>CM043698.1:41527500-41852500 GCA_023935145.1 Bretschneidera sinensis
AGATGTGTGGAAGAAGATATGGCCGTTTGAATTCTGCTAGTTGGGTCCTCCTGAAATTCCGGGATTGTATTCTTCTTTTGGCATTTTTCTTGATTCCTTGCATGTTTTAGGGATTGTCTCCTTCCTTGTTTTAGGGATTGTTTCATTGCATGTTTTATGGATTGTTTGCTTGCATATTTTAGGGATTGTTTGCTTGCATGTTTTATGCCTTGTTTTCTTGCTTGTCCTAAGCTTAGAGGGTTGTTCTAAGCTCTATAAATACTTGTGTTTGTAAGTTGAAAAATGAGACTTGAGTTTATAAATTGAAATCAGCCTTTGGCTTTTAGAAGAGAGTTTTCTCCTTCTTGTAATTCTGTATCTCTTTGGTATAATCCTTAGAGTGGTGAATTCCTATAGTTCTGTATCCCTTGTGTTAATCCTTTGGGTGGTGATATTCTATATCCCTTTGGTGTTATCTCTTGGGTGGTGAACTCTTATCTTTCATTTTGTTGTTTGTTTGTTTAGTTTCCTTCAATTCTATTTCAATCCGGTATCAATTTTGCTATGGATGACTGTACAACCATATTCATTAACCATGATCCTCTATCACTGATATTCAACTTCATTCTTATCTTCTTTAAATATATCATCCATTTCACATCAGGACTATCCATAGCAGTCAACCTTCTTGTAGACTTTCTACTCAATGCATCAGCTATCACCTTCTCATTTTCTAGATGATAGTGAATTGTACAATCATAGTTACTAATCAACTCCATCCACCACTTTTGCCTCAAATTCAACTCTCTCTAGGTAGGTAAGTACGTCAAACTCTTATAACCCATGAAATTCTCACAGGTGGCTCCATACAGATGATGTCTCCAATCTTTAAAGTAAACACTATAGCAGCCAACTTTAAGTCATGAGTAGGGTAATTTCTATTATGAATCTTCAATTTCCTAGAAGTATGGGTCACAGCTTTCCTATGTTACACATATCCCAATCATTGATGTGACGCAACACTATACACCATAAATCCTTCATCACCAAAAAGAAACACCAATACTGGAGCTGTAGTCAGTTTCTCCTTTAGTAATTGGAAAATTTTTCTCACACTTCTCTTACAATACAAATCTCACCTCTTTCCTGGTCAGTCTATTCAACAGTATTACAATAATAAAAAATTTCTAAAAGAATCTTCTATAATAACCAGCTAACCCCAAGAAGATTCTAATCTCAGTCACATTACTTGGTCTCTCCCAACTTAACATTGCCTCTACCTTTTATGGATCAACTGTTATGCCATTTTTCGGTATTACATGTTCCAAGAAAGTTATTTTATTCAACCAACACTCACACTTAGAGAACTTTACATATAATTTCTCTCTCCTCAGAATCTCCAACACACTGTCTAATGTTTCACATGTTGTTCTTCCTTCTTAGAATATATCAGAATGTCAAATGCAACCATAAACTTGTTAACATATAGTTTAAACACTCTATCCATCAAGTCCATGAATGTTTCGGGAACATTATTCACTTGAAATGACATCACAAGAAACTTATGACCATAACGTTTCTTAAAAACAGTCTTAGGCACGTCTCCCTCCTTTATCCTTAATTAGTGATAACTTGACCTCAAGTTTATCTTAGAAAACATTCTCACTCCATGCAACTGCTCAAACAATTTATTTATTCTGGGTAAAATATATTTGTTCTTAATGGTGATCTTATGCAATTGTCTATAATCCATATATAATCTTATTGTCCCATCTTTTTCTTGACAAACAATACAGGGACTCCCCAAGGTGACATACTAGGTCGAATAAACTGTTTATCTAGCAACTCCTGAAGCTGAGCTTTCAACTCTCTCAATTCAGCTGGTGCCATTCTATAAGGTGCTATAGATATGGTTGCTGATATGAGAATCACCTCAATAGAAAACTCAATCTCCCTATTGGGAGGCAAACCAGACAACTCTTCAGAGAATACATCAGAAAAAACTATCACTACTAAGATTTCTTCTAACTTCCTATTTTCCTTTTTAGAATCCATTTTGTATGCCAAATACTCCTCACAATCCTTCTTCAACCATCTCCTAGTGGTTAGAGCAAAATAAGATAGTTCGAGAGTATCTTATGTTCTCCCTGAAAGTTAAACTCCTCATGTCCATATCTTGAACACTACATTCTTTTTAGAACAATCAACCCAAGCGTAGTACATCAACAACCAATTCATTTTCAAAATTAAATGAAATTATATCATATTCAAAGATAATAAATTAGCTTCAAATTCTCTATCACTGATACGAATCACACAACCCTTGTAAGCATTTATGATTATCACTTTATCTCTAGTAGGAACTTCAACAAAATATTTTGCATCAAAGGACTAATACATACTTCAATAGACTTCATATGAATACTGGATACAAAAGAATGGGTTGCACCAAGATCAACCAACATTGATATTTCCACCTTCTCTACACATAAAACACTTTAAATTTTGACAATTCTGGGATAAATATCTTATCTGAATATATCTATAATAAACTTCTGTCTTCAATCATATATCAAATTACCACTTCCCCTTAGTGGCATACTTACTTCCTCTGCCATGACTCCCAGTTCCTATAACCTGTCTCCCAAATCTAAGGGTCCCACCGATATTAATCTGAGCTATAAAAGCAACAGATTATGCTTGCCTCTGACTCTGTACTAAAGTTCTCTGTGACAAGGAATGCTTCATCTGGGGTGGTCTCTCACCCTGTACACTCATACTACCACTACCTCTATAAATTTCATGTCTAAGCTTTTTTAATCACTCTTTCTCTATCCCTTAAACTCCATCACATCTCTCTCAATATGAAATGATATATTTACCAACTTGACATAATTCATATGCCTCATGGTCTACCATTTTCGATACCACCCTTGTCAAAGCCACAAATCTGCTATCATACTGAGTCACAGTCGACATATTTTATCTCAAATAAATGAAATCTCTATCTTGTTGGGCTCTAGAGGTATAAAGAAAGTATCTATAAAGAAAAACCTCATTAAACCTATTCCAGATTAAGAGTTTATCAATATCTGTACTTACCCTGTGAAGAATATCCTCCCACCATTCTAGAGCTTCTCTCTCTAACTTGAACATAGCAAAGACAACCCTCTGCCTGACAGTCATTGGTAAAATATAAAAAAAAATCTCTCTACGTGTTTCACCCATAACTCAAGCTTAAAAGGGTTTATAAATCCTTTAAACAACAAAGTATTCAACTTAACAATCTCCTTGCATCTCATGCATAAACTCACTTTTCCCCCTTTTTAAACGTCTAACACTACTAGATTAACAACCTCAGGCATTGCTCTAGCCTGTTCATCAAGTCTATGCTATAAGCTATCAATTCTATCATCTGTTACATTCATTTCTCAATAGCATGTGTAAAAGCTTATCTTAGCTCATCTATTTCAACTTTAGATTCTCTCACACCTTTACTAGTCTCAATTATACTGTCAACACGTTCCCTTCTAGGAACCATAGATTCAGACTCAATTTCAACTTGTCAAAAAATATTGGAGGCCTACCACACCCTCTCAAATCAACAACTCTAACTCTAACTCTAGCACGTCCACGTGTCATCCTCAGACTATCTAAAATATAATTTATTTTAATCTTCCACTTTCTTACTTTTTATGCAGTCTATATAATCATAAAAGCTAATGCTCTGATACCAAAATCGTAACGACCCATCCTGGGTTGGCCACCCCCGAGACGGTGTCATCACATTTTGAAAATCCCAGCATTATACATATATGCAACAATAAAAATAATACTAACAGAAATTTTTACTTTAATCCCCAACCCTCAACAGGAGAGGTACATCAATCTGATATTAACTTAAACATAATATACAACGTAAAATGCATGAAAATTTACAAATAAATTTTATTTTTATTTTCTCATTAGTCTGAGGATATTGACATATACATGGCTTATAGGAAATGCTTTTGTCTCTCAACCCACCAGACTAATTGTCATGTCTGCTACCTGAAATCATTGTACAATGAGAGATGAGCTTCACAAGCTCAGTGAATTAAATTTACTAGATATTTCATTTTTATTTAGATTACTTAAAGTAAATCTAACTCACCACGTAGCACTTAAAGCTACCCGTGGATCACCTCCTTGCTTTTCTTGCTCCTCTCAGAAATTTCTCCCAGTTGCTGACAGTCAACTCCTGATATAATATTTATATTAAAACTTCTAATTATTTCTTCAATTCTTCCATAATTTACACCCTTTGAAAATTTCCACTTTGAATTCCGAGAAATTTCGTGTATGCTAAAAATTTTAAAATAAACATTATGTATTTATCTTCTGTTTTTCTTATAGCTTCTCGTGATTCTCTATGAAATTCTCCCGTAAACTCCTTCAAAATTTTGCTATTTCAACATTTCTTTCGGTCCCCAAGTGTTTAGAGAAATAGAGTAGTTTGAATTGAGGAAAGGAGAAAACCAAAGATTTTGTAAGAAAAAAATAAAGTAAAGTAAAATTTTTTTATATATATATATATATATACACACACACACATTTTTTCTTTTCAGCACCTTTTCTCCCCCTTGCCCCCCCCCCCCCCCCCAAAATGCTCCACGTAACTACCATATGGAAAGCATGCAAGCCTCCCATTTTTCACTTGGCAGCAGGTGGCATGTTTTCCCTTTTTTTAGAGAAAATATTTTTTTCTTTTTCCTTCTCTTTTATACTGTTCACAATTTTTTTTAAAGAATTTTTTTATTCAAATAATAACAAACCTTTCACATTTATTTTATTTTAATTCCATGTTATATTTATTAAATTACTTCTTTACCCTTACTTTACGAATATGTGTATTACTGGAGATGATTACCTAACTCCTCAAGAGTCAGGTCTTCATTTTGTTGCTTAAGAATATTCCTGAAAATTTTTCCAAAGTGGAGCCAGTTTATCTATAATTGTTGTGACTGTTATGGTCTCATTCATTTTCAGATTATGTTGAGAGAACTGATCTAATACAATTTTTATTTCACTAAACTGATCCATAATAGTACGAGAGTATCAAGTATTTTATATGTATTGAACTTTGTAATTATAAGGCGCTTACTTGTTACGTCCTCCTTCATGTACCTTACTTGCAATAAGTCCCATAACTTCTCTGTTGTCTTGACATTATGATAAGCATCAATCAAGTTGTTGGACATGGTATTCAGAATATGGCCTTTTCAGATGTCATCATCTTGATCCCATTTTTGTCTGTCTCGAGTATGAGAAATTGGCTCATCTTCTACAGGTTCAGTCCTTGGACATGTAACTACATAGTACACATGTAGTGACGTCAGGAGGAAGAACATCTTCTTCTGCAAACGATAAAAGTTTCCTCCATTGTATCGCTCTAACTTACTGAAGTCCAATGCCATATCTCTTAAGGAACTCAAAGGAGTAGTCATTTTGATAAACAATGTAAAATTAAACCTTATGAATGTTGAGGAATTTATGAGGTCAATTTCCTTAAGGGTTTAATTCGCCCTTCACTAGTGCAAATAGGTTTCTAGCGAATTTCCTCCAAGATACAATGAAGCTCTGTTGTAGTTCTGTGCTTTGCACTTATAAAAAACAACTCACAACAGCTTCTATGAGTTTATGGATGCAAAGCACTTATGTTTGAAAATTTGCAGGATTTCTAAATATAAGAAGATTAGTTTTTTAGAGAATAATAAGAAGAAAAAGACAAGAAATCTATATTTTGTAGATTATGACCGTTAAACACTCTCTTTAGAGAGTTTAATTAGTGTCTTTTCATAAGAGACAGTTTGGTTCAGTAGTTAACTGACTTAACTGAGTATCTCTTCACAAAAGACACTTCTGTTCATAACCAATTGTCATTTACCGTTAAAAAAAATTTCAAAATTTTCGAAAGTTCAATCGACTAGATCCATCATGGGTCTCATGGTTTTACTTAAAAAACAATCAGGTCGAGCATTCAGTCAACTGAATCATTTATTCAGTCAGCTGGAAAAAGTCACAGAAAGTTTTTGCCTGATTATCCAATCGATTGGACTGATCCATTCAGCCGACTAGACCAACTCTCATGAGCCAAAACTGTTTTTTTTTTCTTTTCTTCTTTCATTTGATTTTTAAATCACCCCAAACTTAAATACAAGTTTAGTTTAAAAATCATCCGCATAAGCAATATCTGTAGAAGACATAATACCTGATCTATGCTTTGGGGGATGTTTATATAATGCCTCCAACACCACAAACAAGTGCCATGGCGGCTGGCCCATAGATAAGAAGTTATTCTATAGCTAGCATTAGAAGAAAATTCATACCTAAATTATTTTCTCAGTATATACTAAAGCAAATATGGAACTTTTAACACCATTCTTTTTTAAAGTGTTGAGGTGTTGGATTTTTAACACTTAAAATATACACGTGTAATTTCCAGGAAGAAAAGCTAATTTCATAAGACCATAGAAATGGTAAGTAAACAATTCCATCAGAAACTAAACCAACTTCTGGTAAAAGTGATTATCAACAGGGGACATTTTACCACCAACAAGAGACTGAGACAACACAGTTTACTAAATCAAATCTAATACCAAGCACAACAAAGAGTTTCACAACAAACCCTTTTCTAATCAACACATAAGAAGAGGCTTTTACTCATTATTTCCACTCCAAGAAACAAGGTTAAAAGGCGTCGCTCAGAGGACCCCTTCTGGATGATAGAATACCAGGTACTCTCTAGTATACCAGTCCTACCCAAGAACATGATTCCTACATCACAATAACCAAATTGTCATCCTACCAGAGACCTGTACTATATTCCCCCAAACTCCCATCTCCACTTTCTTGCCTGCAAATTGAAGCTTCGACCCAATTTTCGAACCCTGCATTGGGAAAAGATGAGCTATAAGGATCTTTCCTTCTCTTTTCAGAAAAGTTTCAGATAGTTTAGGGAACTGGTCTGTCCATAACCTTCATTAGTCATATCTTCATTTCCACAAAAGTCCATGTAGTTTGGGTGTCCTGAGTAAGGTGACATGCAGCCAATTCGACTGAGATCATCAGTGTGTTCAACTTCTCCAGTAAAATTTGAGTGCGATGAACTGTGCGAGAATTCTCCAGGTTCATATTGCTGACATTGATTCATTGAGCATGGAAACTCATACTGTGGGAAGTATTCAGATGCAGCTTCTTGTATTTGTGGGTAGTCCTGCAACAAGTCAAGAAGAAAAATGAAAAAAACAATCAACAATGTAATTGGTGTTTCCTTTTCGTCATCCAATTTGGTACCTTTGAAGAATCAAGAATTAGATCAGGTGAGACCCATAGGCTTGAAGAATTCGTTTGCATCGAAACAGGCTCAAGCGATGGCATTGGTGTCACTTCATGGGTATAAGGAGAGGCACAAGAGCTTGAGTCATGACTCTCATTATAAGGGTAACTTTCTTGAGACACTATGTCACCGGAGACGCTCATGCGCTCATTCGAGAATCCTGTGGAGGTGAAATCCCCATTGCTCGAACTGCTTGCAGCCCTCTTAGCTTTTGGTTCTCCCTGTAAATCACCTGTCTTCTGTGCGTGCTCATTCCTTTTAACAACACGGCACAAAGCAAAAGCTCCCTGGATGATGTTACAATAACCAAATACCTTCTCAGTCTCTTCAACTAGGTAATGATATAAGCTCTCTAGAGATGAGGAACTTTATTTACTAAATGTACTATTTCGGTGTTTTAAACCACATAATGAGCTTGCAGAATTTACCAGAAAATTTGGTGATCCTTGAGAAATATCTTCACAGAGCCGATACTCATGCATTACCCAATCTGTTCTATCCCCCAAGGGAGCACGTCCGCGATAGAAAACTAGGGTCTTACGATAGCCAGTTACAGCAGATTGACAGACCACTTTCCGGTCTTTCCCAGTAGCTTTCCAGTATCCAGCTTTGGTGGCTCTATTTGTTCGCGAGCCATTTGGATATTTTCGATCCCTTGGACAGAAGAAGAACCATTCCATATCTCGTTTGGGAAGGAAAGATTTCTCTGCAAAGTAGCAGCTTGTACATCAGTTTTCTTCAGATTCCCCAAAACAACAAAAGTAAAAGCTCAAAGAGTAGCAAAACCAATTAGATTGGAACTGTCAGTAGTAGTGCTTTCATTTTCATAGCTTTGGCGGAAGTAAAAGAAATCCGGTTGAACCGGCTTTTACAAGAAAAAGGTTACAATTGGTCCATAAAGAAGCTTTAAAAAATGATCCAGATGAACAAAACAAACATAAAAGTACTTTTCAATAGTAAAAGAAACTCTTTGTTCACATTGGCATAGAACTTGCATTCCATAAACAAACTAAAATGTATTATCTTCCTTTCTCTACCAAGAGAATCATTATATAGACTCATCTTGTCCATGAGAAGCTAACATGAAATTCTACTTCCATTTCTTGGAAGAAAATTTTCTGTTTCCATTGTCATAGTCCATTACTAAACTACAATTATACATAATCTTTCCCCTACCAAATAATTCAAGAGAATTATAGTTTAGACTGATTTAGCTGAGTTCATGACTTGCCCATAAAAATAGCACCAAATTCAAATGAGACTTCAATCAAAAGTTTTTCTCTATGCCAATTAACATCTTATATTGATTTTCCCAAGAGAGTGTAGCATATACAAACTTATATGAAGTCCTATAATCTTTGATTATTAAAAAAGACTAATGATTTATATGAAGTGCCATGAATCACTAAAAATTAAGAAATTGCAGTTCTAAAGGCCTAAAAGAATTGTTTTGAAGGGTACCTGGCAACTCCCAAGGATCAAACTTGTATAAATCGATCACAGGGATCACTTCAAGCTCAATTTCAAGTCCTTCAACTTTCCTTTTCAGGTAATAATCCACCAACTCCTCATCAGTAGGATGAAACCGGAAACCCGGTGGCAATGATGCCCCTGCCATTTACCCTACTCCCTTGACTAACTAATTCTTTAGTACACAACTAGAGTACTGTAAAACAAAGAACACGACAGGACAGAACAGAACAGAGAGCAGAACTATATGAAATTCCTTGCTAAGTGCCTAAGCTGTACCTATTAAAAATCTGAAAAATCCAAAAATAGAAGCTTTTATCAACACTAGATTTCTTGTTAAGAATCGAGTGCAACTTCCATCGAATGCACCCGTTGTATAACATAAACATTGTCCTTCAAACTCGAGTTGATTTCTTATTATCAACCACCCCCCTTCAAAATTTAATCCCCAAAACTATATCGAAACTCAACAAAACTAAATTTAAAGCAATACCCAGAAGTCAAAAACGAATAAATTCAACAATTAGACTATTAATCCAGTATAAAAACTTGTTAGAACTTCCAAAATTGGAACCTAACCATTCAAAAAGTCTATTAAAAAAAGGAAATTCTGAATGGATGGGGCTCGAATTATGCAGCCAAGAAATAGAAAGTTTCGATAAACAGGAACTCAAATAGTGAAAAGAGGGATTATTAGAAACTAAAAAGGAGATTAAGAGAAGAGAAGATTGGTAGTAAAAACTGAGTAATGTAGTACGTGTTATATATACGATTTGGAGAGAAGCCAGAACCCCAACAATCCAAAAAAATAAATAAATAACATACACCGAAAGTTAAGAGATTACTTGTCTGCAGCGTCCCAAAATTCCACAGGAGTGGCCCACTCAAACTCGGTTCACACTTGAACAGTTGTACAGCGGCTTCCCGCCAAATTAATTTAACGGCCGTTGCATAGTTAGCCTTTTGTATCGCAGAAGTCTTAAGGTGCCGTTGGACGTGTATGGAAATGTTTTATGTTTTTTATGAACTCGATGTCAAATATTTTAAAATTTGATTTATGAAAAGAATCATAAATTAAAAAAAATTTGAAAGAAATTGAATTTATATTAAAAATTTGTTATTATTATTACTTTTGGGTAAAGAAGTTGGCACTCTAAAAAGGGATACTGCAACTTTATTTATATTTTTTTTTTCCTGACACTTATAATAATGTTTTTAATTAAAGTTAGATATTCAATTTGATTTTTAAAATATAATTACATCATATATTGTCTTTGTAAATTTTCATAATACAAAATCTTTTATTAATTACTCTTATTCTATCTCTAACTATTTATATTTTTTATTTTATTTTTTCAGTTAAAACTTTTCTTTTGGAGTTTACTTCTTTGATCATTTTTTCATAACAATGGATAATCAATTGATGGAAGATGTGTTTCACATTGAATATTAATAATTTTAAAAAATATGCAAGGTTTGGTCAAGTTTGGTATCTAATTTAAACCAACTTAAAGCAAGTTGGTTTAAATAATTAAAATGGATATCAAACATGACCAATGACTCTGTTTTAATCAATTTATTTAAAATTACCAACGGAAAATAGTAAATTTTAAGAAGATTTTTAGAAATTAGATCATTTGTGTGTAATAAGATCCTTTTTTGTTATGTAAAAGTTGAATTCATGTTTTGAACAAAAACTGAAAGAAAATGGAGAAAAACATAAGAGAGAAAGAAAAAAGATAAATAGAAGATTTTGTATAATGGAATATTGTAAATAAAATATAGATAGTAATTATATTTTAAAAGTTAAATTGAGTATTTAATTTTAATTAAGGGTATTATTATAACTTTTAGAAACAAAAAAAAATAAAATAAGTGTAATATCAATAACCATTTGTGGAGTACTAACATCGTTATTTTTATTTTTTTAAACACTAAACAGTTTTTAGCTTAATTATTATTTTATCAAAACTATTTTCAAAATTGTTTAATAAAACATAAATCAAAATTATTGTTTTACCAAACGATACTAAAAATGTAAACTCCAAACGGTTAGCTCTTTTTTTTGTTTTTAACTGAACTCAAAATTGTTAGCGGGTAAAATCTTTCAGGTGCTTGGGTCCAGTTTCTATCCCTTACGCCTTATTAAAAGATTTTTCTTTCTCAACCATTTAATTTATCAAAATATTATTAATCTTAAATTAAATTAGAAATGTACCACAATCTTTGTGAATTAAAATACATTCAATTTTTCATAAAACAAACACAAAGGAAATAAGATAATTCAATAAAGATGCATATTTAATTTTTTTCTACCTTTAAGTTTTTTTTGACGATATTGAACAAATCGGTAGTCAGAAAAGCACAACACAATATTGTTGGAAAGCTCTCATCGATATCTACAAAATGAGATATGAAATCATCACTCTCACACTAACCAACTACCCTCATGCGCCACCGGTTATCTTGAGATGACATTTTTAGATCTAATATTTTTTAGTGATTTTTACCATAAACTAACACCACCACCGAATTGAAAATTGAATTTTCGATCTACTTGTAAAATTTAGCGATGAACTACCGTCGAAAACAGTCGAAGTGGATTACACTCTTCGATGAACTCCGACAACCACAAGTGGGCTTCATCCTTGCATTTTGACTTTATGATTTTTTTTTTCTTTTGTAAAATTACAAAATAGTGCAAATTTTAATCATGTTTTAATATGTAATCAAGGGTATTGTAATCTACCAAGGATATGGCACAATGCAAACCTACTCTGGGTAAATTAGCAAACCTAATTAATATATAACTTAAGTTTAATATTATATTTTATTGCTTCAATTTTATATCTGTGATATTTATTTTTCATGTCATATATACTTTTCTTCTTCATATAAATTATGAATATAAAAAACACAAAAAAGAAAAAGTTAGTACAAAGTAAGAAAAAAAAAAGGTATTTGGGGCCAATATGTAATCATGATTGAAAATTTGTCAAAGCAAAATAAAAACAAAGTAAAATAAAAAGAACACGTTTTGTTCATAATCTCCTCACGGAAACAAATGAAGCTACCCAGATCTCAAGACTTCTTTGCTTGTTAGTAAGCTTCTATTATTATATTGGTACCATTTATGTTGAACGCAAATAATATGTGATTTAACTGATCAATCTGAGTGATTTCGTAGAGTTAATGCAATAATTTAAGATTTATATTTTGTTTGAATCTAAAGGAAATGTAAAAAAAAAAAAAAAAAACTTATTGAGGCATGAATAAATCTCAACTTTTAATTCTTGAAGTGATAAAGTATCTTTTAATAATTAAAAAAATAAAATATCCTTTGATGAAAAAAAGGATGAAAGCGAAGAAAAAAAAAGCTTATCAGATAACAAAAACTTAGCTGCATTAAACATTTGAGTAAAGTTTTATAAAAATTTCACATCATTATTAAGATGTCTAATATTCTTTCTTCAGTTTATGCACATGACTAGAGTGTGTGGATCACCCGTGTGCATTGAACAGAAAAGTTTTAATCGTGAATCATGATTGAAGTTAACATATTTTTTTTTATATGATTGTGATAAATAAATTATAAAGACGGAAAGAATGAATAACCATATATATAACCGTCAACGAAAAAATAATTTTTACTTGCATTTTAAATGATTCTGTTGTTAGAATAATTATAGGCTTGTTGAAAGTAATGACTGATAAAATTTGTTAAAAAAATTAAATTTATTATGAACAATTAACAAAGATTCTAACAATCAATCAAATTGATGTTTTAAAAAATACATAAGATAATATCATCTTAAAATTTTAAAATGTCTATAGTGAGTTATTAATTGGAAGGTTGCTTTTTGTTTTATCACTATATATCTTTTTTGTTTTATTTATGCTTAATAAGAGTTATTGGAGGAAGCTCACAGTAGATGAGTCAAAAGAGGCCTTGATTAGGGCATTTGGGTTTTCTTGGTCATGACCTCCAAGTCTACGCTCCTTCCACGTCATACTCAGTCGGACAAAACACTTCCCTTTATTTTATGGAAGTGATTATGTCATCTTAGGGGTCCAGTGTTCAAAAGAGGTATTGACAAAGTACTTAACTCAGTTTTTGAATGACAAAACACACCTTAGTTGAAGCTTAGTACTTCTTAATTCACATCAAGATGTAAAGTGCTCTTATTAATTCCCATTACGTGGGGCCACCAAACTTACTAATGTTTAGCAAAGAAACTAAAGTCTACATTAGTAGGAAAATAAAAAAGGAGAGCCATTAAAGCCTTCCTTTAGGGCTAAGAGATTGTTTGTTTCTCTTATAATAATGATATCAACTTAGCTTCTCTCTAAGGAAAAAGGAAAAAATTAGAGGAAAAATGAAAGTTTGACTGAACGATTCTAGATATATCAATCACACGAATTATAAACAAAAAGAAAATAAGACAAGATTTACCCAGGTTCACCCTAAAATAAGGTTACGTTCTGCAGAAGTTTCTTATTATCAACCTCACAAATATCTTGTTTCAATGTATGCTCAGTACATAAAGAGTATTTATAAGCAACTTAAAACGCCATAATTCATGGGCCCAAGCCCAATCCGCCAAGCAAAAAACCATATCCAACTCATGTACAGGGCCTGAAAGTTTTGTTGGTGCTGCCCCCTAACCCCGCCGGCTCTCTGAGAAGTGGGACCTCGCTCACTCACCGGGAAGCGAGACCCCTGCCCGCTCACCGAGGAGCAGGACCCCCGTGGCCGTCAAAGGTTCTACAGATCTGGTCCCGTGAAGTATGCACCAACTCTAACAATCTCCCACTTGGTAAATACTTCACACATATGGAAAACTTCCTAGAACTCTGTTTCTTCAAGCCGATCCCAGTAGCACACCACTCAAACTTTCCTAGACTAACTACCTTAGTCAAGAAATCTGAGTTGCTCACTACTGTATCGACTTTCTCCAAGATTATCACATTTTCTTCAATCTTTTCCCAGATGAAGTGATATTAGATATCAATGTGCTTCGTCCGTGAATGAAATGCAGGTTCTTTGCTAAGAAGATAACACATTGATTATCACATTTCACCTTCACTGCTCATTGTTTAAACCCAAACTCAGCACACAACCTTTGAAGCCTGATGAGAGCCATAAAATGCATCTCAACAGTATTTAATTGTTAGCATTTTAGGATTGATCTCAGTCTTTATTGCACTTTTATATGTTAATAACTCTAAAGTGATATTATTAGACCACTGACTTATTTCTTTGCATTTTCAGGTACTTTGAGTCCAAAAGAGAAGAAAAAGCGATCGTTGCTTAAAGCACCAAGATTCCATGCATAACAGAGTGTTGGAGTGGTTGCGGAGAAGCAAACATTAAGAAAAAAGCAAGTCATCAGTGTGCACCGTGGTGCCTAGAAACCTCCACATCTTAAACCATCAGTGTGCACTGCGGTGCTCCTTAGCCAGCACTGCGGTGCCCAGAAGAACACCCAACCAAAGCTAAAGCCAACACCACAACGCCCATAAAAGAGCACCGCAGCGTGCACACGATGTTATATCTCTGAATCAAAACTTAATTAGGGTTTTAAACAATAGATTAAACCCGAAAACACCCTTGGACCTTTGTACTATAAATAGATCACTTAGGGTTTAAGAGAAGAGAATCAATTGGAGGCTGGACAAGGGTCCAAAGACTTAAGGAGGAGCCCCATGGCCGTTTAATCTCCAAGCAAGGCAAAGAGATGAATCCCTATGTGTAGTTGTTCCTATCTTCCCTTATTTGATTCAGTTGTAATAGGAATTTATTGTCAAAACATTGTTATGATTTACTTTTTAACCTAATTATAAGATTTTATCTATTCCGGTGATTGTATCTTTCTCCTTGATATAAATTTAGTCATGCTTTTCTTATGTCAAGATTGTTTGGGTATAATTGAGTCCGGTAGATTTAGCCTTTAGGTTTGTCCATTACTGCAATATTGTCAACAAAAATATATTGTCGTTTCTTGATAAACCTATAGGATAGATCATGTGTGCATGAATCGAAAATAAAAAGTATTTCATAACAATCATATTAGGGTTTATATATGTGCTCATTGAACATTAACCAATTGCCTGTTTGGGATGTGAAACTCGCAATCGAGATAAAAACAACTGGATCAAGTTAGGAATTGGGCAACGAACCTAGGGAGGATTCCCGGATCCTTGTTGTTTCCCTATTATATTTTACAATCTATTTTACACAATTACTTCATTACCAAAAGTTCATATTTTCTCACTTAAATCTTTATCGTTTGTGTTATGGTTCACACCTTCTTTTGTAGTTAACTTGTTTTCCTGTGGAATCGACACCCCAAAGCTATGCTACAACAACCGCGTTATGTTTTGGGCGTAATCAAATTTTGGCGCCGTTGCCAGGGATACGCACTTAAGTACAAAGAAGATGGTCAACTCTAAGACAAGACGGTAGAAAATTTGTAGATAGTTTTTCTTTCAGCAGTTTGTAAAGGTGGTAACTTCGTTCCCTCTTTTAACTTGCTACAAAAAAAAAATTCTTCTTTCTTTTTATAGTATTTTTATTTATTATTGTTCTTTTCTCTTTGATTTGATTTTCTGATTTTCTTTTATTTTTTTCCATTTATTTATTTCCCTCTGACTTATTTGGTGTATGCATAGACCGAGAGATTCGCTAGGTAGATTCATTAGAGGACCCGAAATAGAATTACCCTTTCCTTCCATATCCATTAGTGAAACCTTGCCTAGATCAAACCATAGTGCACCCCCACAAGAGAATTTAGAGGATTTTTAATATGACTGATAACCCTAATAAGAATGTTGCTAGGACACTTCAGGATTATCTCTACCCTACACGCACAGCCACACTATCATGCATCATGTTTCCAGCCAACGCTCGCCATCTAGATTTTAAAACAGGGATGATACAATTACTGCCTACGTTTCATGGCTTGGACAATGAAAACCCATATGTGCACATTAGAGAATTTGAGGAAGTAGTCGCGACTTTTCATAGTTAAGATGAAACCGATGACATTGTGAGGCTTAAGTTCTTTCTTTTTGCTTTGAAGGATAAAGCTAAGAGTTGGCTATACTCACTAAGACCACGATCTATTGGGTTGTGAACTGAGATGACTCGAATTTTCTTTAATAAATACTTTCCCCAACATAAGACCAATGCTTTAAAAAGGAAAATCTCCACCTTTGCACAAAAGGACAGCGAGACTTCATATCAGTCTTGGGAGAAATTTAAGGAGTTGTTGAGTATGTGCCCTCACCATGGGTATGAGAGTTGGCGCTTAGTGAGCTATTTTTATGAGGGACTTACATATAGAGAGCGTCAATTTGTAGAGATGATGTGTAATGGTGAGTTCTTGGAGACAGATCCTGATGAGGTTATAGAGTACCTCAATGAGCTTGCTGAAAAAGCTCACACTTGGATTGGACCTAGTGTTACTGAAAGAACAAATAGGTCACGACCTGTAGGGAACCCAAATGGTGGTGAAATTTACCATCTTAGGGAAGAGGATAACCTTAAGGCCAAGGTCGAGATGCTCACTACGGAACTAAAGGTGTTAAAGACTAAAAGCTTAAAGCCAACACACGTAGCTAATCATGCAAAATCTTTTGAACCATGTTTTGTGTGTGGCGGGGTAGATCATCTCGCCCAAGAGTGCCCCACATTTGCTGAGATGAGAGGGATGTATAAGGAACAATGTAATGCCTTAGGCATGTACAAGAAGCCTTTGGCACCCTTTTCTGATACTTATAACCCAGGATGACAAAATCACCCCAATTTCAGCTGGAAGTCTGAAAACCAGCAGCTTGCACAACCTTCTGCACCATATCTTGAACCATATCATGCATATGTATCTTCTAGGAGTTCTTTAGAAAAAACTTTACATGCTTTTATTGAAGCACAGGGTGAGACTAATCAAAGACTTGAATCTTTAATTACGCAAGCTGCTGAAGAAAATAAAGAGATAAAGAGCCAAGTGTCCAAGTTGATGAGCTACTTGAGTGTGACTGAGCGAGGTAAGTTCTTTTCTCAAGCTCAGTCCACAACCCATGGTCAACACCTAGCGCAACAGAATATAAAGGAGGTGAATGCCACTGAGACACTAAGTGGTAAGTTATTACACATCACAACAATGAAAAACTCAGAGGATGTGGATGAAACCTACCAAGCATACATGATTGACTCATTCATAGAAAAGGTCCAACACCTTAATCCATTAGAGTCCACCCTCACCCATGGCTTCATAAGGCATATATCAAGCCAGAATTTGCGGATGTTACTGATGACATCCTTGAGGCCTCTCCAAAGCATACAAGCACCGAATTTGGCAATGAAGCAGTGGCTGGTGCATTCAACCTATGTTTGTCTAGGAGAGAATAAGAGCATCTGGCTGAAGACGTAAAACTTAGCACTCATGGGAGGCACCCCACAGTATATCCTTTTACTTTTATTGTTTTCATATTTCTTTTTCTTGTTTATTGTTCATTTTTTTTTCTTCTGTTTTCCAGTATTAACTTAGTATTTCTTTTTCAGGGACAAATCTACGAAGCAGTTTAAATGGTGAAGCACAATTTTCAGCTTACGTGCACCTTTGGCTACAAAGGGAGTTTCTTTTACTCTTTCTTTTATATTGAGGTCAATGCAATTTTTAAGTTGGGGTTGGAGCAAACGCATCTCTTTGTTTCAATATTCTTTATTTCCATACATTTTTTTTTCTTTTGAACTGCTTGGTGTTATTCTCCTTTTTTGTTTGTTTTTAGCATGCTTTGTGTTAGTCTTGGAGTTAATTCACATGTCAATGATATGAACTTAATTGAGATAGCATATAGCATTTAGAAGAAGTTAAATCTTGCTTCGGTTTGAGAATAATTTAAGTATCAATCTTCATTTGGTTTGAGACTTTAGTTTGTGGTAAGATTGCATGATTGGTCTAAAAATATTTAGAGAAGTTTTATGTGTGATTGCTTTATGAATACTTTTGTGGTCTCAACAAGCTCTAGAACTTATTTAATAATCACTTTAGGTGAATTCCTAGAATGCACATTGCTTAGGATATGATATAGGCCATATTTGAACCGTTTGAGCCTTTCAAACTTATTCTTGCTATATCTATCACTAGTCACCTGTTTGAGCCTTTTTCTTGAAAAAGAATTTGACCCTTGTTTCTTTCGAAAACCCATTTACTTACCCTTATGAGCCTAAAAATATTTTATCCTTACCCTTCTTTTAAAAGAACTTAGTTGTACACATTTGTTGAGAAGCACTTAAGAGGAGTAAAGATGGAAATATGAAAAAATATTACTGCCATAACCCAAATACGTTAAAAGAGATAAGTTGGGGGTTGTGGAAAAGAAAGGAAAAGAAAAGAATGAAAAGGAGGTGAATGGTCTTATGCCAAAAAATAAAATAAAATAAAAATAATACAAAAGAAAAAGAGAAGTGAAGTATGGCAAAGAAAGAAGAAAAGAAAAGAAAAGTGTGGACTTATTAAGAGATATGCTCTTATAAAAATGTTTGAAAGAGTTGGGTGTTGAAGTAAGGTTATCCAGTGCTTAAAGTGGTTGTGTTTAAAACTAAGAGATTGAGTTCTTTTACTTGTTAAATCCTTCCTTTTCTTTCTTAACCTTTACCTTAGCCTAACGTTACAAGCTTATTAAAGACCTATTGATCTAATGTAGTGTGATTTTTCTACAATAGTTGAGAGTGGTTTGAAATGTAAGCCTATGGAGCTTGTTTTTGTGATTGATGTCACAAAATTTATAATGTTTTAGAGGCCAAGACTTGTATTCATGAATCTTATGCATAAAATTATCCGGATGTTCGGATTAATGGATTGTGCTAAGATGGATGCTAAGAGTCAATAATGATTTTAAGATTGATGTTTGGATTACTTTCGAACTTGGGTGAATTTAAATGATTCTATGTGTTGTGTGTTATGTGAAATTTTTGAGACAAAATATGAATTACTTTTGGTTATCACTAATATTGCTTTACTTTACTTCGATTCCCACCATAGAATTCATCTCTTGTTTTCGCTTGAATTGCTAGGGACTAAAATAAGCTAGTTGGGGGGTTGTGATGAGAGCCATAAAATACATCTCAATAGTGTTTAATTGTTAGCATTTTAGGATTGATCTTGGTCTTTATTGCACTTTTATATGTTAATAACTCTAAAGTGATATTATTGGACCACTGACTTATTTCTTTGCATTTTCAGATACTTTGAGTCCAAAAGAGAAGAAAAAGCGATCTTTGCTTAAAACACCAAGATTCTATGCATAATGAAGTTTCGGAGTGGTTGCGGAAAAGCAAACATAAAGAAAAAAATCAAGTCATTAGTGTGCACCGCGGTGCCCTTCAGCCAGCACCGCGGTGCCCATAAACCTCCACATATTGAACCGTCAGTGTGCACCGCGGTGCTCCTTAACCAGCACCACGGTGCCTAGAAGTACACCCAACCAAAGCTAAAGCCAACACTGCAGCGCCCATAAAGGAGCACCGCAGCGTGCACACGATGTTATATCTCCGAGTCAAAACTTAATTAGGGTTTTAAACAATAGATTAAACCCGAAAACACCCTTGGACCTTTTTACTATAAATAGATCACTTAGGTTTTAAGAGAAGGGAATCAATTGGAGGCTGGACAAGGTCCAAAGACTCAAGGAGGAGCCCCATGGCCATCTAATCTCCAAGCAAGGCGAAGGGATGAATCCCTAGGTGTAGTTGTTCTTATTTTCCCTTATTTGATTCAGTTGTAATAGGAATTTATTGTTAAAACATTATTATGATTTACTTTTTAATCTAATTATAAGATTTTATCTATTCCGGTGATTATATTTTTCTCCTTGATATAAATTTAGTAATGCTTTTCTTATGTCAAGATTGTTTGGGTACAATTGAGTTCGGTAGATTTAGCCTTTAGGTTTGTCCATTACTGCAATATTGTCAACAAAGATATATTGTCATTTCTTGATAAACCTATAGGATAGATCATGTGTGCATGAATCGAAAATAAAAAGTATTTCATAACAATCATATTGGGGTTTATATATGTGCTCATTGAACATTTACCAATTGCCTGTTTGGAATGTGAAACTCGCAATTGAGATAAAAACAACTGAATCAAGTTAAGAATAGGGCAACGAACCTAGCGAGGATTCCCGGATCCTTATTGTTTCCCTATTATATTTTACAATATATTTTACATAATTACTTCATTACCAAAAGTTCATATTTTCTCACTTAAATCTTTATCGTTTGTGTTATGGTTCACACCTTCTTTTGTAGTTAACTTGTTTCCCTGTGGAATCGGCACCCCAAAGCTGTGCTACGACAACCACGTTATGTTTCGGGTGTAATCAAAGCCAAACCACTCCTTTTCTAGCATGAGTTATCGCCATATACTCTGCTTCCGTGAATGAAAGAGAAACAAAACTTTGCCTTTTGCTCATCCAGCTTACCGTCCCACCAAACAGATTGAACACATATCCGCTTATAGACCTCCAACTATCAATGTCTCTTCTCCAGTTAGCATTAACAGTTCTTACAATATCAAGATTCTTCTTACCTCCCATAGCTCTGTTACACAATGCAAACTCTAACATGCCATGAAGATATCTAAAAGCTCTCTTGATTTCAGTCCAATGCTTTTTCCCAAGATTAGACATATATCTGCTCTGGTCTTGCACACACCATGACGTAGATCAAGCTTCCAACCGCACTAATATAAGGTACATGCACCATCTCTTCAGCTTCTTCCTCCGTCTTCAGACATTATTCCCCAGATAACTTGGTTCCCAAAGGTAAGGAAGAGCTGGTATGTAAATTGAAGAAGTCTTTGTACGGATTAAAGTAGTCACCACGAATTTGGTACTATAAGTTTGATACATATGTCATTCAGCTTGGGTTCACTCGCAGCTATGCTGATCACTATGCCTACGTGAAAAGGTTAAGGGTTGATTTTGTCATTTTAACTTTGTATGTTGATGATATGTTGTTGATTGGAAATAACAGGAAGATGATTAGCACTGTGAAGGCATCGTTGGCAAGGCAGTTTGACATAAAATACGTAGGGCCAGTAAACTTTATCTTGGGTATGTAGATAAAAAGGGATCGTGAAAATCGAAAACTGTGGCTAAGTCGAAAAAAGTATATTGAAGAAGTGTTGAAGAAATTCAACATAAGCTTTTGAGTTTATATAGTCTCCTATATTATATGGGTCTTTGCTTGGCGGACTCTTCAAGCCCAAGTTTCTCCTAAACTTGGGTCATCATGCCTAATAGTGGTATCAGAGTTGGTGACTTTCCAAATGTATCTGTTAGACTATCGTGCGAATTTGGACTTAGTATAAGCATGATGGTGAGAGGGAGATTGTTGGGAATATTCACATGTGAGTAAAGAGAAGTGAAAAATCAATCCCACATGGAGAAAAAAACTAGATAAGTGAATGACATATATATGGTAGTGGAACCAAAACCCATTAGCTTAAGCTTTTGAGTTCATATGGTCTTCTACATCATAATAGGCCTTTCCTTGGCGGACTCTCAAAGCCCAAGTTTCTCCCAAACTTGGGTCATCATTCCTAACACTGGCTTCATATAAATTTACAAGTCTAACAGATATATAGTTCTATAGCCTCACTAATGATACTCAACAAATTAAAATAAATTATTATCTAGTTATAATGATTCTTTGTTTTTACTACAGAAAGGCAAAAAAAGAGGCAGCTCAATTGTTGTTTAAGGCCTTATGGACCGTATGATTACTTCGGGCATATAGTAAGTATAGAATAGCAACTAGTAGTTAATAGAAATCTTATTATCTACACTAGAAAAGGCTAAAAGAGAGAAGTGGACAAATTCTTAAGTGTCCATTGGACTTAGCTTTTGTTTGTATAGCTCATTGTGGAAGAAAACTAGACTGTTAAAGAGAGTAGAGCTTTGGCTATCTCTGTTGTTCTCTATTTTATGGTGCATTTTGTTGGGACTTGTTGCTTGTGTTTTGTGTATGGAGATGTGTTTTAGTGGTCTTAACCAAGTGTGTTTGGTATGGATTAGATTGTGGAGAGTTTTTCCTGGCTTTGAGTGGGTAAGTGTGTTTGCATGTTTCAAAGTGTCTCTATTTTCTTGGTGTTTTTCAGATTGTTTTTGGGATTTTGTGTTTGTGTTTCTGGTTTTGTTGCAAGGAAGGTGTAGTGTAAGGAAGCAAGGAAACATTTTGTGGAGAGTTGCTTCTATTTTTTTTTATCTCGGGTGAAAGATGGTGGGGTGCATTTATAAGATATGACAAGTGGATGGGCGGTGGATGTGACATGTTTGCGGCTTGGTGTGATTGTTTGAGTAGTGGAAGATGATGATTGTGGTTTGGTGTGACTGTTTGGGTGTTGGGAAGGTTTTGGAGGTGCTAGTGATGATTGTGTGAAAGGAGATTTTGATTTGATTTTTGAAGGGCTACAATAAGCCTTGTGTTCAAGCTTAGGTGTGACTGGGTAATTGATGGTGTGGTGAGGGAAAAGAATTACTGGTAGGCAGCGATGATGGTGCAGTGTGGTGAGGGATTTTGTTGGTAGGCAAGAAGGGATGTGGTGTGACAGGGAGGGCTAGGGTGCGATGGTAAGGGATGTGGACATAACTGAATGGGCGGTGAACATAATAGCACGATGGGCGAGAGATTTTGGTGATGATGGTGCAATATGAAAAACTTACATGGTCTGATTATGTCCCCGAAAAGATTCTTATGTGGATCTGGTGATCTGTACATCACACAGTAAGGAGCTGCAGCAAGCTTTGGGCTCGAGTTTGGGCCTAGAATAGTTTTAAAGGCTAATTTGGGTTTGATTTAAATGATTTTAATAATAGACCCACGCAGATTAAAAAGAAAGGTCCAAATGGTTTGGGTTCAGGCGATTGAGGTGGCTTGCGGTTTTTGGGCTATTTTAGGCTAATGTTTATATTTCAGGTTTGAAGGGTTTGTGCGGATTAAAATGGGTTTCAACTCCGAAATTAAGTTCAGGTCTCCAATTTCAACAACTTTGAGTGCATCAGGACCAATATTCATCATCGCGCTTTAGACGCAGCCCATTCCAAATTTTTGAGAACAAAATTGAGTGTCTACAGTACCATGTGGTTTGACCTTGTTAAACTTCACTACCAGAGGTTTAAAAAGTTAAGTTTAAGTACCTTGTGGTATGGTCGTTAGCCAATTAAGGCTAACAACGTTAAGTTTGTACCTGCATACTTAACACATCAGCAAATGATCGACACATGTTAACCTAAAATTATATCTACATTGAATTGGTTTTTGAGAAAATTAATTAATTTAAAATATATATATATCTACATTGAATTGGTTTTTGCTATTGTTAACCTTTAATTTTAGTAATTTTTTCCACACTGAGGAGGCTAATGACAGCCTGAATTTATTTTTATTGCCGTGGACTAGGCATAAGAATAAGAATAAACGGTGGTTGACTTAGTCTTAACCCACTCATTTGATTTTCTTAAATAATTTAAGGAGTAGTTAGTGAAGAAAATCATGGCCTTATTTTGAGTAAGAAATGGTTAGTGAAAGATATTTTTCATCCACGAAGCATGATCAAATTGTGGGTAGTTATTGCCCTAAATAGAAGGAACCATCATTAGCACAATCAATAAGATTCAGGTTATTCAGTTTAAGCTAGAGCAAAATTACGGCTTGACCTAGTCACATTGTCCTGAACTTGGCAGAATGTCGGTCTAGCAGGATCACATCAACAACAAGAACTCGAGAGCAAGCAATATTATTTTGACCAAGCTTTCCATGTTTCCACTTCCTATATGATCTCCAAAAATATCTCCATGATTGGATGAAATGGGAAGTTAATTCAAGGAAAATGGGGGAGTGAGTGAGAAAATTAGGAGTAAGAAATGTAACTACCACCTATAGATGA
This sequence comes from Bretschneidera sinensis, assembly GCA_023935145.1. Taxonomy (NCBI): domain Eukaryota; kingdom Viridiplantae; phylum Streptophyta; class Magnoliopsida; order Brassicales; family Akaniaceae; genus Bretschneidera; species Bretschneidera sinensis. The sequence continues at coordinate 41,551,285 of CM043698.1, forward strand.
TAATAAATATAAGAAACATCAACAATTGAAACTCCAACAACCTACCCACAACAAATCAAAAACAACAGACTTGATGTCTTTTACAAAACATCAACTGCTATCTCTCCAACCTCCTGATCTTCTGTAATTTCTTCTATCTTCTTCAACCTCAATCTCCAACTGTAATTCTCCCATTTCTTTTCTTCTTCTCTGCAATATCTTTCATTCTCATCCTCATTCTTCTGACTTCTGTAACTAGACTGTTTAGACTATCAATTTATTATTGATTTCTTGCAATCTTAATACAAATTCCCAGTACTATTCATTTTTGTAACTTGTATTACTTTTGAATTGCTATCTATGATAGACGTTCAAGAATCTAGGTGATTTTGTAACTCGAAATTATTGTACAATCATTTGATAGTTAGACCTATCCAGACTGACGACTAGGTGCACTATGACGTTGTTTGGGTCCAGCTTAAAACCAACTTTAAGTTTAAGTTTATTTTTAAAAATTTGTCAAAAACTTAATCAAATCAATTCAAACGACTTATTAATTGATGTTTTATTGTTACTTAATAAAACTTAATAAGATCTAATTCAATTTGACTACGTTTTTGATAAAATTTAAAAATAAATTATAACTTAAAGTTGACTTTAAGCTAGATCCAAACATTGTCTACAACACTTTGAAGCTCTTAGATTCTAGCACACCCGCAACACACACACATACACTCGGACGGGTTTTGAAGGGTAGTAATATTTTGGCACACCCAGTGAGACCCAAGTGATCAAGCTCAAAATGGTAGTGAAAACAAAGAATAGCATAAAAGATAACAATCTTGATGCCCATTGTTGTGCATTTATCCACCTAAATTAATGAGCGAATAATCGTACAGTTTTACTTGCAAGTGAACAAGGTCAACAGTAGCATAGTGTGCGAATGCAAGATCATCTCGACAAGGATTGGTAAAGTTCAATTTAGAATTAGTTTCAAAATAATGAAATAAAAACAAGAGAAATAAATATTGAGTTTGAAATAATAAAGATAAAGGCGTAGGGACTTGATATCCACCACTAATCATGCTACCACAACAAAATAGTATGCCAATGCTTTACTTACGTCATGAATACCTAATGTTTGTCAACCTAAGGGCATGGTATCTACTCCTTAAGCTATTGATCTCCTTAAGCAACGAGTTAGGCATGGTATCTACTCTAACTCTTTTCTCTCTCAAGGGATTCAGCATGGTGTATACTAAGTTGTTCCTTAAGAGAGCATAGGATCTATGGAAATCAACAACCACACGGGACCTAGGGCATGGTATATACTCTCGGTTTTCCACGTTGATTAACCCAAGAATCTGGCGTGGATATCTTTTGTTACTAATGTTAAACTTAGGACTCGATCATCCAAATTGATTCAACTAACTAATCCATACCATATGCATACGTTGATCAGACACACACCTATGAGGAATTTAAATAAAATCATATATTAATCAAGTTAAGCAACATAATGTAAATATCACAAAGGCCCCAATACTGAATTTATTTAGTAAACATAATTAGGGCTTCAGCCAAGCCTTTACTAAAATTTTAAGTACACATAATAAAAAAAAAGAAAAAAAAGAAACCCGAGAGAAGTCGTCAATTCTCCTCCACAGTTTCCTTCTCCGATCTTCCCAAACAAAAACTAAACTAAAAGGAAGATACTGTTTCTGTGTTTTACAAGTCTATTTATAGGGTTCTAAGGACACTCGAAAACCCTAATTTCCAAAACAGGACCCAAACCATTATTTCCAAAACAGGTTCTGCCGTTTTTACTGTTCACTACCGTACGTGTGCGCTCGATCGCAGCTCCTTTTGCACTCGAGCATAACCTTCTTCTTGTGTGCGAGTGCAGATTGCACTTGATCCTGGCTTGGGCACTGGTGCGCTCGATCGCACTAAGCAACTGACAGATTTTCCAGATTTGCTCTTTGAGCTCTAAAATGCTTCATTTTCTCCAAGAACCTATAAAAACCCATAAAACACAGAAAGGAAGTAAAATAGCATAAAATACACAAACTAAGAGCTTAATAAATGTAAATTAAGGGGCTTAAATATGGATATTTAAGTACTTATCACACCCCAAAACTTACATATTGCTAGTCCCTTAGCAATACGAAACTAAAACTAAATGAAAAACAACAAAGATAAATTCAGCATTCATGTTTTATTTAAAAACTTGGGTTGCATAGAAAACTATGATGATAGTTCATGAGTAATCTTATAATAAAAACACATTTTTGCAATGAATAAGGATTTTAAAAGTTCATATTACTTACACAAGGCTAGTTTAAGACATCACAAGTTGGCTTAGTGTATATGGTGGATTAGCACAGAAAAGATGGAACTTCCAAACATTTCTAATGTATAGTGTTTCGGTGTCTAAACCTTTATCGAATTCCTTGTTAGACGAAACAAAAATGACATAGTTTTTACTTCTTTTCTTTTTCTTTCATCATGAGATCTTTGCCATGTTGAGTTTCATTAAGCTTTCTAATTAACCCTTGTAGTGAGTGTTTAGCCAATGACTCCCAAACCAGATGGTTCTAGGGCATTAGGTGTGAAGACACCCCTAAAGACTTATTATCTCGAGTAAAAAAGGCTACGAAACTAACAGGTCTTAATGCTTCCAAGCAAAAATTCCTACCTATTGACGTGAACACTCACTGCTTACTGAGGCAAGAGGTCCAGTTACTTAACAAAATTTTTTATGATCATTAAATGCTTAATCCCCACCTTTTGACGTGAACACTCAATGCTTACTGAGGCAAGAGGTCCAGTTACTCAGTGGAAATTTCATTTAATGATCATTAGGAGCATTTTATTTTCTCTTTTTGCATGATGGACATTTTTCTCTTTATTTATCTATGCCAAAGTGTTTATCTAACAAGTTATTTGATTACAGTTAAGTCATGAAAACATATATATTAAAATTACATGTCATACCCCACACAAATGCGTGCTAATGTGCTCGTGTTAGATCTGGATCAAACTCGTGAATTCTTAAGTGCCTTAAAGTAGGTAACTAACTTTTAAAATTCTTATTACTAGACTATGTGTTCTAGATTTTAAGATTACTAATGAAGTTTTATCATAATATTTGTTGTAAACAACCAAAAAAAATTTTCATTAAATATGAATGTGTATTTATCTAAAAAAAATTAGGACAAAGTGTGTGAATGTGTCTCCCATACCCCCAAACTTAAATTACACATTGTCCCCAATGTGTGAATAACATGGAAAGATCTTACTTAGGAGATGGAGAACTAGCTAGGTCGGCATGGCTCATAGCATACCCCCAAACTTGAACGGATGCACACATTGTCCCTAAAAAAGAAAAACTAACGTAATACGGGAAAACAAGAAGTATTAAAAATAAATAAATAACAATAAATACGTAAAACAATAAAAATAAAAGGATAAGTTGTGGGGTGCCTCCCATGAGCACTAAGTTTAACGTCTTCAGCCGGACCAAGCCTTATTCTTCCCCAAAACTAAGATTGGCAGCAACTAGCACATGTAGTGTCTTATTCTCTCCCATATAAGCATAAGTCAAATACATCGGCAATTGCTTCAACTCCAAATTTGGTGCCTGGACAATAAAAGGGAAAAAAAGTAGTATTAGAAAGCACAAGAGTGTCAAATGGATCGGTGTACTTACTTGGATGCTTTGGAGGGGCCTCAAGAAGGTGCACAATTTTAATGATGTCATCAGTAACATCCTTAGATTTTGGCTCAACATCTGATCCTTTGAAACAATGGGTGAGGGTGGTCTCCAATGGATCAATGTGATGGACGTGAAAAACTTGCTCAACAACACCTTGCTGTTGTTCACTCAGCTCTTTAGCCAATTGCCCCACTCGTACTTCCAATCTTTGAATGGCTTGTTCATGCCTTGCAGTGGTTTGTCTTATCTCAGTCCGAAATTGCCTTTCCTTTGCCATAAACTGATCTTGTGAAGTCATCAATTGTTGTTGCTGAGTTGCCAACTGCATCACAAGACTCTCTAGGTCGCTTTTCTTTGATTCGGGAACTGAGTGGGCTGCTTGTTGGGAGTTCTTTTGTTGCCCTTGAAATTTCAAGGCATTTTGATCGTTGCTTCATGAGAAGTTGGGGTGAGTCTGCCATCCAGGATTATAGGTATTTGCATATATATTGTAGTTGTTCGATCCCACATGATTTGCTTGCCCTTGATCTGCAGATGAATACAAGGGGCAAGTGTCAGTAATATGATCAAAATGAGAACATATAGCACATACCTGGAGTTGTTTGGCTCGTGGACTAGGTGTGATGTTTTGAGCAGTCATGGCTTTTATAAGCATATCTAGCTTTCTCTCCATAGCAGCTAGATAAGCATAACTAGCTTCCGCCATTAGTGCTTCTCCTTCGAATGAATTAGTTGAAAAGCTTCAGTGTAGCAGTTTTAGTACTGCTTCTCGGGTACTATCTGGAGCTTTTGCGCTCGAGCGCACCAAGAACAACGCTCGATCGCACTGGGATTGCACTCGATCACACCAAGGAGTGCGCTCGATCGCAATGAGAATAGAAACTCCTCCTCTGCATACCTGAACAAAAACAGAAAATGAAAAGATGGAATAAATCTGAAAAAAAAAATAAAAAAAAAACTAACGAAAATAATTCCAAAAAGAAATTCAGCACAATCCCCGACAATGGTGCCAAAACCTTATTTTACGTTTATCCACCTAAATTAATGAGCGAATAATCATACAATTTTACTTACAAGTGCACAAGGTTAATAGTAGCATAGTGTGCGAATGCAAGATCATCTCCACAAGGATTGGTAAAGTTCGATTTAGAATTAGTTTTGAAATAATGAAATAAAAACAAGAGAAATAAATATTGAGTTTGAAATAATAAAGATAAAGGCGTAGGGACTTGATATCCATCACTAATCATGCTACCACAACAAAACAGTATGCCAATGCTTTACTCATGTCATGAATACCTAATGTTTGTCAACCTAAGGGCATGGTATCGACTCCTTAAGCTATTGATCTCCTTAAGCAACGAGTTAGGCATGGTATCTACTCTAACTCTTTCCTCTCTCAAAGGATTCAACATGGTGTATACTAAGTTGTTCCTTAAGAGAGCATAGGATCTGTGGAAATCGACAACCACACGGGACCTAGGGCAAGACATCTACTCCCAATTTCTCATGTTGATTAACCCAAGCATCTGGCATGGTTATCTTTTGTTACTAATGTTAAACCCAGGATTCGGTCATCCAAATTGATTCAACTAACTAATCCATACCACATGCATACGTTGATCAAACACACACATATGAGGAATTTAAATAAAAATAGATATTAATCAAGTTAAGCAACACAACGTAAATATCGCAAAGGTGCTAATACTGAATTTATTTAGTAAACATAATTAGGGCTTCAACCAAGCCCTTACTAAAATTTTAAGTACACATAATAAAAATAAAGGAAAGAAGAAACCCGAGAGAAGAGTCGTCAATTCTCCTCCACAGTTTCCTTCTTCGATCTCCCCGAACAAAAACTAAACTAAAAGGAAGATATTGTTTCTGTGTTTTACAAGTCTATTTATAGGGTTCTAAGGACACTTGGAAACCCTAATTTCCAAAACAGGTTCTGTTGTTTTTACTGTTCACTGTCGTACGTGTGCACTCGATCGCAGCTCCTCTTATGCTCGAGTGTAGCCTTCTTCTTGTGTGCGAGCACAGATTGCGCTCGATCTTGGCTTGGGTGCTGGTGTGCTCGATCGCAGATCCTCTGCGCTTGATCGCACTAAGCAACTAACAGATTTTCTAAATTTGCTCTTTGAGCTCCAAAATGCTTCCTTTTCTCTAAGAACCTATAAAAACCCATAAAACACAGAAAGGAAGTAAAATAGCATAAAATACGCAAACTAAGAGCTTAACAAATGTAAATTAAGGGGCTTAAATATAAATATTTAAGCACTTATCACCCATCATTAGGAAGAAGTGCCTACATAAGTTCCAATAGAACAACCTCAAGAAGAGGTGCCGGCAGGCACAACTGCTGTTGGCAATATCTTGAATCTGACCTTGATACTCACTACGTTGGTCACTAAACTGAAAAGTACCAACCAACAAATGGTTGCAAACAATTGATCGAGAGCGTCAACTATTCTATATTTGAAAACACTAATTATGTTTACTAGAGGGAAATGTAGCTAAATCTCAAACCATGCCTCAAATGGTTAACATTGTTGATGATAGTCCGACCAAGCACTAGTTGACCACTAGGTTATAAAGCCGATGTCTCAAGCAACTAGAAGGAATAATACCATTGGGGCTGAAAAGTACCAGGCTTCAGCATTAAGATTGGGAGGAAATTTTGGAACTTACCAACTTGGTTCTTCCAACAAATCACCCATCCGATCCAATCCTACAGTAACGAAAAGTTCGTCAGAGTCAGTCAACCTAAACTCTTAAGCCACGGCTATAAACCAAGTTGATGTGGATCATCTGACCATATTGATTCAAGAACTAGATGGGTCACGCTTGAAACAAGAAGGTAGCTCAAAGATGAAAGAAAACGACTAGCAATCAATCACAAACTCCGATTAATATTAGATTCCATCTCTTAATAGTGAGAGCAAAAAAAAGATCAGGGGGTATTCCACCTCAATCAACATGGCAACACACTTTGATAGGACTAGAGTGTCTGATGATGCCACAGAGAAAATAAATAGTAAATCATTGACTGACGAAATAGAAGATGATGAGCTCAATGATGGCCACAATCAGTAATAAATTGGCCATGAAAGGCATCACAATAACCCAAGTCAGTTAGATGACCCCAAAGTTCTAGACTAGCTAGACAAAAATATTGGTGTGCAAGAGTCAGACTACAAACTGATAGATCAATTAGAGGATAAGGTAAATTCATATAGCATTATGCCACCGAGTTTAATCTAGGAACAGAGCATTCAGACCGATCATGAAATTGATAAAGATGTGATAGGTGCTTAAATATTCATATTTAAGCCCCTTTATTTACATTTATTAAGTCCATAATTATGTTAATTTAGTCCATTTTACTTCATTTCTGTGTTTCACATGTGTTTATAGGGTCTTGGAGGAAAAAAGAAGCAAATTTGGCACTTAAAGAAAGAAATCTAGAAATCTTGTAGCAGCTTCTAGCTAAAGTGAAATCGAGCGCACTATTTGGTACGATCGAGTGCACAAGCACTCGTGCGCACACAAAGAAAGATCGAGCGCAGCCTTGTGATCGAGCGCACAACGAATGCGATCAAGTGCACATGTACGGGCATGAACAGTAAAATGGCAGAACCAGTTTTGGAAATAGAGGAGGATTTACATTTTAGGAAGTTTAGGGTTTCCAGAGTCTTCTAGGGTTATTCAACCCCTATAAATACACTTGTAAACACACACAAAAGACATCCCTTCTTTTATCTTTTGCTTAGCTTGGAGTTGTAAGCTTTGGAAAGGATTGAAAACCCATCTCCACAGTATTCTTCAGGTTTTATATTTTATGTTTAGTTTATGTTATGATGCTTATCTTAGATAGCATGTGTAACTAACTCTTTATAGGGCTCGATTGAAGCCCTAGTTATGCTTTCCCATATATACATTCATTGATTATCTTTGCAATGGCCTTGACTATGATGCTTAACTTGATTACTACCTGTGTTTATTTAAATTCCTCATGTGTGTATGTTTGATCAATATGTGCATGTGGTATGGATTAGTTAGTTAGACCAATTTGGATGATCGACTCCTGGGTCTGACAACGGTAACAAAAGATATCCACACCGGATTCTTGGATTAATCAACATAGGAAACTGGGAGTAGATACCATGCCCTAGGTCTCATGTGGTTGTCGATTTCCATAAATCTTATGCTTTCTTAAGGAATAACTCAGTAGATACCATGTTGAATCCCTTAAGAAAGAAAAGAGTTATAGTAGATATCATGCCTAACTCAGTGCTTAAGGAAATCAATAGCTTAAGGAGTAGATACCATGCCCTTAGGTTGGCAACCATTAGGTATTCATATTAAGGCTAGTGCATTGACATATTACTCATTGGGAAAGTATAATTAGAGGTGGATATCAAAGCTCTATATTCTTATTATTATTAAATCACACTCAACTATTATTGCTATCTTTTTATCTTGAGAAACTGATTCTAAAAATGAAATTCACCAATCCTTGTGGAAATGATCTCGCACTTGCACACTATGCTACCATTGACCTTGTGCACTTGCAAGTAAAACTGTACGATTATTTGCTTAGTTATTTAGGTAGATAAATGCACAACAAGATGCATCATATATCATATACCATCACCTTTGTTATAGGTGTCAATGTGAAATTGACCGCGTAAATCGATTGAAGACCAAGCAAAGTCTTCTGTACCAAAAAAGTGAAGTGGCCATCCTCTAGTCTTATAAAAAGGACTTCAACCAACAACTCCACAAGAAAATCCACCAAGGTAAGTTTGGGTAGAAATGAAGCATAAAGTTGGAGTCAAAGAGGCAGATCAAAATAAGTGCCAGGCTAAAAAATCGACGCAATGATAAGAAGTTTGATAGCAAAGCCAGGCTGTCAGGTCAGTAAAAGATAGCCAGGTTGTAAGGCCGACATACCATAGTCAGACCATAATAGTGATAGACTATTAGGATGTCAAATTGATCAAGATAGACTTGGAATAAATTAGAGCACTAATCCAAGTTGATAACAATGACCTAAAATAGTCGATGGCAAAGAAAAAATTCAATAATGAAAAGGAAAAAGTCCAAAGTGTTGATAACAAGAAGTCCCAACTTAAAGTCCAATCAACTGTAAAATCAAAAGGTGAAAGAAAGAAGTCAATAGTCTATATTCCATCAATTGACAAGGTAAAAAAGGTGTTGCCACAAAATTTGAAGATCAACCTACTTGGTTTGTTCCATACTTGTTTGATGGCATTTCTTAGTGTTAGGTGAATAATCGATGGGTTTCAACATACATTTATCAACATCTCTGGCCGACTTGGCCAAGAATTGTATATGTTGCATGAGAAGAAAGTTGATTACCAGCTGAGATGGCTCAATAAGTACTAGCCAAGACTTTTTTCGACTTGGCATGGCCGATATAGTTATGTTGATTGGGCTTTTCAGGCCGATTTGGTGTTACATACAGATTTCTCCTCTATGCTGATTTATTTTGAATTACACAACTTGTCAAAAATTGATTGTTTTCAACAAGTCATGGGGGGCAATCGTTAACCCCTAATTTCAGGAAAAAAAATTTCCACACCGACACATCAGTGAGCAAGCAGACAGATTTTGGTTTTCATTAGCATGAATGTCATCCTAGACTGGAAGCTTAAGATGATCTGGATTTATTTTTATCGGCGTGGACTAGGCAAAAGAATAAACTGTAGTTGACTTAGTCTTAACCCATTCCCTTGATTTCTCAAATAATTGAGCAAGTAGTTAGTTGAGAAAATCATGGCCCTAGTTTGAAGAAGTGGTTAATGGAAGATATTTTCTATCCATGAAGCATGATTAAATAATGGGTAGATATTTCCCTAGAAAAAGAATCATCATCAGCACAATCAGTGAGATTCGAGTTCGTTAGTTTGAGCTAAAGCAAAATTACGGTCGGATTTAGTCACATTGTCCTAAACTAGGTAGAATGTCGATTTGGTAAAGTCATGTTAACAATGAGAATTCAAGAGTAGGCAATAGTTATTTTGACCAAGTCTTCCATGTGTCCACTTCCTACATGATCTCCAAAAATATCTCCAGGATTGGACAAAGTAGGAAGTCAATTCAAGAAAAGTGTGGGAGAAAATTAAGGAGCAAGAAATATAATTACCACCTATGGATGACTATAAATAAAAGAAGTATCAACAATTGAAACTCCAACAAACTACCTACAATAACTCAAAAACAACAAACTCGGCGTCTTTTGTAAAGAACCAACTAAGATCTCTCTAACATCCTAATCTTTCATAATTTCTTCTATCTTTTCCAATCTCAATCTCCAATTGTAATTCTCCATTTTTTTTTCTTCCTCTTTGAAATATCTCTCATTCTCATTGCTTTCTTCCATTCTTAATACAAATTCTTAGTACTATTTATTTTTATAACTTGTATTACTTTTGAATTGCTATCTGTGATAGACCTCCATGAATCCAGGTTATTTTGTAACCCAAAATTACTGTACAATTGTTTGATAGTCAAACTTGTCTAGGCTGACGTTTGGGTGCACTACAACACTTTGAAGATTCTAATTTTTGGCACACTCGCAACACATACATACACTCGGACAGGTTACGAGGGATAATGGTTGTTAAATTATTTTTTCTACAATTATTTTTTTATCCAATGAATAATGGACACATGTCTACATTTGCTAAAGTATGCAGGTATAAACTTAACGCTGTTAGCCTTAATCGGCTAACGGTCATACCCAAAGTACTTAAACTTAACTTTTTAAACCTTTGGTACTGAAGTTCAATAAGGCCAAACCATTGGGTACTTTTATGTATTTTTCTCTCAAATATATATTTACTAGGTCATCAGTTGGATCACGTTACAAAAATTTAGACTCATGATCCAATCGAAGCAATCGAGTTCAGTATTTTCTTAACCCAAATCAAACTAAAAAAATATAACCCAACTCAATTCATTACATTGATTTGAATCTGTTTGACTGTTTGACTAATTTCGCTGCTCACTCCTACCAAAGATGATTCGACAATTTGGTGCGTTATTACCAAAACTTACATGCATGTGTCACGAACCGCGTGGGACCCACATGTTTGATAGGTGCTTAAATATTCATATTTAAGCCCCCTTATTTACATTTATTAGGTCCTTAGTTATGTTAATTTAGTTCATTTTACTTCATTTGTGTGTTTCACATGTGTTTTATAGGTCTTAGAAGAAAAGAAGCAGTTTTGGCACTTAAAGGAAGAAGCTTGGAAATCCTGGAGCAGTCTCTGGTCAAGCTGCAATCGATCGCACCATGCAATGCGATTGAGCGCACATTGCGATCGTGTGCACACAAGAAAGATTGAGCGCACACTGCGATCGAGTGCAAGACGTGTGCGATCGAGCGCACATGTACGGGGGTGAACAGTAAACTGCAGAACCCTATTTTGGAAATAAGAGAGTTTTTACGGTTTAGGAAGTCTAGGGTTTCCTGCACCTTCTAGGACTACTAAAGCCCTATAAATACACCTGTAAAGCACAAACAAATCACCACCTCTGAGAGATCACTTTTATCTTTTGCTTAAGCTTGGAGTTTTAGGCTTTGGAGAGGATTGACAACCCGTCTCCCTAGAATTCTTCGGGTTTTATATTTCATGCTTAGTTTATATATGATTTTTATTTTAGACAACATGTGTAACTAACTTTCTTATAGGGCTCGATTGAAGCCCTAGTTATGTTTTTCTATATATTTTTTCATTGATAATCTTTGCCAATAGTCTTTATTATGTTGTTTAACTTGATTAATGCTTGTGTCTATTTAAATTCCTCATATGTATGTGTATGGCCAGCGTATGCATATGGCATGGACCTGTTAGTTAGATCAATTTGGATGACTGAGTCCTGGGTCTAACATTCGTAACAAAAGATATCCACACCGGATTCTTGGATTAATCAACATGAAAAACCGAGAGTAGATACCATGTCGTAGGTCTCATGTGGTTGTCGATTTCCATAGTACTTATGCTTTCTTAAGGAACAACTCAAGCAGATACCATGCTGAATCCCTTAAGGAAGAAAAGAGTTAGAGTAGATACCATGCCTAACTCGTTGCTTAGGGAGATCAATAGCTTAAGAAGTAGATACCATGCCCTTAGGTTGGCAACCAGTAGGTATACATGATAAGGCTAGTGCACTGATACATTATACAATTGGGAAAGTATGACTAGTGGTGGATATCAAAGCCTTATATCTTTATTATTATCACTCATATTCAACAGTTATTTTATTTCTTTTTAGTTTAAAGAAACTAATTCTAAAAACTGAACTTTACCAATCCCTGTGGAGATGATCTTTCTTTCGCACACTACACTACACTGTCGACCTTGTGCACTTGCAAGTAAAACTAGTACGATTATCTGCTTAATTATTTAGGTATATAATCACCCAACAAGTTTTTGGCGCCGTTGCCGGGGATTGTGCTAAAGTTTCTTTTAGAATTACTTTCATTTGAACATTATTATTATTATTATTATTTTATTTTCTATTTACCATCTTTATTTTTGTTTTTCATCAAAACCTAATTGAGTTACTTTCTGTTTCAGGCATCAAACCCTAGATCACACTTTATGTGATACTTGGGATCGATCACAGCCTTCTGTGCGATCGAGCGTAAATAGGACAGAGAGTTACCCGAGCAGCAGAGTGAATTGCTGCACTGAAGCTAGTGTGACTTGATTTATGCACGGACTTCGATCCTGACATCCAACATTCTTTCTCCTTGATCCCAAGCTTGAACGGACCATCCGACAAAGGCTTAGAGACAACTTCGAGGAGAACAAAGAAGAAGTCGAGAAAGAAACACCAATGGTGGAACAGCTTGAAAACCAGCAACCACCTGCACGAGTACCGATGAAGCACTCCTTCATCCCACGGAACATTGATCAACCATCATGCATTGCATATCAACCTGAGGCGGTGGAAAACTATTACATATCTCCGCAAATCTTGAATTCTTTGACTCATTATAGGGGAACTCCTAATGAAGATCCACACTTGCACCTCCGAGAATTTTTTGATCTTTGCAAGTTCCAGCACATACAAGGCCTAGACCAAGAAGGAATAAGGTTAATTTTGTTCCCTTTTTCCTTGAAAGATAATGCTAAACTATGGTATAATTCTTTGCTTATAGTTTCCATCCACAGTTGGGACGAGTTGGCAAGCAAGTTCTTGAGGAAGTTTTTCCCAGCCCAAAAGATGAGGCAAATGAGGAAGGAGATCCAGTCCTTCCAACAAAAAGATGGAGACCTCTTCTTCGAAGCATGGGGACACTTCAACGAGCTGCTACTCAAATGCCCACACCACAACCTGCCTCAAGATGAATTGATACAAGCCCTTTATGAAGGTTTAAACGACACTAACAAAAGTATTGTTGATTCAAGTTATGGAGAAGTGTTGATGGAGAAAAGTAGCGAAGAAGCGATGGAACTCTTCGAAACCCTCAGTGAACACACTCAGTAGTTTTCCTCTAGAGGTAGACAAGGAGTCAAGAGCAGAGGTATGTATGAGGTTACTCTGAATAGTGGACCCTCTGCCCAAATAGCTGCTTTGGAGAAGAAGCTAGATACAAGGCTAGATATGATTGTAAAAGCCATGACTACTCAAAATGCCTCATCCAGCCTACCATCCACCTCACTCCAGGTATGTGCAATATGTTCTCAATACGACCATAATACTGATACATGTCCTTTGTACTCATCTGCAGACCCGGAACAAGCCAACTACGTGGGGCCTAACAACTATCCACTGAAGAATAACCCATATGCCAACACTTACAACCCTGGATGGCGAAACCACCCAAATTTCTCATGGAGCAACAATCAAGACAGTCAAGGGCAGCACAGAAACTTCCAACCAGCAGCCCAAACTATTTCTGAACCAAAGAAGAACGACCTTGAAAGTATTGTGAGACAACTGGCCACTCAGCAGTAGCAATTTATGACGTCACAAGAACAATTCATGACTCAGCAGAAACAGATCACTGCAGCACATGAGCAAGCAATTCAAAGACTAGTGGTACAAATGAGACAACTAACTAAAGAGCTCAGTGGCAGAAAGTAAGGAGAGCTCCCTGCTCAAACACTACCTAACCCTGGGGGACATCAACAATTAAACGCTGTGATAACCCTGAAAAATGGCAAGGTAATAGGGTCCGATGAATCTGCAACAGCATCCAAAGAAAAACCATCGGCGTCAAGGGTAAGGGAAACGGAGAAGGTGAATGCTCCACCCTTCCTGCAAATGTTAGTAAAACAAAAGAAAGACAATAAACTAATTGATATTTTTGAAACCTTGCGAAAAATAGAGATTAATATTCCTTTGTTAGATGCCATTAAACAAATTCTTGCATATGCTAAATTTTTGAAAGATTATTGCACTAACAAAAGGAAATTTCAAGAACATCAGACAGTTGCCTTAGCTGAAGAGGTAAGTGCTGTGCTTCTAAGAAAATTACCATCTAAACTGAAAGATCCGGCTAGTTTTACTATTCCTTGTAGGCTAGGTGACCAGCTGTTCGAGCATGCACTATTGGATCTAAGAGTGAGTGTCAACCTGCTGCCATACAGTGTATATGAGACACTAGGTTTGGGGGAGCTTCAACCAATCTCCGTCACTTTGCAATTAACAGACATAAGCATCAAACGACCGAGAGGTCTCCTTGAAGACGTGTTGGTAAGAGTAGGTAAATTTGTTATACCTGCTGATTTTGTAGTATTAGATATGGAAGAATGTACTTTACCATTACCTCTCCCAATCATCCTAGGATGCCCCTTTATGATAACTGCTGACACTAATATTAGTGTAAAAAGGGGTGTAGTCACTATGAAAGTAAATAATGAGGAGATAGAATTTAAAGTATTTAATACATCAAAATTAGTCAATGAGGATAATGAATATTCTAATGTGAGCTTCATACAAGATGTTGTTAAGGCAGTTTCTCAGGTCCATCACACTATTCAATCGGAGACCATCCCCAATCATAAGGACACAAGAATAGACATTAGGCCGGAGGAGGACAATGTGATTAAAGATGTCAATAGAGCTGTGCACCGTTTCACAAACACACCAAAGCCTTCAAGTAAGTATCCTTCTCCATTTGAATCTCTCATACCCACTAATATTACTCTTCTTCCATCCATTGTCCAGGCACTAGCATTGGAACTAAAGCAGCTACCCGAACATTTAACATATGCCTACTTGGGAGAAAAGAAGACCTTACCTGTTATTGTAGCTGCTAACTTGAGTAGTGGAGAAGAAGGGAAGCTGTTAAGAGTTCTTAGGGAGCATAGATCTGCCATTAGATGGACCATTGCTGACATTAAGGGGATAAGTCCAGCAAAATGCATGCATAGTATTCACCTTGAAGAAGAAGCAAGGCCCACTTGAGATGCTCAAAGAAGACTTAACCCACACATGAAAGAGGTAGTAAAAGCCAAGGTATTAAAGCTACTAGATGTTGACATCATCTACCCTATATCGGATAGCGAATGGGTGAGTCCGGTCCAAGTTGTTCCTAAAAAGAGTGGGATTACCGTTGTAAAAAAATGAAAATGAGGAGCTCTTACCTACGAGAAAACAACGGGTTGGAGAGTATGCATTGATTACTGGAAACTGAACAAAGTAACTAGAAAATATCATTTCCCCCTGCCATTCATTAATCAAATGCTAGAGAGGTTAGCCGGTCACAGTTATTACTGCTTCTTGGATGGGTATAGTGGATACAATCAAATTGCCATAGCACCTGAGGATCAAGAAAAGACTACCTTCACATGTCCTTTCGATACATTTGCTTATAGAAGAATGCCATTCGGTTTATGCAACGCACCAGCCACTTTTCAAAGATGTATGATGAGCATTTTTTCCGATATGGTTGAGAAATATATTGAGGTGTTCATGGATGATTTTAGCATCTTTGGTTCTAATTTCGATGAGTGCCTAAATAATTTAGAAAATGTCCTAAAGAGATGTGAGGAGAGTAATTTAGTGCTAAATTGGGAGAAATATCACTTCATGGTTCAACAAGGTATTGTGTTGGGGCACTCCATCTCAAACAGAGGTATCGAGGTAGACAAGGCTAAGATAGACATCATTTCAAAACTACCTCCCCCTCTCACAATCAAAGGCATTAGAAGTTTCCTTGGACATGCCGGTTTCTATAGAAGATTCATCAAGGACTTCTCCAAAATCTCAATACCTCTTTGTGCATTATTGGCTAAGGATACCAAGTTTGAATGGAATGATGATTGCATGCAAGCTTTCAACACCTTGAAGAATGTTCTCTCCTCTGCCCCAATAATGATGACACCAGATTGGAATCTCCCTTTAGAATTAATGTGTGATGCGAGTGACTTTGCCTTGGGAGCTGTCTTAGGTCAAAGAATCAATAAGGTACCTCATGCTATTTACTATGCTTCTAGAACTTTAAATGATGCTCAGCTTAACTATTCTACTACTGAAAAATAATTGTTAGCTGTTATTTTTGCTTTAAAGAAGTTTAGATCATATCTTATTGGTTCTAAAGTTATAGTATTCACTGACCATGCTGCTTTGAGATATTTGTTTTCTAAAAAAGATGCGAAGCCTAGGCTAATCAGATGGGTACTCCTACTACAAGAATTCGATTTAGAAATCAAAGACAAGAAAGGCAGTGAGAATGTCATTGTGGATCATTTGTCAAGGCTTCCCTATGAGAATGATAATAAAGAGTTTCCTTTGGATGAGAACTTCCCTGATGATCAACTATTTTCATTAGAGGTAAAACTTCTATGGTATGCTGATATAGTGAATTATCTAACTGTTAAAGTTTTTCCCCCAGACATGACCACTCAAGAAAAGAAACGGCTATAATCTCTGTCAAGACACTACCATTGAGATGATCCTTACCTTTTCAAGGTCTACCCCGATCAAATCATCAGACGATGTATCCCAGAAGAGGAGCACTCGAGCTTATTACAATACTGCCACCAGTTTGCTTATGGAGGACATTTTGGGGGAAAACGAACAACTCTTAAGGTACTACAATCTGGTTTTTATTGGCCTAATCTGTTTAAAGATGCTTTCTCCTTTTACAGCTCATGTGATAGATGCCAGCGGACAGGTAACATCTCTTCCTGAAATTAGATGCCCTTACAGAATATTCATGTAGTAGAACTTTTTGATGTATGGGGCATTGATTTCATGGGACCCTTTCCTAACTCCTTTGGTTATTTATATATTCTTATGGGTGTGGATTATGTGTCGAAATGGGTCGAGGCTGTCCCCTCAAAAACTAACGATCACAAAGTGGTTGTAAAGTTTCTGCAGGCTAACATCTTTACGCGATTTGGGACTCCAAGAGCAATCATCAGTGATGGGGGCAAGCACTTTCATCATCGCTCTTTTGCCGAACTACTCTGAAAATATGGGATCACACATAGAGTAGGCACTCCATATCATCCTCAAACCAGTGGCCAAGTAGAGATAAGCAACCGAGAGATCAAGGGAATCTTAGAAAAGACAGTGAAGCCTAATCGGAAGGATTGGTCTCTATGCTTAAATGATGCTCTATGGGCATATCAGACAGCTTATAAGACTCCAATTGGCATGTCTCCCTACCGCCTAGTCTTTGGAAAAGCGTGCCATCTCCCGGTGGAATTAGAACATCAAGCATATTGGGCCATAAAGTAATTTAACTTCGATATGAAACAAGCAGGGGAGAAAAGAAAGCTGCATCTAAATGAACTTGAAGAATTGAGATATGATGCCTATGAGAATGCCAAGTTGTACAAGGAACAGACAAAGGCCTATCATGACAAACAACTCGTACGGAAGGAGTTCCATGTAGGACAAAAAGTGTTGCTCTATGACTCACGATTAAAACTGTTCCCAGGCAAGCTCAAGTCCAGATGGTATGGTCTGTATATGGTTACCAAGGTCTTCACTCATGGTGCATTAGAAGTCTGTAGTCCAACCGAAAATCAGCTCTTTACGATAAATGGACACAGAGCCAAGCTTTACCTAGACATTAACTTTCCTCCAAGAGATGAAGACTTGGTACTTGAATCAGTACAGTATACAGCTGAAACACAAGCACAGGAGCCACAAGGGATGGACTCCAAGTGCTTCCTTCCAACTAACTAGTACTATGGCACGAGAGCGCTTGAGTAGCTCATATTTGATTACTCATACAGCTCAAGTGCCTCTACTGAGGTTAGTGGTACTGAGGCCACTAACAAATAGTAAGGTTGTACTGTTCCAAATTTATCATTTTTTTTGCTAAGGTAAGTTTTTCTTTTTGCATATGCATACTGTTTGCGATTGATCGCAGCATTCCATGCGATCGAGTGCAAGAGTACGATCGAGCGCGCCAGTCAATATGCTCGAGCGCAACCCATGTGCGATCGAGTGCACTCGTGGCAGAAGGTTCAGATATAAATCTGAAAATTTTCACTCCCACGCACTCACTCTCTTTCACTATTCACTCACACCCTCACACTCTCTCTCACGCGCACTCTCCCGTCTACCAACACCCTCTCGTTCACACTCTCTTACACCCTCTCATTCATAACCTCTATCACCACCATTATGTCCCTCCATCACTCACACTCGACACCATCACCACCGTCAAACACCCATTACCACCGCATACACCCTATGCACTCCACACTCTGTCCATTACACAAGGTACCCATTTCCATCCACATACACACGAATTTTTACATGTTTATTTACATTTTAAGCATACATTTCTGATATTTTATGTGTGATTGGGTAAATCTTGATGTTGCAGGAGGTTAGGAACGATTTCAAATCTTCAAGACCATAGCTTGGTCTTTTGGTGCACACAAGCTGTTCGAGGAAAAGCCTGATCGTGTGCGATCGAGCGCACGGTACTTGCGATCGAACGCATAGCCAGTGTGCGATCGAGCGCACCAATTTGAGATCAATCGCAAATTGGGCAGAAGCAAACAAAAACATGACCAAACCATCTGCTTTTACCTCCGGTGTATCCAGCAATCGTGCCTCGTCATCCCGGCCCAGTATCGAGCAACGGGAGCTCTTATTCAAGATCGTCTTCACAATTGATGACGTATTCAAGCATATGGACGCCACTCAATAGGCCGTCCAAGCATTCAGACACTGAGGGTTAAAGAGACTTTTCAAGTTGGTTTGCTCCACTGCTTACTCCCAACTCGTAGTCTAGTTTTATGCAAGTCTATCATTTGACTGCAGCAAACCGAGAGTACTCACTTCTTCAGTCCGGGGCACACCCATTGAGGTGACTAGTACCGATATAGTCACTACTCTTCATTGCACCGACGAGTCCCCTCTTGAGGACACCGATATCGATGAGCAGTCAGAGTCCTTTGCCCTGGCTGAGATCATTACAGACATGTGCGCTAGCCAGTATGCCGACAGACATAACAATACGACCAGCCGGTCAAAGTTACCTCCATGACTTTGGCTTGTCGACACAATCCTACAGCGCAATGTGTGTCCATTGGGGCACAAGACACAGCGGCGAGATCAGTTTCTCCAGTCATTATATGTTTTCCACAGAGGCCACTGGTACTCCATTCTGGCTGTCATTTGGAGCCAGCTACATAAGTTTTGGGATTACATTCATGGCCATCAGACCACCACGGCCAATGCATGAGGTTTCCCTTTCCCATTCCTACTCTCATACATACTCAAGAAGAAAGGGATAAAGGGGACCTCCAGCGACGGACCAGTGCGAGAGCATCCCTTCTTCGAGAAGGCTCAGTGGAGACACAGCATCTTGCACATGCCTCGAGGACTCCCGGCACCTGCTCCAGCAGCTGAGAGAGTTGAAGAGGATCGTATGGAGACCGAGCCCCCGGTCATTAGCCCAGTACGAGAGGAGGACCATTCGGACATGGAACCCACCGAGTCCCAACACTTTCTAGCTGAGCTGTCTTCCTTTCGAGGTGAGGTCTCTGCCTTAACCACACTCGTGCATCAGTGCATCGATAGTTTGGAAGCACGATTTGCACAGCAAGAGGCTATGTTGCAAGCTATTCTTGATCACCTACCTCCGGCACCCGGTACCTCTTTGGTTGCACCACCGGATGATCAGCAGTGAGAGTATACCACATCTGGTTGAAGATGTTAAACTTAGCGCTCATAAGAAGCACCCCAAAGCATATCCTTTTTCTTAGTTTATTTCATTTTATTAGTCATATTTCCTAGTTTATTTTTCTATCTGTTTATTATTACTGATTTTCTATTTTATGTTTGTTTCTCTTTCTTTTTCAAGGGCAACGTGAGTGCATCCAGTTGAAGTTTAGGGGCGCGCTACGAGCCATGCTAGCCATAAGTTCTCCATCTCCCAGGTCAGCTCCTTCCATGCTATTCACATATTGGGGACAATGTGCAATTTAAGTTTGGAAGTATAGGGACACATTCACACACTCACTATGTCCCACATTTTTCTGTTTTGTTGCTATTTTCATAGATAAATGCATGTTCATTCTGTCCAATAAACTTTTTTTTTGCGATCTAAACAAAACTTTATGATTCGACTTCATCAGCGAGCTTAACACTTTGAACATATAGGCCAATAATCAAGTTTTGAACCTAGATCACTGCTTTTTAGACATTTAAGGATTCACAAGTTTGACCTAAACTATCACAAGCACACTAGCACATAACTGTGTGGGGTATGACATGTTATTTGGATGTGTATGTTTCTTTTGCTTAACTGTGAACTAGATGACTTATTAGATTGACATTTTGGCATATAAAAATAGAAAAGATTGATTAGTGCTCAAAAGAAGAAATAAATGCTCCTAATGATCAATAAAACTTATTTTCTGCTGAGTAACTGACCCTCTTGCCTCAGTAAGCATTGATTGTCACATCAAAAGGTGGAAAATCTTAAATGATCATTAAAAAGAACTTTTCGCTGAGTAACTAGCCCTCTTGCCTCAGTAAGCATTGAGTGTTACGTCAAAAGGTGAAAAATTCTGATTGGTAGCATTAAGACCAGTTAGTTTCGTAGCCTTTTTTACTCGAGCTAGTAAGTCCTTAGGGGTGTTTTTACACCTAATGCCCTAAAACCATCTGGTTTGGGAGTCATTGGCTAAACGCTCGTTACACGAGTCAAAAAGAAAGCTTAATGGAACTAACTTGACAAAAATATCGCAAACAAAAGAAAAGAAGAATTATGCCATCCTTGTTGATTCTAATAGGAAATTTGGTGAATCTTGAGACATCGAAACATACATGTTAGAATTATTTGGAAACCTAATCTTTTATGTGCTAGTTTACCACACACCAAAGTCAAACTCGTGATGTCTTAAATTGCCTCATGAAAGTGATTTGCGTTCAAAGCTCTTATTCATTGCAAAAATATGTTTGTATCTGTTAAGCTTGCTCATAAATGCGCATCATAGTTTTGTAAGATCTAAACTTTTGTTGGACACCATGAACATTTGATTTATCTGTTTTTTTCGTTTTAGTTCTTAATTTTGTATGGCTAAGGGACTAGCAATATGTAAGTTTGGGGGTGTGATAGGGGCTTAAATATTATTTAAGCCCCCTTATTTACATTTATTAGGTCCTTAGTTATGTTAATTTAGTTCATTTTACTTCATTTGTGCGTTTCACATGTGTTTTATAGGTCTTGGAAGAAAAGAAGCAGTTTTAGAACTTAAAGGAAGAAGCCTGGAAATCCTAGAGCAGTCTCTGGTCAAGCTGCGATCGATCGCACCACGCAATGCGATCGAGCGCACATTGCAATCATGTGCACACAAGAAAGATCAAGCGCACACTGTGATCGAGTGCAAGACGTGTGCGATCGAGCGCACATGTACGGGCGTGAACAGTAAACTGCAGAACCCTATTTTGGAAATAAGAGAGTTTTTACGGTTTAGGAAGTCTAGGGTTTCCTGCACCTTCTAGGACTACTAAAGCCCTATAAATACACCTGTTAAACACACACAAATCACCACCTCTGAGAGATCACTTTTATCTTTTGCTTAAGCTCGGAGTTTTAGGCTTTGGAGAGGATTGACAACCTGTCTCACTAGTATTCTTCATGTTTTATATTTCATGCTTAGTTTATATATGATGTTTATTTTAGACAGCATATGTAACTAACTTTCTTATAGGGCTCGATTGAAGCCCTAGTTATGCTTTTCTATATATTTATTCATTGATAATCTTTGCTAATAGCCTTTATTATGTTGCTTAACTTGATTAATGTCTGTGCCTATTTAAATTCCTCATATGTATGTGTATGGCCAGCGTATGCATGTGGTATGGACCTGTTAGTTAGATCAATTTGGATGACCGAGTCCTGGGTCTAACATTAGTAACAAAAGATATCCACACCACATTCTTGGATTAATCAACATGAGAAACCGGGAGTAGATACCATGCCCTAGGTCTCATGTGGTTATCGATTTCCATAGTACTTATGCTTTCTTAAGGAACAACTCATGCAGATACCATGCTGAATTCCTTAAGGAAGAAAAGAGTTAGAGTAGATACCATGCCTAACTTGTTGCTTAGGGAGATAAATAGCTTAAGGAGTAGATACCATGCCCTTAGGTTGGCAACTAGTAGATATACATGATAAGGCTAGTGCACTGATACATTATACAATTGGGAAATTATGACTAGTGGTGGAGATCAAAGCCCTATGTCTTTATTATTATTACTCACATTCAACAATTATTTTATTTCTTTTTATTTTAAAGAAACTAATTCTAAAAACTGAACTTTACCAATCCCTGTGGAGATGATCTTGCTTGCGCACACTACACTACATTGTCGACCTTGTTCACTTGCAAGTAAAACTAGTACGATTATCTACTTAATTATTTAGGTATATAATCGCCCAACAATGTTCTAGGGTTTCCTAGTACAGTTTTTGATTATAATGTACAACATTGTACTGCATGTGCACTACAAGGTAGTACCTTGTACTTTTGTACTACACTTATAGTACTGTAGGATTGTGACACTTGGCAAGATGTTAGCCATGGATGTAAGAGAGCTCTCCCTATATAAAGGGGTTTCCCCCTCACTTGTAAATCATTCAATCATTCAAGAAATAGTAAGCTCTTTAGCTTTGTCTCGTATTCTCTCTTGTGTTGGCTTATTTTCTTAGAGTGGGTTTAGCTTCAAGGGTGGTTCTCTTAAGTAGCTAAGAGGAAGGCTGACTTAGGCATTCCAATGAGGTGTTTCCGACCCTAAGGTCACACGATTAGCGACTTAAGCTTACAGCCTGTGACAAGTGGTATCAGAGCTAAGTTCATCGAGACTTTTGAGAAGAGATGACAATCGCTCTGATGCTAACAACCTAGGTCATGAGACCCAAGGGAGGGCGGCCAAGAAGGCTAGTTCAAGAAATGAGATGTCAAGCGTGGATGCTCGTTTGGCTAAGGTAGAGTTAGCCATGGAGGAACTGCGAGACAAGTTCGAAGGTAGCATCAAGGAACTAAACTCTATGAGGGAGGATCTCCAAGGAGCGATGCAAGGTGCCCTCAACGAGGCCATTGATGTACTCACGCAAAAGAACGACACTCTTGAGGCCATGGTGGTGTCTATGCGGGAAGAGATGGAAGAGCTCAAGTGGGAGCTCTCAGCTTGCCAAGTAGCCATCGGAGGTGGTATGCTTGCTATAACACCCAATCATAGGGTGGATGTGCCTAAGCCAAAGGAGTTCAAGGGCATCCGAGCTGCAAAAGATGTGGATAGTTTTTTTTGGGGGGTGGAGCAATATTTTCGAGTGATGAACATCATGGAGGACGTAACCAAGGTAAACACAACCTCTATGTATCTTGTTGATATTGCTTTATTGTGGTGGTGACGCAGGTGTGTGGGTGTTGCCACTGTTATATGGGAAGAATTTCAGAGGGAATTTCACCAACAGTTCTATTTGGAGTATGCAAAAGATGAGACACGAGCCACACTGCGAAAGCTCACCCAATGTGGGGAAGTACAAGAGTATGTGTGAGAGTTTTCGGAACTCATGTTCCAAATTTTTTATCTTCGAGAGAGAGAGGGTATCTTCTCCTTCATGGATGGCCTCAAACTATGGGTCAAGCAAGAGTTGTAAAGAAGGGGTGTTAAGTCCTCACCTGAGCCATGTCCATGGCAGAATCTTTGGTGGAGTTCAAGAAATAAGAAAAATTTGACTCCTCCAAGAATAAGGGCAAAGGTGAGGGAGACAAAAACATGTATCAGAAGGGTGGTCCGGGAAAACCACCCATTCACAAATGGAAGTCCGCCAAGGAATGGGACAAAAAGAAAGAGCCATTAGCATGTTTCTTGTATGAGGGTCCTCATCGAGTACGAGATTGCCCGAAGAGAACCAATCACTCTGCCATTGTTAGGAAAGAGAGAGAAATGGAGAGAGATACCCTCAAGCTTGGCTCTATCATGCTTAACTCGATCAAAGGCAAAAGGTTTGGCAAGTGGAAGGGGCTCATGTTTATAGACATCATGGTGGCTGGCACCAAGGTTAGTGCTATTGTTAACATTGGGGCTTTCGATCTCTTTGTGTCAGAGGAAATGTCCAAGAGATTAAGCCTTAAGGTGGAGAAAGGCAATGGGTGGATCAAGACAGTTAATTCCAAAGAAGTTCCGACAATGGGTATAGTACAAGGGGTAGAGCTACAACTAAGAGATTAAAAAAGCAAAGAAACTCTTGAGGTAATCCCACTTGATGATTATGACTTTGTAATTGGGTTAGATTTCCTTGATCGGATTAATTCTTTGCTAGTGCCATTTGCCAACTGTGTGTGCATCCTTGATTCTTGGTGCCAATGCATTATGCCGGTAAGACGAGACTCTGGCCAAGCTAACCAGGTTTTATCGACAATCCAACTAGCCAAGGGGGTGAAAAGGGCTGAAGTCACATACTTAGCCACCTTGAAACTTGAGGAGGACTTAGAGTCCAAGGAAGAGACTCCTCTTGAGGCACTTGAGCTTTTAGATTCCTTTGTTGATGTGATGCCCCCAGAGTTACCCATGAAATTCCCACCTAAGAGAGAGGTGGATCATAAGATTGAGTCGATATCTACTGCCCAACCACCAACCAAGACTCTATACCGAATGTCGCCTCCCGAGCTTGAGGAATTGAGGAAACAACTTAAGGAGTTGGTTGATGCGGAATTCGTGCGACTTTCCAAGGCACGACTTTCCAAGGCAACCTACAGTGCACTGGTTTTGTTCAAACGGAAGCACAATGGTTCGATGAGGTTGTGCATTGATTATAGAGCTCTCAACAAGCTCATGGTGAAGAACAAGTACCCCATCCCACTCATTGTGGATTTGTTTGATCAACTTCGGGATGGACGGTTCACGGGATAGTTCTAGACAGAATTGTTCAAGTTGCTCGGATCATATCTAAACTTTTTCACTAGTGTCCACCCCCAAACTGACGGACAAACTGAGAGGGTGAATGCTTTGTTAGAGACATACCTCCAACACTATGTGAGTGTCTCGCAACGAGATTGGCCAAAGTTACTAGATATGGCTCAGTTTTCCTATAATTTACAAAGGAGTGAGGCCACCAACCAAAGTGCCTTTGAGATTGTGATAGGATGGCAGCCTCACACTCCGAGTACTATTGCTGTGGGATACATGGTGTCAACTTCGGCAGCCTATAAGTTTGCCAAGGCGTGGCAAGAGCAAACCGATTTGGCTCGAGTTTGCCTACACAAGACAACCAAGCATTCCAAGAAGTGGGCTGATCATAAGAGACAGGATGTGCAGTACCAAGTGGGGGATTTTGTGCTTATGAAGCTACATTTGGTACTTCGCACCAAGGGGATCCATAAAGCATTGGTACGCAAATATGAGGGGCCTTTCAGAGTTCTTAGAAGGGTAGGTAATGTGGCCTACAAACTTAAGCTACCATCCAAGCTCAAGGTGCACTTGGTCTTCCATGTGAGTATGTTGAAACCATTCCATGAAGACCAAAATGATCTAGATCGAGGTGAGTCACAGAGAGCCCCTATAGGAGTTAGGGTCTCTTATGACCGAGACATTGAGAGTATCTGGGCCGACCGAGTTTTGAGACGGAAGAACTGCAAGCTGAGGCATGAGTACTTGATACAATAGAAGGGACAACCCGATAGTGAGACTAGTTGGGAACCAGCCGATGCCTTGTGGCAATTTCAGACGAAGATCGACCAGTTTCATGCCGAGAGTGAGACAAGGACGTCGTCAGATTTAGTGGGGGAAAATGTCACAAACCTCATGGGACCCGCGTGTTCTAAGGTTTCCTAGTAAACTTTTTGATTATAATGTACAACATTATATTGCACGTGCACTGCAAAGTAGTACCTTGTACTTTCGTACTACACTTATAGTAAGTACCGTAGGATTGTGACACTTGGCAAGATGTTAGCTATGGATGTAAGGGAGCTCTCTCTATATAAAGGAATCTCCCCTTCACTTGTAAATCGTTCAATCATTCAAGCAATAGTAAGCTTTCTAGCGTTGTCTCATATTCTCTCTTGTGTTGGCTTATTTTCTTAGAGTGGGTCTAGCTTCGATGGTGGTTCTCTTGAGTAGCTAAGAGGAAGGCTGACTTAGGCATTCCAATGAGGTGTTTCCGAGCCTAAAACCGCACAGTTAGCGACTTAAGCTTGCAGCCTGTGACGTATGACTATGTAATTAAATCTTGCAAAGAATAAGGAATGTGAAAGGAAGAAATGTAATTAAATCTTACATGACCATGAACATGAAATATTTAACATGATTTTAATGGAGAAAATTTTCCATACATCAGGTGTATTATTTTTTTTCTCTTACATTCATATACAGTTTACTCTAAAAGTGTTTAAGTGTTTGGTTAAAACATATTAATCAAATCATTCCAAACCATTTTAACAAAACGGAATAGTTAAAAAATTAATCGATTTAACGATTAACCGGTCGATTAGACTAACTTTCAATTGGTTGGTAATTGATCAACAAAAATCTATACCAATTTAATTGATTTAAAAATTAAATTGATATTAATAATAAATATATAACGGTTAAATGTCTTTAGACCAATATTAATACTTCATTACATGTATATAAATATGTAAATAGTATTAATAATAAATTGAATTAGATATTAATAATAATAAATTAAATATAGAAATATGGAAAATCGAGTTTACCCACTTAACTGAATTAACTGACTATACCGATTGAAATAAAATCGATCGAAAAGGTATGGGTAGAAATATTCTAATTCAATCAAAACAATATAAATTTATTTGTACCAAAAGTGCCGGTTCATTTTTTAACCAACTGTATCGACTGTTTGAGCACCCTAGTTTACTCTAAGTTTATGTGTTATCAGATTTATATGTGATCATCCATTTTTACTCTTTTCATATGTATTTTTTGAATAAATTTTTTTAAAAAAATGTAAGGTCTACTAGGTATTTTTATATATAGCTCTCATAAATATAGGAGGAATTAATAATACACCTGCTGTATTGAAAAATTTCTCGATTTTTTACTTTTGAGATTCTTGGGCAAAATTTTCTGACCTAATTTGGTACAAGTAATAGTCAATGTTTTCAAAAGTATTCTCGGGCGCACTTTAAGGTAAGGCTTTCAAAATAGAACCGAGACATTAAAAAAGAAGTCAGTCTTGGAAAGCATGCACCTTTACAATTGGAGGGTATATGTCAAGCTTGAGAGGTACGCCTCTTAGTTTGGCTCAGGCTGAGGCGTACGTATCATTAGAATTCTTGAAAGGAGTACGCCATTCTGTTGGGGATATACTGCTTTTCACCTCGAGGTGTTGTAATTTATTTTTTTTATATTTTAAATTTAAATTTAATTATTTTAATTAAATATATATATATATATATATATATTTTTTATAAAAAAGGTACCAAAGGAATACACCTCAAATTCTCCGAGTTTACACTTTACCTCATGAAGGGCAAACGTCTTCGTTTTTCAAAACAAATATATTAGAAAATGTTTTGTTGACTAAATTTCTTTTTTTAGATGAATTTTATTGACTAAATTTCAGTAAAAGTCTTTCATGATTTTTTTTTTTAATAATTGAGGGTGAGAGATTTAAATTTGAGATCTTCACTTTAAAAAAGATACGTGGTTATCAATTGAGTATTTCCCAAATCATTTTTCTTTTAATTATTTACTAGGTTCAATCAATTAATTTTCAAAATTCCCATCCAAAAAAAACCATGAATTACAACAAAAAAAGCATAAGTTAAAAATGATTTCCCATTGAAATGCGAAAGGAAAGGTATGACACATACAATATTATTGTAAGACAATGAACGATGATTTAAAAGAGTTGAAAATGATCAATTAGTAGAAGAGTAATGATGGAAAGAGTATTGAAAGTGCTAATATTACCAAGGGAAGGGATGAGGAAATGGTGCTAGCTATTGAGCACATTGAAGAAAAAATTGATGAGAGTGATATGATGCTATTTGATTTGACATCCTCCATTCACATATTCAACAAGAAGAAATACTTTGATTGTATGAAGGAATCTACCTATGTCACAGTTGCTACTGCATGTGGGAAACACAAAGTAATTGATGGTGAAGGAAGCTTAAGGTTGAACCTCTATAATGGAAGTGTGAAGACACTTGAGAAAGTAAAGTTTGTTTCATCTCTTACTACAAATATCATCTCTTTGGGAGGAGCTAGATAAGATGGGATACACATGGACTACGAGCAATGAAGAAATGTAAGTTCTTAATGGATCAAGTGTAGTATTGAAGGCTACTATGAACAAGAAGGGCTTGCATGTGTTGGAGGAGAAAATTTTGTTTGGAAAATTAGGTAGAGGGGATATGAAATGACCAAAAGGAAGGATTGCACCAACCAAGAAAAGAGTTAAGTTTGTTGATGAGGTAGAAAATTTGAGCTAATGTAGAAATTGTTAGGATTTTGACTCAAATCCTTGCATGGAAGAATTCAAATTGCTTTAGGAAAAGTTTAATTTCCTATTTTATAATTACTTATCCTAGTAGGAGTAGTAGTTTCTTATTGGATTATAGTTTGTTCTAGTAGTAGTAATTTACTATGTTGTTATTGTTTTTTTCCTAGTAGTATTAAGAAAATATCCTCTATATAAAATGAGGGTTCTAAAGAAGTTTTGAGACACACTCATACTTCCAATATTTACAACTGAGTTAGATTGAGAGCTTTGAGTGTATTGTGGAATCTGGATTGTGAAATTGTCAGGGTAATAACTTTGTTTTTTTTTAAAAAGTTGTAATTAAAGATTAATAAAATTATGAGTTTATTGACGACGTAAGCAAAGAGATCATCGAAACATGTTAAATTGTTGTGTTTGATATTTGTTTGTTTATTTATCTATTTAATTATTATAAATATGAATACTTTATTGACAAAGTCTTAACAACGCATAGTAAAAACTGATTATGAATCCAATTGATGAGGCGGTTTATAGTGTGTTACAGGGGAAGGTGTGAAAAATGAGGATGTAAATAGAGAAAAAGATGGTCATGGTCCAATTGTGAGATTGAATGATTATTGGAGAAAAAACATAGGTTCGTTTATTGGGAATTGGAAAACGAGAGGACTCACATTCACTCACCTTATCCTTGTCGCTGTTTGTCTACTGCTTTCGGCCCCTTTGTCCCTCAGTGCCAATTGTTTGCAACCCACCTTCTTTATTCAACGGCACACAGATTCTCTTTTTTTTTTTTTTTCCTTATATTTTCTCTTCCTTTAGGGAGGTGAAAATTTGAAGAAACCTTTCCAAATTAGATGGGTTCGGATCACATTTTGAATTTATGCAACGCATAAAAAGAGTTGAGTTTATTGGATTTGTATAGTTTGTAATTGGATTCCGCGTGATTAATGATGTTAATAGTATATTTCACATTATTTAAAAATTAAATTTATGATTACATTTATGTCACATTATTTATTTTAGGTTTGTTCTTTGAGCTTTACTAATAATAATAAATTGTTCTCCAACCTTGAAAATCATATAATTTTCCATCTAAATTTTGAAGGCTATAAATACAACCAAATTTCCTCATCCATCAATTTCCATAGTTAAATCTAACAGTTTTTTTTACACGTGTAGTAAAAACATATATATCATTTCATCATATTACCCTTACATGCTCTATGATTTTGCCACACGTATGAAAAATTTATTAGATTTTACGAGAAAATTGGACAAATGAAACAATTTGATATAATTCCAGAGTTGAGGGAGGAAATTGTTTGATTTTAAAGGTTTAGGGACAATTTGTCACCATTGATAAAACCCAATAGGCAAAAATAATATTCCATTTATTTTAGTTAGGTGTTCATGAAAATATGACTTATAATAATTGTTATTCAATTTTGAATGAGATGATATATTATCTCACCATGAATATATATCATCAACTACATAGAGTTATTTTATATTTATTTTATAATTACGCAATTTTAATATATCAGTATCACCTAGTGTTTGCATGGGCGTTCTTGGGACTCGCCCGGGGCGCAACTAGGGGCGAGTCGTTCGGCAAAGTAAAAAAGCCCCAGGACGCCTGAAGTTAAGCGTTTCTTTCTCGAGGCGTTCATTTTTTTTTTTGCTTGGGGCATATGCCTCAACCCAAGACATACTTATTTCACGCCTAGGACGACCAGACATACGCCTCATGGTATTTTTTGGTCAGCAATGAAGGCAAGAACGGTCACTTGAATGGAGCTCTCATTCGCCAGAAACTTCTTTGAGAAGACCAGAATTGCCACATAAAACCCACTACTCAACACCTCAAGAACCACAACAAAAACAAAACTACAAAAAAACAAGTAAACAACTACACATCAGACCCCACACCACAAAAAAATCCCACAATTATAGCTGGAAACTTCTCCATTGACAGAGCTCGAGGGAGGTTTGGAGCTATCCTTGGGCGAGATAGTGTTGTCCTTGACGTAATCCTTGGTGAGATTAGAGGCGGATTTGGGAGAGGATGGATTTGATGAGGGTTCAGAGTTGCAGAGATGAGAGTTTGAACTGTGAACTTTGGAGAGATGAGATTTGAGAGACCCGTTTGCGTAGAAATGAGAATATGATATCACTTCTGAAGATTGGCTAGTTGCTCAGAGATGAGACTTGGGATTGGGGGTGGGAGTGGTTGGGTACTTGGGTATGATGGGATAAGATTTTCCTAAGATGTCTACTCGTGTTGTAGACTCTAGATAAGTTATTTTTTTTTTTTGGTAGAAATAAGTTTGTTTACTTTATTAAATTATAAAATTTTATATATTTGCATTTTGCACCCTATATTTGTATTTTATATATTTGCATTTTGCACTCTAAATTTGTGAATTATAAGGTTTTAAATTGTTAAAATTTGTGAATTTGTGATAAATATTTATTTTTAGGTTTTAAATTATTAAAGTTGGTTTATAATTTATTTATTATTTTTATCATTTTATTTATTTTTTATTATTATTTTATTTAAAACGCCCCAAAGTTTCAAAAGGTTTACGCTCCAACGCCTTGAGATTTACGCCTCACCTCACTAGAGCAAAACACCTCGCCCAATGTCATTATCTCTGAAAACACTGGTATCACCTATTCACAATTAGACACTTTCAATATATTTTTATAAGAATGAGAGTGAGTTTGAGATTGTTGTAACGTTTTCAAAAGTACGGTGACAAAAATGCAGTGAGATAAGCACAATATAGTATTTGGTAAATTACATATTTAAAATTAGCTATGAAAGTGTTGTACTTATGTAGAATATCTAGAATATACATAATAATGACAGTGTTTCTATAATAAAAGAGCAAAAAAGAATCTTTTATATAAAAAAATTTTCATTATGTCAATATTTTTTGGATATATGGTCGTTATTTTTTTTCTAATGTTTCAAAAATACAGTTTTTCTACAGTATCCTAAGAATAATTTTGAAAAATCTATATTTTGCATCACAGTATTTACTAATTGAATTTTATCAAACTAAAAATTTAAATTTTTATGTTTAAAAAAAACAAATTTTGTTACTCCACTTAATTTGAGTTTTGTTTTCTTCTACAACGACGAAAGTAATCCAGATTGAGATTATCGGCATTATAAAAGGGTCAAGTTCATAATCATGTTTGTAACCTGACCCAAAATCTAAGCCCATTTTCTCATGTGGTAGAGACGTGATATGTTGCTTTCCCACGTAAGTGGGTGAGGTTATGGTGTGATAAGAATGATGAGAAAAAAGAAACGTCAAGTTAAATGTGATTTGGCTGCACCAACCAAATTATGGTCTCATTGAGTGAGTGTAGCAGAGGGACAAAATAATAATTAAAAAAAAGGAAAGAAAAGGGCAAAAAGTTGATTTTGAGTCATTTTGGCTGCATCCTAAACATCATGGGGTTAGTAATAATTTGGTCATTTGGAAATTGGAAAGGCAGCCTCCAAACGCTATTGCTAAAAAAAAAAGCTAATGAGACAAAAGAGTGAGCAATTTACCTCTTTTCATTACCATAATCTCTCGCAATTATCATTATTAGTATTATTATTATGTTAAAGATACTACGACGACTAATGAATCATGAAACACCATGGACTTTATGCACCAGACATGTTTTCGACATCAAACAAGTGATTCGTCATCGTTCAAGTAAATTTACTATAAAAATTGTAGTCTCATATACAATTGCAAAAGTATTGACAAAAAGCCCACTTAAAAATAAAAAGACTATTAGGAGTTTGAATTTATGGAGATTTTGATTTAGATACATTCTCCTTGGTGTATTCTCTTTGACATTATATGCGATTGAAAAAAGAATATTATGCTAAACATTTTCGTCAAAGGAGTGGTGTTCAAGCTTCAAAAATACCTACTTTGAAAATTGAAAGAAAAAAATTCATTTATCTACAAATAAGCTCGAGTAAAGTTTATGGTCAAACCAATCCCAATAATTTTGTGAACAACTCGGTTTATTTACATCTCTATATCAACCATATTATTTATTTGAATTTTGAGTGTAACTCGATTTTTTAATTGAAAACTCCCTCAATTTTATAAAAATTACAAAATAATATTAGAGGTCAAAATTCAATTTGTTAACTCAAGCATGTGAGCTTTTACCATCAAATCTATACTTGTATGCACAAGCATTACATTGCATAATGTATATGTTCGTTATATGTAGAGGTGGAAAACGGGTTGGATAAGGTCAATCAGGTTAGGTCTGGGTCGGGTCAATCAGGTTAGGTCTGGGTTGGGTCAATCAGGTTGTTTGGGTCGCAGGTCATTTCGGATCGGATTCGGGTCATTTTAATCTCGGGTCTAGGGTCGGGTAAGGTCGGGTCATTTCGAGCTCGAGTCTTGTCAGGTCGGGTCAGCAAAATAGACATTTATGCTTAATTAAAAAAATATTTTATTTGCATATAATAGTACTAAACGAGTTACATTGTTAAATACGTAAAAATCAATTAATAATAAATCAATGTTTAATTTTTTAAATAATATATTTAATTTTTAATGCAATATGCAATGTTATGGTTCTGAGTCCCCAAATTCAGTCTTAAATAATCTCAAACAAACTAGTCCACAAAATTGTTCTCACTAGTAAAGTCTTATACCAAATTTTGAAGATTAAATTTCATATAATCACTTCATTCCATTATATTTTTTTTCAGGACAATTAAAAACAAAATTTTATTAGGACTTAAAGAACAATGCAAAATTTACTATTCTTCTCGATTTTTAATTCGAAATTAATGAGATTACTCATATTAATAGAATAGTGAACCATGCATATCAACACATGTAAATCAATAATTAATTAATTGTGATATAATTTATTTTATTTGACAACTAGTAAATTAACTAGTATCATACTTTTTGAAAGCAAATTTTTTTTATAAAAAAAAATATTTTCGAGTTCGGGTTTTTGGATCGTTTCAGGTCGGGTCGGGTTCGGGTCATTTTGAATTCAGATAATTTTGAGATATGTATATGTGTGTACATATGCATGTATATATATACATATACACATGTACATATATATGTGTGTATGTGTTTTTTTTTTTTTTGCTAATTTACTCCATTGTAAGAGTAAGTTAGTATTGTGATTATACATGTACATATATATATATATATATATATATATATATATATATATATATATATATATATATATATATCTGTGTGTGTGTGTGTGTGTGTGTGTGTATGTGTTTTTTTTTTTTTTTTTTGCTAATTTACTCCATTGTAAGAGTAAGTTAGTATTGTGATTATACACTAAAACATGACTAAAATAATTTTATAAAAACATTCAAAATATAAGGGTGAAGCCCACTCGCGAGTGCTTGAGTCCATCGGAGAGTGTTATCTACCTTAGTTATTTCCGATGGCGGTTCGTCGCCAAATTTTACAAGTGAGTCGAAAATTCAATTTCTGAATTGGTGATGATGTTACTTTCTTATAAAAACCACTGAAAATTGCTAGATCTAAAAACATGGTTGGTAGCCAGAGATCCAAAATAGATTCTGTTTGTTCTCATTAGTCACATTTGACCAAACAAACGTGACAGTAACCCCGCATCGTCCATTAGACGCAAAAGTTTCACACTTTTTCCCTTAAAACTGCTAAGTTATCAAAACAAAATTTCCCAAAAACCCACAAGGTTGGTAACTTAAATATAAAAAATTCAATATGTTGAACTTTAAATTAAATCAGTTTACTTACATGGGGTAGTGCAAAAGGTGTCACCCCAAAATGCTCAATCATCTACTGCATCATCTGCTCCATGGATTGGAGACATAATAGCATATCATTCGATCTTTGTTTCTCTTGATCCAGACGTGACTTCATCTACTCCCTTCTTTGCCTCTCCCCCTCCAACTGTTGTTGCACCTCTCTGACATCGGTGAGCGGTGTGAAACGTGATGCAGTGGATTTGTAGGATGAATTGTCAATCATCCACCAGATGCATTTTACATTGATCCTGCAAGCCATTTAGCTAGTTGCTTTGACGAGTTGCAACAATCTTATCATGAACAAATCTAGCATCCTGAAGTTGTTTTGGAGTTGCAAAAGTGTAGCACTCTTAAGAAAAAACCAAAAGATGATTACTAACTAATTATTTTATATATTGCACAAGCATTTAAAATATAACATTTCATGTGAATATAGAACACGTGGTGAACATAAAATAAAATAATGAGGAAAAAGATATACCAGAAAATGGTTCCAAATAAAATTTAGGGTGTCTTCATTGAAATGAGAGTAAATGTTCCAAGAGCCATTCATGTGCTTTCTCATCGGGTAGATAATGTTTTTTGCCACATCTTTGCACCCATAGAATTTACTACATTCATGTAAGTAATTATATTAATCGATCTATGATATATATTAATGGAAATTAAGGACATAAATAATTTGCTATAAACAAGTATAAACACCTCTCGCTCAGGATGGCCAGTGTGATCTTTTGTACTGGTATATGCTTCTCTTTGTTCGGTTCTCTACCCCTGCACCTAACTGACTGGAGGAGCCTTAGAATGCCCGACCTCTACCCTTGTATATGAGAATGTATATTGACATATTAAATAATATACTATTTAAAAATTAAATTAAATTAAATTAAAAAAATAAGGCATAATTAAAGAACAACACAAAAGTTGAAGGTAATTTTACTAGTCGATGAGGCTATCACAATAGTCTCTAGGGGAGTAGTCTCTAGAGTAGTAATTGAAGGTAATTTTACCAATCGATGAGGCAATCACAATAGTCTCTAGGGGAGTAGTCTCTAGAGTAGTAGTCTTTGGAGGATACATGCTCTTAGGTCCTCTGTGTTGAGCCCTACCTTGTGGCATCATGTTTTGCAAAAAAAATTAGGAAATGTGAATACATGACAATTAATACAATCTGTTTAAAACTAGCTCATGCAAATCACAATAAAGAAATCTTACAATGTATACAATTTATTAATCATATAACTCATACAATTCTCATCATCCATGAATAAAATTGATCGTACCATTCACTAATCGAAATTCATGTTACTACTAGAATTGTTATCTTCTTCTTCTTTTGTGGGAGCATTTATATCAGATAGATTTATTTCTTCCATTACACCGTTAACATCATAAATGATACCCGATATATCTATATCATTGTCTACAAATATTTGTCTTAGAATATATGGTTCATCCTCTTGGAAGTAATCCACAACTATAGACATTATATCATCATCTAGATCTTGAAACAAAGGGAATTCGATATTTCCTCTAGCCTTCGATTTACACACTGCACACTAATCATTTCTTTCTTTCTTAGTGGAAGGGTAAGTGCATTAGTACACTTGTATTGCTTGTGATTCTAACATAAATGATTCATTTGAGTTAAGCCTAGATTTATGCTTAATATCTATGAGACTGTTTTAGTCTATTTGAAGTTCATTCTCATATTCAAACCAATCACATTTGAACAATACAATAGTGTTATTAATCCCTGTATATTGGAGCTTTATAATTTCTGTCAACATCCCGTAAAAGTCACGTTCATATTCATCGTAACAAGTACCTTTCACAAGCACACCATTATTCATTGTTTTCTTATGTTGTCCATACTCATTGGTGTGAAACTTGAATCTGTTGACATAATATCCGGGATAACACTTCACTCAATTCATCGACCCCACTCCTTACCCTCGTATTTGTTTGTCAATTGTTTTATCTTTAGTAACCTATACTTCAAATATATAATTAAATTATACATTAATATAAATACATTAATATATAATAATATATACTAACAATATTTATAATATATCATGTAGTATGACTTACAAGATCACGAAACCATTTTGAGAAATTCTTGTCACAAAGCTTCTCAATTTGTTCATTAGTTATGTCTCGGTGCTCACTCCTCAAGGACTCATCATATTGTCTACAACAATGATGATGATGAATTAATTACTGTCTAAGATATGCATATGTGGTAAGAGAATATATTAGATTTAAAATTAAGTTAAACACTCACTCCACATATGGCATAACTTCAATGTAATTAAGGAGAATGTATATCTCTATGACCTTGATATCATTGTTATTCAAGAATATAATAGTCTCGCAATCAAAAGCATGACTTGGATAATAAAAAATAGATAGCCACTCTCCTTGATCCACATTTTCCTCGTCGTCGTTGTGACTGACTCGATTCATTTTTGTATGAATATTTGGTTCAAAATATTCAGAACAAAAATTAGAGATCTCTTATATAATGTACGCCTTAACCATGGAACCTTTAATGCGTGCTTTATTTCGAGTCTTTTTCTTTAGGTTGTGCATACACCTATTTTACATACATATACATATGTATTAAAAATCAAGAATGGTATGAAGTGAGAACAGACTAACATTTGGAAAAATTACGGATATTACCTCTCAAACGGATACATCCATCGATATTGCATGGGGCCACCTACTTTAGCTTCGTAAGCTAAGTGAATCGGAAAACGCTCCATTGAATTGAAGAATGTCGGGGGAAACATCTTCTCAAGCTTGCATAAGATGACAATAATGTTTTTCTCAAGAAACTCCATATACTCAACGCACAGCTCAGTTACACATATGTCCCTGAAGAAGTTACTTAGGTTTGTCAAAACATCCCACACAAGGTTAAGTAAAAAGTTACAAAATGCTAGGGGAATTAATCTTTTCATGAACACGTGAAAATCATAACTATTCATCCCATAGAACTTGCACTCGTTCAGTTTAACATAGTGTGCTAAATTTGAGGCATACCCGTTTGGGAACTTCAAATTTGAAACCTATTTCCAAACCGCCTTTATTTGAGACTTGTTTAATGTATAGGTTGCTTTAGGTTTAAATTTAGGTTTACCATTAACTTCAACCAACTCCGACTAAGGACACTTATAGAACTTTGTCATATCTAAACAAGCGTTAGCACTGTCTTTCGTTTTACCCTTGATATGTATAACAGTGTTAAAGACGTTGTCAAACACATTTTTCTCAATATGCATAATGTCCAAATTGTGGCGAATAAGATTAGTTGACAAGTATGACAAGGATTTCTTGTTTTCTACCATTGGTACCGAATGTGATATATTCAAAAGACATCACTTTAGCTTTCACATCTACCCCCGACAACCATGGTGGCGGTAAGCCACTCTCATATTTATTCTTTATGAAACCTTGCTTTTCCCTTCTGAAAGCATGATCTTCCGGTAAGAATTGATGGTGACAGTCAAACCAACAATTTTTATGAGCATGTGGCAAACAGAATGATTTTGTAAGCTCTGTACAGTCAGGACAAGCCAGTAGACCGTGAGTGCTCCACCCATAAAGCATACCATATGCAAGGAAGTCACTGATCATTTATAGAAGTGTAACCCTCATATTAAAATTATGTTTCTTGGCTACAACGTAAGTATGAACTCCATCTATGCACAACACCTTCAATTTGTCTATTAATGGACGTAGATAGTCATCTAGATTCTTAACAGGGTTGTTTGGACTAAGAATCACTAATGATAAGAACAGATTATGCGCTATCATAAACATACCAAGAGGTAAATTGTAAGGAGTGACAAATACCAACCAACAAAAGTAAGGGGGCGTCGAATGACCAAACGGAGTGAAATCATCAGTTGAGAGTCCCAACTTAACATTGTATAGTTCGTGGGCAAACTCAAGGTGAGTATCATCAAAAATTTTCCATGCCAGTCCATCTATAGGGTGGATGACCATGTCTAAATTATTATTTTTTCCCTCATTGTGCCATCTTATGTGTCCGACAATGTTTTTCGACAAATAAATCCTTTGAAGTCTCTATGTCAGCGGAAGGTAATGCAACACCTTGTGTGGTATGTCTTTCTACTTCTTATTACCGCTTTGGCTAGGTTTAAACCGAGGATTTCCCAATACGTCACACACTTTCTTGTCTTTGTCTTCCTTGTAATACAACATAAAATTATTCGAGGATGAATGTATCTTCTCATACCCAAGTCCTAACTCATTCACATCTTCTTGGACTTGTAAAAGTTTTTAGGAAACTTCTTATCCTCCGGCAACATACTCTTAATTATTATCAATAATCAATCAAAACAATTCTCAGACATGTCAAAATCAGATTTACAATTCAACAGTTGTGAGACTATTGATAACTTAGTGTGTTTCTTATAACCCTCTCATAACGGCTCATCAGCATATCTCAACACGTCATAGAACTTCACAGCACAAGGATTCAGATCTTCTTCAGCATCCAGTTAAACACTGGACCAACCAAATCCATTACCATATCCTCTATCTGATTTGTTTCTCCGAAACCTTTCTACAAATGGTGATCTGATTGGGGGTCGACCATTAGCGTATTAAATAACTCTCACCATAAAAAAATTTCACCTCTTATAATTAAGAGTAAAACCTTTCTTTTATAGGTGCAATGTAATTGTTTCTCGGTTTGAAAACTTAGAATTCTGCCATAAATTGCAAGGACACCGAGTAGTTCCATCGTACACAAATAATGGATTACCATATATAAAGTCAAGAAAAACCTCAACCCCTTCAAAAAATTTCATAGATAAGGCATGATTTACAACTCGACAATTCATCCAACTACGATCAACTGACATCGTTCCAAATACTAAAATAATAAAGAATCTTTTGTCAATAAAATATTTTAAATTCATATATTCTTTCAATTATGAATATTTTTTTTTACATACTTATAAAAAGATATAGATCAAAATAGCATGATACAATCCCAAACATATATTTTGTTATTACTTTTTTATCTTTCAAAAATGCTTCATCAAATATATTTTTTCTAATGTTGCTAACTTAGAATGAAACAAATATAGATTTAATGTAAACTTATCATGCAACCAATGAGCCAATATAGAAAGTTTGGATTTACATACCTAACTCAATCAATATCTGGTAATGATGAAGTAAGACTGAGTCGAGATCATTTGTAACCTGCGAGACAAAATTTGATAATAGATTAGTAAATAACAAAAATATTCCTTTTGCATCATGCATGTTAATGCATGCTTTCTAGCCATATCATCCAATTCACTAATAGGTAGGGGTCCTAACCCATTCAGGAATGTGTGATCGATTTTGTAATTTGTAGTGCCAGACTTGTTTTGTTACGACTCGATTTCGGCAACAATTTCCCTTAGTCTTCCAAGTATATGACTTAAATTCGAAGCTATATCCGGAGGAAGATAGGCCCAAATTTAGTGCGTACCCAGAAAACAATGAGAGATAATGCCGAAATCTAGTCGAACAAAACAAGCTAAGAAATAAAAATTGAAAAATCAATCACACTTTCCTGAACTGTCAACTCTAGACAATCCAATGATTATTTGAACACAAGCACTCTCATTACAACCATATTAATTGATAAGAAACAAGAGTATTTGGGTCGCTCAATAATCATTGGACGAGCATTAAGGTAAGATGCAATGCATGATATATATACAAATAAAAAAATTATAAGACATGAAAATAATAAAAATGCATAAGACAAGTAAAACAAATGTCAAGTATTAATGTAAAATCTACGAAAAATCCGACAAAGCCTTCTCTGTTTTTTGGACTTCCCCAAAAAATTTCAAATGCCAAAATAACCTACCAAATCAAATAAAAACCAACCCAACCAATCTATGCATGATTAACTTTATAAAAAAAAATTCCCATAATTACTACTAAATTAGATACAATCCACACCATACATTAGTTTCTTAGAATGATTAAAATTTTAAACTAACATATTAAAAATATATTTTTTTCATACAAAGTAGTTAATTAATTTAAACTAACATAGCAGAATTTAGGTGCTAACTTAAATTTGTAAATATTTTTTCTTACAAAACAATGCATAAATTTAAACTAACATAGCAAATTTAAAGTAACTTAAATTTCTAACTATTTTTCTCCTAACAAATTGTTTTTAAATTTGAACTAACATAACATAATCTAGGGCTAACCTAATTTTTTTTTTTATATATATCTATATAAAATAACTCTTAAATTTAAACTAACATAACAATCTATAATGCTAACATTTTTTTTTAATTATTTTCTCTATACAAAATCATTTTTAAATTTAAACTAACATAATAATCTAGGGCTAGCCTAATTTTTTTATCCATACAAAATAATACATAAATTTAAACTAAGGCTAACCTAATTTTTAAATTATTTTTTCTATAAATAATAACTAAATTTAAACAAAATTAATACATTTCAATTACTTTTCTAAAAAACAATACTTGAATTTGAATTAGCACATAAATAATAACATAAATATATCAAAACTTTGAACTAAATATATATATATATATATATATATATATATCAAAATTAAAAAAATAAAAAAGTAACGAAACATAAATACACATAAATAGCAAAACAAGCTAAAGTGAGAGGAAACTTACAAATGGCCGGGTAGAGAAAGGCACCAAATGAGTGGAGACAGAAAGTGGGAAAGAAGGAGAAAAGACAAAAATGATAGAAATTGAGGAAATATGAGAGAGAGAGAGAGAGTGAAAGAATTTTGTAAGGAACAAAAATGGGGGACTGTCGCGCGGCGCACCAGACAACAGGGAGGTAAAGAGAAGAGAAATGGAGGAAGAAAACATCTGCGCATTTTTAGTTTAACTTATCATCGAGGGAATCCCTCCATGAAAATATTTTGTCCCTCGGTAATACTAATTCTCTAAATTTAAAATTAATTTAAGATGAATATATTAATACCGAGGGAAATATTTTTTAATAAAAAATAAAAAAAATCATTTTTAAAGATTTTAATAACATAATACCAAGGAAAATTATTTATCATTGAGGGAAAATTTTCCCTCAGTGAAAATATTTTTCACTATCACCGAGGGACACATGCCCCTCGGTGATAGTCCCCTGATAAAGGTTTTTGTTGTAGTGTATGATCATGTCCTTAACACAATTTTATTTCAAAAATCCATAATTGAGAATAATTAATAGAAAATTAGCATTTTTATTTAAATTAAGACATCAACTAATTTATTAAGAACTTGAATATATGATAAATAAAGTTTATTACAATAATTTTAAAAATAAAATAACTGACTTTGAGTTATTTTTCGTAATTCTCATAGATCTATCTTGAAGTGTCAAAACATAGAATGATAAGGAGTATCCTTGTAAAACTGTGGGTGTAATTTTAAGCCTCCATTGTCTAATTCAAATAATCTCATATAGTCATAGGTAATTTAATTTGTCGGGTTCAGCACTTGACTCTAAATTTAAACATGTAAGTTACGTCTGGTCGGGTTTTAGTTTCATTTCTCAAAGTCGTCATTGGTCTGATATCTTCTTTTAAAAAATGAATTATCATTTTATAGTATTAAAAATAACTATTAAACTAAATATTTTAGATATATTTTATTTAAAAATTCATAAATTGTTTAAAATTAGATCCTTAAACTAATTTTTTTGTATTACTATAGATATTATTTTATAATATGATATAATAGCAATTACTTTTTCGAAGAGGATCAAACTCAAACATTTTCACATAATTCCAAATCCAGTCAAAAAACAATTCGAGCCAATTTTTTGGCCCAATCCCTGTGACATTAAAGGGTCGAGTAGATTTCGTTGCAGCCTGGTAACTTTTGCTTAAAATCTGCTTATGACATTGCTGAAAACAAAGAACCTGAAAATTCTAATAGAAACCCGGAAGTGGATTTGGAATGCCAGATATCACACTAGAATCAAGCCATTTCATTGGATTGTTGCCCATGATAAGATTGCTAGCAAATCTAACCTTGTTGCTAGCCATATTAATACCTTTGAAACTTGTGACCTATGTCCTGACTGTTCTGAAGCTCCATTACATACTATCAAGGATTGTCAGCTTGCCATTGCTACTTGGCAACATGGGTGGCTAGTTTTTCAAGAAATTTGGTGATATCTACTAATGTTCTTGCTGAGTTTTGGGGCCTTCGGGATGGTATGAAGCTAGCTCTTGACAAGGGATGATTACAAGTTGAGGTGGAGGTGGATGCACAGGTTATTATCGATACGAATCAGAATGTTGATGACTGTTTTCACCCTTATAGTTGTTGGAGTTTTGTTTAAAAAGGGGATTGGACAGAAAGTTTGGACAATCGATTGTGATTAATAGAAATATTGCAAAAGAACAAGCTTACCTGCAGAGGAGTACAGGTATCAAACTCCTGTCAGAAAAACACCCCCTGGTGGTGCATATCCTGCTCCACTTATCTTTTTCTTCCAAAACCTTTCCTTTTTCGGTAAGCTGCTCCGCGAGCAAGGAGTGCCACGCACAAGTGGAGCGAAAACAAAGCAGGGGGAATTCTTCGTTGGGGGAAATCCTTTGATTACGTATTGAATATAGATCGATTGTCATTTGGACAAAAAAATTTAATAGTCAACTATCATCTCGATATGTGATTCTAATTTGTCCAGACGCTTTGGACAGTCAACTGTAAGCTCGTTATTTTAAAAAAATTTAAACTTTCCAACAGCTTTTTCTTTAAAAGTTATGTCTTTCAATTCATAACTCGTTGTTTTTTTTTATTTTTTTTATTACTGTTGGAGGTTTGAAAAACATTATAAGTACTTCAAATAACTTCTCAATAACTAACTTTAATCTCTACAATTTCTCTTCTTTTTCTTCTTCTTCTCAAATTCTTTTCCTGAGAAATTTACAACCATTGTTATCAATATTTCAATGAGAGTTCTTAGGGGATTTTTTAGATTTACTATTTGCAAATCCTAGAGATTTTGTTGTATTCTAGAGAATATTTATCTTTAATCCATTAGCAAACTTCTTACGGAATGGGGACAAATAAAGCCTTAAGGAAGACAATGATTATTGATCCTCAAAGTCTCATTTTGTTTTCCCTTAATTTTCTTTATTTTCAGCTTTTTATTCCAACTCCACAAATTACACCAACAATCTTAAGGCTTATCAATGGACTTGAAATCAATCAAAGTGATGAAATTTGACAGTTTCGTAGATAAACAAAGTCATGAATAATGTTAGAGGACTTGTTTAGACAGCATGTATACTACCGCTGATGGCTTCTACATTTGTATCTATCAATTTAAGTTAATATTTGAGCCTTATTGATAAGTGTTTGTGTGTTGTAAGGCTCTTAAAATGTTGCACACACCTTATTTAGTATATGTTAAAATGATGAAAAAGAGACAATTGATCTATGGATTTTCAAATGGTCTTGTATGCTAACTATTGTTATACACTCGTATTTAAGATAAATGATTGCCATCATCTTGTTCTTTATGAGAAAAGAAAAATAATGGAAACTAGAAACATGAAACTTTGATTCATGCTGTTGCCAAAGAAGAAGACTACAAACAGTTTAACTTGCGGTCGTGGTAAAGAGTCTAGCAAAGTAATTTGTATTTTGTAACATTATATCTTTGCGCAGGGTTGTAAACTTCAAACCTAAGTTTATTATTTTTTTAATATAACCACGACCAATGGTGACTGGAATCAAAGAATATGTTTTAATAGTGGATTGGATGCATTCAAATTTATAGTTTAATATTATTTTTTTAATTAAGTTATTTAGTGATATTATAAGTTGACATGAGATGTTATTGTTACATAAATCTGAAGTTAACAAATTTTTGTGTTTGTGTGTATGTTTGTATGAGATAAAATGAATATGAGTAACATTGTGTTGAAGCACAATGACATAGATTGTTTTGGTTTGTGTATGAAAAATCACTTGATTAATAAATGTGTAAGAAGAATTAATTATAGATGCACACATGAAAGTTGATCTCTTATCAATTAAATTATTAATTTGTTGAATCTGTTTATCACATTTTAAACTATGTGGGTTTACAATTTTGAATATTGATGAAAAAGAAGAGAACCATTTTGGGTGCTTATAAGTTATGGAAAGGCAAAAAACTGAACTTATTAATAATCTCAAAGTGTGGGGTATTTGGAATGTTATAGAGTCCAAATCATAAATTAAAATTACAAAGCATATTGGGGGTTATGCTTTATGTCCTTTATAATGCATTACGAGGATCTAAAAATTTAATAGAATCTTTGGTTATCTAAAGGAAACCGTTTATGTGATATGAATT
Source organism: Bretschneidera sinensis (assembly GCA_023935145.1). NCBI lineage: Eukaryota > Viridiplantae > Streptophyta > Magnoliopsida > Brassicales > Akaniaceae > Bretschneidera > Bretschneidera sinensis. The sequence goes on from CM043698.1 coordinate 41,596,147, forward strand.
GGTCGTATCAAGATGATAAACCGATGTTATTAGGAGATAATATCTTAGGAGGAGGTGATATTTCTTGAGTGAGCAAGAAACAAACCTGTATATCTCACACAATGGAATCCAAATTAATTGTTTTGACAACAATTGAGAAAAAAAAAGAACGGATTAATTAAAAATTTATTTTTGAAAATAAATTTTGTGGCAACGTCTAGGGCTGGAATCGAGCTGAGCTTTTATCGAACTATTCAAGCTCGAGCCTAAAAATTAGGCTTGAATAGCTTATCGAGCTGATCTTGAATACCTTAAGGTTTGGCTTGAAAAGTTTTTTAACAGTTTGATAAGGTATTATCGAGCTCGAGCTCAAACAAATATTTATTTAATATTTTATTTATTAAAATTATAGTTTAGGCTCGAGCTCTAATGAGCAATCCAAGGCTCAGGCTCAAGCTCAAATAGGCTTGTTTGTTATTGAGCTCGAGCCGAGCCGAGATTGAGCCTTCATAAAATTTATCGAACTTAAGCTTGAGCTCGATTAGAACTCGAGCTTGTTCATTTAAGCTTGAGCCAAGCTCGAATACCTTAGTATTCGGGTTCAATTTGACTCGAGCCCACCCCTAGTCACATTATATGTCTTCAAAACCTTTCAATCGTGATAATGAAGTTTTGTCAAGATGGCGAGTCTAGACATGGGATTCTAAGACATGAGTTTGTAAAACATTTGAGTTAAGATGAGACAAACAATCGTCTCTGTAAGATAAAGTTAAACTTGATTATTTCTTTTACAAAGACTTTCTCTAAAGAATTAATAAGAATGATATCCTATTAGATATGTGGCTGAAACCTATATAATTTATCACCAATAATGGAAACCCGACCTTATTCTAGTACTTAACTAGTTATAAGGTTTAATGGGTAACAACAAGTTATTATATAGTGATTGTTAATATTAGCAAATGTGAGTCCATTGAATAGAAAGTCAGTATTGTTTGTTACATATCTTGGAGGTTAAGTTCAACTCTTAATGAAGTCTAAGACAATTAATGTAAATGTGTCCTAAGTAATGGAGACACCGTAGAGCTTCACCAATATGAATTTAGAAGTGGTGTCGCTTCTTAAGAGAGTTAAAGGTTTACTCGCGAGAGAGTTCATGAAACCAAGTACAAGCACATTGCCATAATAATGCTAAGTATACATCAGAACTACTCACTGAAATAGGAGAGCGATATATGTGTGATATCTTTGACACTATTATAAAGAGTAACTAGTTTAATGCTAAGGAAACTAGTACTTTATAGAGTCTTGAGATACTTACACTAAGTAAAGATTTAAATCAAAAAAATATCTTTACGTACGTATATCAATATCAGATAACTCTGACTATAAATTTTATCAAAATTTGTTTTATAAAGAAATGATTTTGTTTTCAAACAAAAGTGAGGGATTGTTGGAGTTTTGTTTGAAAATGGGATTAAAAAGAAAGTTTGGATAGTCGACTGTGATTAACGGACAATCAGCTATAATTTAGACAGAAACTTTTGACAGTTGACTGTGGTATAGAATAGTTTATTATCATCTTGATACCTTACTCGAATTTTTCTAGACACTTTGAACAGTCGGCTATGATATTGGACAATCGTCTGTTTCATTATTTTTTTTATAAAAAAAAACCTTTTCAATACCTTTTTCTTTAAGAGTTGTCTTTTAGTTCATAACTCTTAATTTTTCTAATTGTTGGAGGTTTTGAAAACATTATAAATACTTGGGTAAATAACGTTTTTAGTCCTCCGAGTATATACGATTTCCTCTAACAAATTTTTTTTCCTAAATGACATCACCAATTCATGATTTTGTTCTATTTTGATCTTTCTATCAGTTTTCCGTCTAATTTTTCTATGAAATGTCATTTTAAAATGGTAAAGTGGCAAAAGATTGCTGAGGTGGCTAAGATTTTGCGCGGAAGAGCACTCACCCAGTTTTCCCATCTTTTCTTTCCCTTAAATTGCTTAAAACCATAGAAATTAAAGCCAACAATCAACATAATTGGACTACTAAGCTCCATCTTCTCCAACTCCATCTTCTCAACTTCTCCAACTTCATCTCTAACTCGCCATCGTTGAACACGATAAGTGTGCATCTCTATCTCTCTCTCCCTCCTTCTATAGCTCCATCTCTAACGCTATCTCCCTCCACACAAATATGAAGCCATAGCCAATGTGTCTAAAGAGAAAGTACGAAACATGGTGCTATACAACTACCCGTCCTTCACAATAGCATACTCAGCTCTCCTTTCTCACCTTTTCTACTCTTGCCTTATCTTGCCTTTCTCTTCCATTATACCTTCAGGTCCATATACACTGCATATATATATTTATTTGTGTTTGTCTACAAAATTGTTTACATTATGGTAATGCTTTTGTGGAATTTTGAAAGTTGAAATTCTGATTCTTTGAATTTCAACAACCAAATAGATTATGAATTTGTGTGTTTCCTTTTCATTTCTTGTTGTAAGGTTGAAGATTTTTATGTTAAAGGTCTTGAGAGGTGTTATCCCATCTTCAAAATTTTCTTTCTAGAATATCTCAATCAAACCTATATATAATCCTTTGGGTTTTGCTCCTATTTATGGTTTGAAGTTTGAACCATACTCGATAATCTGATTAGTCTATAAGTCTATATCTCTGGGCTAATCAAACCAAAACCCAGATGGAATTTTGTGCTTAATTCTTTTTTTATGGATACACAACAATCAAGATTATGATAAGAAATTTCATAAAAGGTCAAAAGCAATCAAGAATCTGAATTAGAATTTGTTGGGTTCCTCTTTGAAGATATGAATTCCAGGAGCTTAAAGGAGTTATGGCCCTTCTATATAAACCAGCACTCAAAGCCATTAACAACAAGGCGGCATTTTATGGGCACGCTCGTGAGTATTCTCTCCTTGCTTTGTTTTGTTTTCTTCAATTGGGGTTTGTGTTCATGGTGCCATTATTTGGCTATGGATTTGCTTGGTACAACCATTTCTTTGTTGAAGGAAATGTTCCCACAACTTTTGGGCATCTGTTTTGGTCGCTTTTATGTGACTTAAAGATGTTTAGATTGATGCTTACTGGGAACATGGATAGAGAAATCAAGATGCTTGGAAAGAGGATTGTGTTGCAAGTCTTTTTAGAATTCCAAGTAGTTTACATATATTTTTTTAGAGCACTAGAAATTTTGTCTACCATGTTGATATGGCATTTCATAGAAGAAATGGACAGAAAGATGACGAATGATCAAAATATATAGGACATAATCATGAGTTGGTGATATCATTTGAGAAATTTTTTGTCGAGGGACTAAAATAGAAAATCGTGTATACTCATATGACTAAAAATGTTATTTATCCTAAATACTTCAAATAACTTCTCAATAACTAACTTTAATCTCTAAAATTTATCTTCTTCTTCTCGAATTCTTCTTGAGAAATTTACAGTCATTGTTATCAATATTTCAAGAATAATCCTTAGGGAATTTTTCAGATTTACTATCTGCAGATCCCGTAGAGTTTATTGTATTCTAAAAGATTTGTCTGTAACACATTAGCAAATTTCTTACAAAGTGAGAATAAATAAAACCTTAAAGAAAAAAATGATTATTGAATCTCAAAATTTCATTTCATTTTTCTTTAATTTTTCTTATTTTCAATTTTTGATTCTTGCTCCATAAATTACATCAACAATGGTGCCATTTTTGTTGATTATAGGTCATTGATGAGATGATTCTGAGAGACCAAGTTGATACGTGTCCACCGAGAAGGGAATAACTGTGCTGACCAACTTGCAAAGCGTGCCACTAAATGGGATTATGGCCTTCTATTGATGGAAGAGCTCCCTAGTTTCTTACGTTTAATGTTATCTTCGGATATTTCCTAGACAGATTAACTACTGATGTGGTATGTTAGTTTGTTTATGGGTAAACAATATTTTTTCCTTCGACTATTTGCAATTTCCTAAATCATATCCTCAACTCTTTATTTGGGCTTATTTTGATCCTACCATCAGTTTTCTATCTAATTTGTCTGTGAAATACCATGTAATCTTGGTGATATAGCACATAATTGTTGAAGTGGCAAGATTTACAAAACGCACAGCATAAGACACAAACATACATTGCTCTAAAACGACATTGTGGGAGAGAGATATAAAATTTGCCTCCACTATCTCTATTTTCTTGTTGTTTATTAGCTCCTAAACACTCATTTTTTTCTCTTCTTCAACCAAACAGTCCCAAACTCTTCCTCGCACTTTTTTAGCTTCCAAACACTCACTTTTTTTTTCTTCATCAACTAAAATCTGAAAGAAATAACAAAAAATAGACTTTCTCTTTTTTTTTTCTCACTTTCTCTCATTTCCTACTTGCCAAACAGTCAAAATTGTTCATTTTTCTGCTTGCCAAATGTCACCCAACATCCTATCTTTCTTTAGTATCTTCAACAAAACTTCCCACGAACTCTTGCTTGTTCATTTTTTTTCTTTTGTTGTTTAGTGTTTGGGTCAAGAGAAAATTTTTATTTAGATTTGTATTTTTTTATATTTTCTTGAAATAGAAGCTGAACCCATATCTATTTTTGCTCTTGAAACTGTTGAGATTTGTCTAAGAACTAAAAAGAGAAAAATTCAGCATCAGATGCAAGTGTGTGCCACGGCCCAGGAGGTGTGCGCCGCGGCCTCCAGCAAAGAAGCAAAGGTGGAGGTGCTCCCCTCAGGTGTACGCCACGGTGCCCAGCAACTGGGGGTTTTCAGCCTTGTTGTGCGCCGCGGCCTGCCTTGTTCTGGGCCGCGGCGCCAGGCACACCTGGTGCCTCTGATTCATCATGTTGAAAGGTGCGTGGGACTTGGTTAAAACACACAGGATTACTTAGACTTGTTAAAGGGCTATGCTTGTTTGGTCCTCAAGATCTAAGGGTTGAGATTGTCTTTAAGATTGGTTCAAGAAGTGGTTGCACTATATAAATGATCATCTAGGAGCAATTCAAAGGGGGATATGTGATCATTAAGGAGATATGTGAATGTGTGTGAAATAGAACATATGTTGTGTGAGAGTACAAAGACATTAAACACAAGATAGAGTAGTATAGATTGGGGATTTAAGGGCTTTGTAATTGGAATTTTCTTGGGGAAAATTCCCAGGAAACACTAGTCCTTATCACTTTCTTTTTCTCTTCTATCATTCTTCAAGAGCAAGAGGATTCTTGACGAGGTGTTACTGTAATTATAAGAACTCCATTGATTTAGTGCAGAGAGCTCAGAGGAGCTTACGAGGACGTTTGCACATTGCCGAACCTCGATAACAATTGCTTGTGTTCTTTCTTTGATTGGTCTGATTGCTGTTTATTACAAGTCATTCTAGACTTGAGTGTTTGGAAAGATCACAACCTGGGATTCCACAAGAAGGTGAGTTTCCAACAGTAGTATCAGAGCTGTGGTTCAACAACAGCTGGTATCGGAGCAAGAACAGGGGGTATCAAAGCAAGACTCCAAGAATCAAAGGAAACTTCTTGGGTGATTCAAGAATGGAGTAGAGATCAAGATTTGATTGTGTTCTTGAGATTTAGAAGTTTAGGAAAGCAATTAGGGTGACACATAAATCTTGGGATTTTCTCCACAAGATGGGTTCAAACTTCATTGTTGAGAAGTTTGATGGAAAATGAGACTTTGCCCCTTGGAAGCGAAAAATCAAGGCGGTTCTTATACAACAAAAGGTGGACTTGACGATTGGAGAAGATGACGCTTTTCCAGCAAGTATCACGAAGGTCCAGTAGAATGAGATGAAGAAGATGGCGTACAGTACCATCTTCTTGTACATGTCGGATAGTGTCACAAGGGAGTATGGAGACTTGGAAGATCCAGCTGTCATTTGAAAGAAACTAGATGAGTTATTTCTTACCAAGACTCTCCCTAATAAGATTTATCTTATGAAATGAATCTTTGCTGTGGATCCTGATAAAGAGTTGCATAATAATCTTGATGCCAAGATGAGGGAAGCATCAAGTGGAGAAAGGCTATTCGTTAGAGGAAGGCCAGCAACTTGGTATGGCAACAATATACATGGCTACTATCGGGACAAACCACAAGGTAAAGGATAAAGCCATGGGAGAGCGTACTTTAAACCGAGACTTAGAGAAAAGAGATGCCTCTACTGCCATAAGGAGGGTCATTTCAAGAAATATTGCAGGAAAATGATAAGGGATGAGGGAGGAATCATACCAAGAATGATGAGGGAGGAAGCCATACCAAGAATGGAGAGGCTTTAGTTGCCAAGGGAGAACAACAAGATGATAATGTTCTTGTTGTGTGCTCAAATGTGAGCAAGGGGCAAGAAGGCAGCGAGAGATGGATCTTAGATTCTTGGTGCACTTATCATATATGTCCTCATCGGGATTGGTTCAAGAATTTCAAGGAAATCGATAGAGGAAAGTTTTCTTGGGGAATGATACTTCTTGCCAAGTGAGGGGCACGGGAGACATCCAGTTGAGGATGTTTGATGGAATTACTAGGCTGCTAAGGAATGTGAGATATTTTTCGGATTTAAAAAGAAATTTGATCTCATTGGGACAGCTAGATTCATAGGGTACACATACAAAGCAGAGGGAGGAAAGATCAAGGTAACAAAGGGATCTTTGATAGTGATCAAAGCAGTAATGAATGATGGTCTCTATGAGATGATTGGAGACACGGACATCAAGGATCAAGCAGCAAGCTTGATGGTTGAGATGGATAAGGCAACCCTTTGGCACACTCGCTTGGGATATATGAGTGAAAAGGGCCTGCAAGTTCTCAGCAAGAACGGTCTACTTAATGGTGACAAAGTAGAGGAACTTGATTTCTACGAATGTTGTGTTCTTAGGAAACAACATCGAGTCAGCTTCAACACCGGAGTGCACAAGTCTAAGGGCATTCTTGACTACATTCATGCCGATCCTTAGAGGCCAGCAAAAACACCAACACAGGGAGGTAATCTTTACTTTCTATCTTTAATTGATGATTATTCTAGAAAGGTTTGGGTTTATTTGCTTAAAAATAAATCAAATGCTTTGAATAAATTGGTGGTGTGGAAAAAACTGAAAGAAACTCAAACAAGCAGCGTAGTTAAGGTATTAAGAACCGATAATGGCTTAGAATTTTTTAACAAGGAACTTGATCAATTCTGTGAGTTAAATGGGATTCTAAGACATAGAACGGTTGTGAAAACCCCTCAGCAAAATGGAGTTGCTGAGAGGATGAACAAGACCCTTATGGAAAAGGTTACGTGCATGATTATATGATCCGGATTACCCAAATATTTCTGGGGGGAAGCTATGTCTACTGCTGCTTATTTGGTTAATAGATCGCCCTCTAGGGCTGTAGACCTTAAGACTCTCGAGGAGATGTGGAGTGGAAAACCCCCTGAGGTTAACAACCTTTGGACTTTTGGGTGTGCTGCGTATGCACATCAAAAGGATGATAAACTTAACCCAAGGTCTAGAAAATGCGTGTTTCTAGGATATGGGGAAAGAGTTAAGGGGTATAGGTTGTGGTCCTTAGAGCAAAAAGGATTTAAACTCATAATAAAGTTGAGATATCATTTTTAATGAGCATTTATTTCCCTATTTGGAGAAAACTAACCCTGCAGGGGATAGTGAGCAAACCAGTTTGGTATTTGTGGAGCATAGCATCAAGGAAAATTCTATTCAGGTAGAGCAAAGAAGGTAAGAGGGTTCGAACCAGGTAGAGCCCATTGATGAAGGCTAAGCTCATGACACTCATGAAGAAACTGAACTAGAAGGGGATGATGCAGCAAGTCAGAATGACTATCAGCTGACAAGGGACCAGGAAGGAAGGCTGGTCAGACCACCTTTGAGATATAGTTTTACGGATGCTATTGTAGCAGTTTCTTATTCAGAAGGAGGGATAAGTGAACCAGAAACTTACATTGATGCCATGGATGTAAAGATTCGTCAAGATAGAAGCTAGCTATGGAGGAAGAAGTACATTCTTTGAGGAAGAACAACTCTTAGGAATTGGTGCACATTCTAGGAAAACAGAGAGTTGTGGATTGTAAGTGGGCTTATAAGATCAAATAAGAGAACCCTTTAGGGGATGAAGTCAGGTATTTCACAGGAAACTTTCTCACCTGGACACAAGGTTGAGGAAATAGTGATTGTCCTCATCTATGTCAATGATATACTGTCTGTTGATAACAGCAGGGAGATGATAGAAAGGTTGAAATCTCAACTCAGTTCAGAGTTCGAGAGGAAGGATCTTGGCCTTGCATAAAAGATCATTGGGATGAGAATAATCCGGGAAAAGGAGAGAAACAGGTTGAAGGTTTCTCAATCTGTCTATATAGAAAAGATATTGTATAAGTTTTCTATAGAATATGGTAAACTAGTGAAAATTCCCCTTACTGGTCATTTCAAGTTCTCCAGCAAACAATATCTTGGAACGAATGAGGAGAAGAAGGAAATGAAAAATGTCTGTTACTCTAGTGCGGTTGAATCAGTCATGTTTATGATGGTAAGTACTAGACCCGATATTTCTCAAGAAATTAGAGTTCTCAGCAGATTTGTGAGTAATCCTGAAAATGAGCTTTGATTTGGGATGAAGTGGTTGCTGAGGTACTTGAAGGCTCAATGGCAGCCGGTGGTAGCACTTTCAACAACCGAGGCTGAGTACATAGCGGCAACGGAAGCCATAATGGAGGCTATGTGGTGCAAAGGGTTGTTGGAAGAGTTAAAAGTCCTAAAAGAGCAGGTGGTGGTGTATTCAGATAGCCAAAATATGTTGCACCTGTGTAGGAACCCGGTGTTCCATGACAGGACTAAGTATATAGATGTTCTGTATCATTTCATTTGGGAAAATGTTACGAAAGGATGCGTTCATGTGGACAAAGTCGCAACAGAAGAAAATCCTGCAGATTTAGGCACCAAAGTTCTACCTCTAAGCAAGTTTAATCATTGCCTTGGACTTCTTAGGATTGGAGCCAGTTGATATATGACTCAAGTTGAGTTTGGATCCTGAGTTCTCTGCACTATGGGTTTGGTTTTAGTTGCATAGACAAAGGTAGAGATTGTTGGGATTTGTCTAAGAATGAAAAAGAGAAAAATTCAGCATCAGATGCAGGTGTGCATCGTGGCCCAGGAGGTGTGCGCCTCCACCTCCAACAAAGGAGCAAAGATGGAGGTGCTCCCTTCAGGTGTGCGTCGCAGTATAGGGAGGTGTGACCGCGGTGCCCAGCAACAAGGGGTTTTCAGCCCTATTGTGCGCCACGGCCTGCCATGTTCTGGGCCGTGGCGCCAGACACAGGCCGTGGCGCCAGACACACCTAGTGCCTCTGATTCAGCATGTTGAAAGGTGCGTGGGAGTTGGTTAAAACGCACATGATTACTTAGACTTGTTAAGAGCTATGATTGTTTGGTCCTCAAGATCTAAGGGTTGACATTGTCTTCAAGATTGGTTCAAGAAGTGGTTGCATTATATAAAGGATCATCTAGGAGCAATTCAAAGGGGGATATGTGAGCATCAAGGAGACATGTGAATGTGTGTGAAATAGAACACATGTTTTGTGAGAGTGCAAAGATACTAAATACAAGATAGACTCATTCAAGAGAGGCTGGTTATTTAGAGAGAGAGTAGTATAGATTGGGGATTCAAGAGCTTTGTAATTGTAATTTTCTTGGGGAAAATTCCAGGGAAACACTAGTCCTTATCACTTTCTTTTTCTCTTCTTTCGTTCTTCAAGAACAAGAGGATTCTTGAAGAGGTGTTGCTGTAATTGTAAGAACTCCATTGATTTAGTGCAGAGAGCTTGGAGGAGCTCACGGGGACGTAGGCACATTGCCGAACCTCGATAACAATTGCTTGTGTTCTTTCTTTGATTGGTTTGATTGCTGTTTATTACAAGTCATTCTAGACTTGAGCATTTGGAAAGATCACAACCTGGGATTCCGCAAGAAGGTGATTTTCCAATAGAAACAATTTTTTTTCTTAGGAAAGAATTGATTAGTGTTTAAGGGGCAATAGAAAGAAGAAGACCCATATCTAGAGAGAAGAGGCATTTAGAGAGAACAAAAAAAAGATGAAAATTTGGATGAATTTTCATCATGATTTAATCAAAAATTGTAAGAAATCTCTTTGAGTAAGATCAATTTTTTGTTTAGATGAAGGAATTTGAGAAGAAAAAGAAGATTTGGTGAGAGTCTAAAGAGAGAAGACGGATGAGAAGTATTTAGAGTTCTTAAAATTAGAAATTGATGAAGAGATAAGATGACATGGCATATCACCAAGATGACATGATATTTCATAGATAAACTAGACGCAAAAATGACAATATAATCAAAATAAAACAAAAATAAAAAGTTAAAAATATAATTCAAGAAAAAAATTTATTGATTTACTAAAATAAAAAATTACGAATAATCGAAAGATTAAAAATATTGTTTACCCTTTGATTATTTATGAAACTCCTTGTTTTTTTTTAGAGTCAAGCCGAATCAAGCCTATGATCACCTGAAGTTTGTCACATTTACGACCTTGGTGGTCAAGACGGGTTTCTTAAGGATGCCAATGGATGGGGTATCACCGTCTCTTCAATTCACAGCTCGTTCCAAATCCAATTTTTATCATCCCACGTCAATGCATTGTACATATTTACTAGTTATAATGCATATAAAAAAAATAGATTTTCTTGAATAATGTTCCAGAAAAATGCATGTTTTATGTTCAAACAAATGTATTGATTACACAACAAAATGAAAGGTGAATCTAAAAAATTATTGATGTAAATGATGACATGCAATTTTTTTTTACATTATTTGATAATAATTGATAAAATAATTAAATTTTAGTAAAATTTATTATTTGATGAACATTAAGTATTCTTTGACAATTATTTAAACACATCATATAATACTCTCATACTATCAAATAATACCATTATAATTATACAAAATTACTGTTACATGATACGTTAACTTTTTTATTTAAATTATCAAAAAAATTATATACCTTCAATTGACACTATATTTGCATCCAAAAATAAAAAGTACTTATAAAATTACTCATGTTTCACTTTTATTTGGTCCAAGTTAGGCTGGGCTTAACTATATATCTGTCAGTTGGACCTAATGAATGTCTTATCCGACACGTACCACGGGCCTAAACTAAGGAAAAAAAGAACTTCAAATCCTCTCTGTGTAACTGCCAATATATATCTCTTCTCGTAGCATCAATGGCTGCCTCAGTGTAAGTCACGTACCCTCCATACCAACGCGATCCGTTAAATCCAAACAAAAGTCAAACAGAACAACAACCATATTCTCAATACAGACGATAACTACTCCGCAAAGCTCTTACTCTGATCCTTTTGTTCTTCGGTTAGCAGAGTCCCTGGAAGACTCTCTATCCTCTAGCCTGGTTGACCCACGGAGCGCTAACAAGAAAGGACCGACAGCCTATGATGCACGAAAAAGGGCTATGCGAATAGGAAGAATAGTGTCAGTTGTTCGTGGGACTAATTTCGTTCTCATGGCACATTCCTATTCATACTATACTAAAGGCAAGAGTCACTGACCGAGTGCAGCGGTAATACCGACAGAGAGAGCTTCCACTTCTTCACCTTTGGCTTTGCCTCTCCAGAGAATCAGAGACAGTTCCTCGGAGACTACTCGCAGAGATGAGCCCTTTCGCTTCACTGATACTTCCTTCATCAGGTAGGGAGTTTGTTGGCCGCTTCTGAGCATATTATGAAAAGGGCATGTGACTTTGTGGGTAATTTCCAATGCGGTGATCTGTTTTGGTCAATTAATGGAATTGGTGCCCTGGATTTGACTGTTGTTTATGTTCCTGTGGGGTGTAAGGTAGAGAATCCAATCCATTTGAGGTATTTTTCTATTGAGGGAGGCGATGAGGGGTCAAAGACGTTGCCGGTATCGAATCCAAGAGCGTTGTAGGAGAAGGGAGGGTTGATTGGTATAGTTTAGGAGTTTGTATGTAAAAGGGAATGAGTCCTATTGGCTGAATTCGGTTTTGGAAATGGTGATTGGAGAAGGAGGCATAGTTAGGCATTCTTATGTGCAGAGTCAGTCTTTGAGTGCTGCCCATATCAAGTGGACTTCGATCCAGCAGGTGGATTATATTTTTCCTTTCTCATCAGTTTCTTATATGGAAAATGTTATTGAAAGTAGTGTGTAATCAGCATACATTATGCATATACAAGATAGTACTAATCAAAACTTGATTTTTGGTGAAGAAACCATTGAGAGATAAATGCAGTAGTAAGAGACCAGAATTAGCATCTTGATGAGGAATTTTCTCTTTAACTAGAAGATTGTATCATCTTCTTCACTCTCTATGTGTTTTCAAAATTAAATTTGTAGTGAGTTCCAAGATCTGCGGGGTACAACTTGAATATGAATGAGCACTGTGTTTCAGATATAATTTGAAAAATAAATAGTAAATACTAAAACTCTCTCTTAGTAACAGGAGCTGATACTTAGCTTGCCTCTGCCTTAAGAAAATATCTATGCTCCTCTGCTCCTTCTGTTTTCTACTGCACCATCTCCTAGAGATACTGATTACGACAACCCTTATAATGAGCCTATCAGTTATTTTATGATTGCTATTTGTGGCTGTGGGGTAAGACTTAACCTAAGATTTGATTTTGTAGATCATGACATTGTTATCCCGTAGTGTCTCATTATGAAGAGAATTTCTTTTTTCTGGGGAAAGAAGAATTTTGTAGCGAGTCACTTGTAATCAAGCCTTAGCAAGAATTTAAATGGGAAAAATGAATCTCATTATTCAGACAAAACAGACATTAGGGATGCTTGTATAAAAGAAATGAAATGCTTACAAAACTTTTAGTAAGCAAAAATATTTAGTGAAACAGAGAGGGGGAGAGAGAGAGAGAGAGAGAGAGAGTAATTTCACAAAGATTTTCTAGAGATATTTTTGAGGTACCATATTTATAAGACTAGACTTGGTCTTCAGGGGAATGACATGATTAGCAGAAAGTTGAGTGTGGGAAGGGACTTTGAAGTTAAGTCTTTCTATAAAGCTCTCGTAAAGGAGTTACCAATGGAAGGTAGTTCAAACTTCCCACGGATAGCTATTTGGAAATCTTATGCTCATGAAAGAGGTTGATTTTTTTCGCGTGGGAAGCAGCTTGGGAGAAGATTCTAACCATTGACAACCTCCAAAAGAGAGAGAAAGTGTTAGTTAACCGGTGCTATATTTGCAAGAAGATGGTTAAGTCGGTGAATCACCTCTTGTTGTGGTGCTCCTTGGCTAAACAATTATGGGAAATGGCTTATTTTGTTTTGAAAATTTCTTGGGTGGTTGGCGGCTCCATTTCATGATGAAGTTTGGGCATGGAGTGGTATTCAAGCCTCTCATGTGTTGAAAGAAACCTATGGGTTGATTTCCCTCTCTATCTTTTAGATGGTTTGGAATTAAAGAAATGGTAGGGTTTTTGATGGAGTGAAGAGGTCTATAGAATCCATTAAAGATAGATGGTTCAATAACCTAAGATTTTGGATCAAGGGCTATTTATTTGTCAATGAGGAAGATTTTGTCGATTTTGACTTACCATTGTGTAAATAGTTCTTTTGTACTTGGTTGCACCTCCTCAGTGCTTTTATTTACAGTCTTTTTTAAAAATAAATATGTAAGAAAAAATTATAGCAAGAAATGAAAACTTTTGTGAGAAAACAAGGGTGGCTGCAATTGAGGATAAGTTAAAAGAATGTCATCCTAGGTGGTTTGCTTCTGTGCAATTTAGGCCTATAGATATATCAGTGTGAAACAATGGTTTGATTCAAGTATAAGATATGAAAAGGGTTTGAGGTCGGCTAAAAATTACATGGTTGAAGTAATGAAGAAATATTTGATTTCAAACATCATTATGAGATTAACTTATATTAGGTATGTTGGAGAAAAAGGATTCATGTAGTCAACTCTAAAGTCTAACCAGTTTCGGTAAGGCTTGGTTGAGCTGAGTTATTTTTAAGATCTCTAATTTTTGACTTCGTCAACCTCGTAGTTTGGCTTTTTTCTTGTGTGTTGCTGTGCATGTCTCTTGCTCCTTTTTTTTTAATGTTTTTCCTTTCCCTGCAACTAGGTTGATGTTCATATTCAAATTGTAAGCTTATGTCTTGAGCCCTGAATCTGAAATTAATAAATATTTCTCTCGTATAATGCCCTGATTGAATTCTAAGAAATGAATATTTCCCATAGTTCTGACATCTGCTTAGTTCTCGTCTGTTGATGCTTCAATTCAATTTCTCACTCATATATCTTAAATCTCACTAGAGGCTTGACTCCAAATTGATGAACTTTTTCTCTTATGTTTCATGGATTTTTTTAATCAATATGATATCGGACAAATACGATGCATCCTACCCTCTTCATTCAAATCCTCTTCATCCCCAGAGTATTCTATGGGATCGACAACAACGACTTCGCACTTAATGGGGTCATTAGGTTCGGAATCTAAAACTAAAGCTCATTGAGGACATCTAGCGGCAATGTGTCATTTTTCATGACAACGATGACACTGAATGGATGACATACTCGAACGAGATGCACCCAATGACGAGGAGTGTAGGAAATAGAGGAACTAGACTCACTACTTCGCTTAGTGCTATCTCGGGAGGCTGATTGAGGCTCACTACCCTTGGAAAAGGCATATGACGAAAAGTCGACAACTTGAGGTACTTTTTTATTTCTAAGGCTTTGTGATAGGCATCTTCAACCGACATAGAAGAATACAAAACAACCTCTCTTTTAATATATGCCCTCATTCCATTCAGGAATCTACTAATAGTAATGAAAGACTCTTCCTCTAGCCCACACCTAAGCATAAGTTCATCAAATCTAGTCATGTAGTCGGTGACATCAGAAGTTTGTTTGTGATTGAGAAGTTGATCAACCAATTGCCGCTGATAATAGGTAGGAAGATATTTCTCCTTCAAAGTTTGTTTCATGACCACCCATTGAGTGATGGACAGCTTGCCAATATGTCCTAGCGGGTCTTATTAGTTTCATCTTGGCAAAGCGGACTCGCTTTATATCAGACATGCCATACCACTCAAAATAATCCTCCATACCAACTATCCAATCTAAGAATATGGAGGGATCTAATTTCCCATCATACATAGGAGCATAAACCTTAATCCATTTAGTGTTATCAATAAAATCCCCATAACCATAACATAAGAGTTTCCAAAATAACATAAATAGTTTCCTAAATAAGATCCCAACTATGGTTCTCTATCACAATATTTTCTCAAAGTTCTTGCATAGCTTAGGCTTTGATTAGTGAAAATGTGTTAAAGGAGTAACTGTGTAACAATTCTTTTCAAGAGAAGGATTAAACATGGAAATCAGCATTCATAAATGCTAGCTTTTGGAAATAACTCTGTTGCAGTTATAGAAACTGGTGTCTAGTATAGTTGATCTCACCTACTTTCTTAGATTCACGTCATAAGGATGGGAGATAGTAATATAACAAATTTCTACTCTCAATCAAGTTCTTCTAGTCACCTACTATAGCTTTTTTTTTTGCATGTCAAGTGCTGCCCTTTAGCACATTTTAACTGCAGATAACATGGTAAAGAGGAGGAAGATTTTTTATTAGTTGATGTTATATTTCTAAAAAGATGGAAAACATTGGATAATTTGCTATTATATTGTTACATCGTTAGATTATTGATCATACATACCCAAAAGAGAAAGATCATTGGTCTGGTCGGATGGCTTCATTTGTTGGTTCAGGCAATGTTCAGGTCACCTGAAGAAAGAAATATCAACCTTGTTATACCTATTATACCATCTTGTTAATTCTTAAAATTTGGTTTCAATCTCTATGTATATTGCATTCATTGACCAATGGGAAATTTATAAATTTGAAATGATCATCTACAGAAGTCGGCTAGCACCTATGAGCAGAGGTAAGTACAGGTGGAAAATTGAGCAGGCACATTGTCCATGTTCAACAATTGGGTCCAGACACGGTAACAGGACTAACAACATTTCATTTGTCTGTTGGTGACCAAACACAAGATCTACATAGTAGAATAGTCTTGGACCATCCACGGGTTTATTCTCGACAACTTCACAAGTGTATTGTGGCCCGCCCATTCATCAGGACAAGCTGTTTCTGATGGAAACATCAAAATCAACAGGTTAGTCTATTGCATCTGGTTATCTATGATAATTATAGTATCCAGCAATGTCATTGTTTATGGCATATGCCAACTCATATCGTCTAGCTTTACATTGTTCATATTCAGCATTCCAATAGACGATAATATGAAGTAGTTGTTTTAAATTTCACTGTTGGAGCTTGTAGCATTGGTGTTGTTTGTTTGGGGGAAAGAGGAGGGGTTCAGGGTTCTTAGGAGAACCTTTTATGTGTAAAATGTGAACCCCAATTGATGCCCGACAGTAGCAAAGAGATAATAACATGGAATTTAAAAGATAAAAAAACTTATCCAAATTACATGGATCAATCCCAAATCACATAGGACAACAATACAAATCACGTATACACACTAATAACTCGATCACAGAGTGTTGAAATTCGATAATTTGATTTGTTTATTCATTCATCAGCTGCTGAAAATTAATATAGAATCTCTCTTATATAGAGGTCTTAGGAATGTTAGTCCTACTCTAACAAGGAAACCAACTAAGATAATAATTCTTAGTCCTACTCCAATAAAGAAACTTTAAATAAAGAAATCAAATACTAAACTTAAATAAACTCTAAATACCCCTAATATCGTCAATTACATAATTATCCCCATAATTAAAATATCTCTCGATACTTGGATTAATTTACCTAATTCTACTCTTCCTTGTGTACTCCATCATTCTCCACCATTTTGAAATAACTCTACCTCGATTTGAAAAATGTCGAAGGATCAAGAGCTCTGACGCGTGGAGAAATAAAGCATAGTCATGAAACTCATGAAGTTGAAGTCACTAGGAGGTGAATGCTTGTTGCCAAGGTGCTTAAAACCAAGTAGGTAGGATAAACTTAATACTAAGGACACATGTATCAACTCGAACTTCAATCTTACAATCAAGCTTGTCTTCCTGTTTGTCTTGAATCTTTTCAACATCCTCAATATGCTCAATAAAATCTTGCTAGTCTAGCTCAACAAAGTCAATTGCATAAAGAACTAGCTTAACAAGTGCAGCCTCCACTTGAATATCTTTATTCTTGTTGACTTCATCCTGGCTTGGAACTGGTTCATATTTCAAAATCTTCTCTTGTTGCTCTTCAGAGTGTTCCCCATTATCAGTGCGCTTTGAGTTATCAAGTTTGGAATCATCTTTCACTATCACAACATCAAAGGGTTTGCACAATTCTTTACATTCTTTCAGCAACTGGATTATCTTCTCTTGGACTTGCGATGAAGCTATTAGGCTAGGCTTATGTTCTATCACAAGCTCATCATATGTACCATATCCATCATAACCTCTACAAGCACAATCATACTTAACACAACCATGGTAAGCATCTTTAGGAGCATAATAATAATTTTTATAAGCAACTCCTACATTATTAATCACATAATCACCATTACCATTCAAAGCATGGACATCTCGAGAACTACACTCTTACTCATATTGGTTCTTCAATTCTTCGAGTCGTCTCTCATTGCGACAAACCCAATATTTAAGTTCTTCATATTCCTTATTCATGCTTCGGGGAAGATAACACCAACTATACTTGATAATGGAGTACAGGAGGAACACTAGAATTAGGGAATTTTAGGGAATTTAATCTAAGTACTGGGGGATATTTTAGTTATGGGGATAATTATGTAATTGACAATATTAGGAATTATTATCTTAGTTAGTTTCTTTATTGGGATAGGACTAGGAATTATTATCTTAATTAGTTTTCTTGTTGGTCTAGGACTAGGATTCTTAAGATCTCCATATAAGAGAGATCCTATGTTAATTTTCAAGGAGCTGATGAATGAATAAACAATCAACTTTTTGAATTGTAAACACTCTACCATCATGTCAAAATCTCTTGGATTTCATCCAAATACATCCACCCAAACAAGCTCTAGACACCAAATCAGTTTCAACAAAAAAACCAAAAAAAATCACAGAAACCCAAAGCCAAAAATTGAGACAGCGACTTAAGCAGAGAAACTCCAGCCTCTTATCCCTACACCGCAGCCATCACTCGCCTTGGAACGTTCCCGCAACAAAAACCTGGAATTTTCGGTCAGATCCGTCGTCTCGGTTGCTGGAAATCCTCCACATTAGATGTCGACATCACTACTTGAAGCGAAATTCTACGATCTATCTAGATTTGGAATCCTCATACCTTAAATCTGCCAAAAAACAGCCCAAATCTCAACAAAAAAAAATAATAATAAACACCGCCACCTCCACCTTTGATTTCCTTCTCCGATGACTTTGGGCTTGCGTCACTGCCATCATTAAGCTCTTCTTAAGCCGACGACCATAACCCTGGAAGATCCAGTCTATCCATTACAGAATCACCGTCAAACAACCTTGTTGGAGTCACGCAACACACCCGTCAGTTTTGGCGTTTCCCGTCATTTTTTACTCAAATGAAGATCACCACCACCATAACCAGAGGCAATTTCTGGCCACAACCCGACTTCCCAGCTTTGTCCGCCACCGTTCCTACGTCGGAAGCTTCCGGAGTTCCATCGCTGCCTTATTGAGTTGCTAGCCTTGTGACATTTGCATAACATACTAATAGTCTGGTATATATATTTCTTTAGTTTTTGAGTTATAAAAAAACAGAAATAGAAAATAAGAAAAGGAAAAAAAATAATAGAAACAAAGGAAAAAAAAAACATAAAAGGAGTTTTAGTTTGTACTATGACTAATACTTTGAAAAAGATTAAGCTTTTGCAAGATAAACTTTTGAATGACTACAAGTATATGGTTGAGTTAAGATCTCAATGGACAAGGTATGTGATGGAGACCAGGCCCAACCAAGCTTGGTCCGAACCTATTCGAGGAGCACCTGCAAAATATCTTGGGCGTAGTCTTAGTTTTAGTCTTAATCTTAATAATTATTTTTATTATTTATTTCAGAGTCCTCTTATTTGAAGAGTTCTTACTAGGGTTTGCTTGTTTTCTAGTATAAGTATCTGATTGTATTACAGTCCAAGGACACCGTTTGATATTAAATAAAATACAATGAGATCAGATTTCTTTTCCCCCAAGGTAGCCTGGTTTTTTGTTCCAATCCCCAAGTCGGCCTAGTTTCTTTCTCTTGTTTGTTCTACAACAGTTTGGTATCAGAGCCTAAACAGATCCTCAAACTCAAATCAAAAAACAAACTCACATATACAGCCATCCCATAAACACCCGTACACAATCTGCCCAGACACAGATTCACGAACCAAACAGGGCCTTAGGCCAAAACGGCTTTAACGCAGATTCGTCGTTCTTCGGTCACCACCAACCGACACCTCCATCACCAGTCACCTCGACAGGCTTAGGCGACCAGAACCCGAGCCTCTCGGTACAATCCTCCATGAGCCGTAGTGCATGACCACCACGCGCCACCCGATGCAGCCACTCACCGTAACCAGTAGACCTATCCTGATTGGAATCCTTCGATCTCCTAAAATTCGGTGCCCACGCACCAAGATCATAACTGGATATCAGTCAACGAAACCCAGCACCGCCGCACGCCATCTCTGCCGATCTCCAAATCTGGCTGCTCCTCCACCACGGCGCCACCATCACTTAGGCTGTTGGCTTCAGGAAATCCTAACCCAAGGATCCCAATTTCGGTCGTCCATATCCACCGCCGTACAACAGTCCCGATCGCGCCAACGAGAATGCGAGCGTGTTGAACTTTTGGGTCTCTTATTTTCTCCTCTGTTAAGAGGCAGTAAGGCATAGCTTATTTGTATTTTATTTCTTTAAAAAAATCACATTCCCTGTACTTCCGTTTAACCAGGATCTTATTTCTTTACTTTTGGATTTTTGTCTCATTATTCTTGGTGCTTTAGTTTGTCAAGGGTTGATTGCACGAGTTCGGAATCGCACCACGTAAACCTAACTCTCGTAGTCTTCCATCAAGGTAAATTGGACCTCACGAAAGGTACGAGCCTTCACTTGATATTGTTTTAATATTCATATCTTTTGGTTAATCAGTAATTAGTAGTTAGATAAAATAAAAAAATGCTTCTTTTTAAGTTCTTTCTTTACTAGTGGTCATCCTTACGGCTATAAGTTATTTACTTGTTGTTTTGAATCGGATCTTCAGCAATCCCTTAATTTTACACCAGTCCCTATCACAACAACAATGACTCTTAAAGACCTTGATGAGAAACATTAGAACTTAGTTAAGCGATTCAATGCCTTTGAAATTGAAGTAGGCCATCGAGTCCAGACCATAGAAATAGAATTGATCACCTTGCGGAGTGAAATAAGGAAACTCAACAGTCAGTTAAATACATATCTCAATGAGGTGCTTAAGGTCCTAGCCTCTTTCGGCAAACAACCCATAGGATCAGGTGTAACAATCCAAGAAACAACTGCTAGTCGAGGTATTATAAGGGCACCCAGATGTCCCTCCCGGGGCATTACCATTAAGGAGCCCAATTGTCAGCTTACTAGAGAAACACACGCCCAAGTAGAAACCATTCCAGTTACGCATGGTAGGGCTACTTTAGAAAACGTTTCAGTGGAAGAGTGTTTCGACACGACGGGTCTGTTTCATGATAGAGCATTTGATCACCCCTTTGAACCACCTAGGACTTATAACCAGCCTAAGAACCCTCCGGATGAATTCACTGACCTTACAAGAAAGGTCAAGATAGAAGTCCCCAATTTTGATGGCAAATTAGATCGAGATGTTTTTCTCGAGTGGTTATCCCAGTTAGAGTTCTTTGAGTGGCATAACACGACTGATGAAATCAAAGCCCGCTTTGTGAGGATGAAATTAGTCGGATATGCTGATTGCTATTGGCAGACGGTCCAAAGAAATCGTGAAGATGATCCAATCACCTCGTGGCGTGAGATGAGGGGACGATTGCGAGAGAAATACCTTACCCACTATTATAGGAAGCAATTTGTGGAAAAAATGCTAAACTTGAGACAATCCACTACTATTGGTGAATATGTCAACCGCTTTGAAGAGCTTACATTGAAATGTAACATACAGGAAGAGACAATGGCTGTTGTTTCTAGATTTATCAATGGATTGAAAGTTGATCTTAAAAGAGAGGTTAGTTTGCTCTCCCCTGAGTCATTAGAAAAAGCCTTTCAATTATCTCTCAAGTATGAGGAGTATTTTAGGCAATCTATCCCGCGGCATGGCACCTTCGAAATCGGTGAGTACCGACAATCTAGGTCTAGTGGAATTCCCCAGGTTAGGGCCAACCCCAACCCTGTAGAGAAAACTAACTTGTTTAAGGGAAGGGAGAGTACAACGAATGGTCCACGCCCATTTAAAGCCAACATTGAGTGTTTTAATTGTCACAGTAAAGGTCACATTTCCTCACATTGTCCCCACCAGACGTTGACCCAAGGCTGGAAAATTGAGGAGTCCCAAGAGAAAGGGTATAATGACGAGGGCATAGTGGAATCCCTTGAGGAAGAATATGACGGGCTTGAAGAAGAAGTTGATGAATATGAAGAAGAAGTTGATGAATATGAAGAAGTCGTTGTAGTTGGTGTCATGAGGTGCGTATTGTCGACCCCTGTTGCAAATGAAGATACTTGGAAGCGCACAAGTATTTTCCATACTTTTCTTAAGTGTGGTGAAAGGGTGTGCAAGATTGTTATTAATGGAGGTAGTTGCTTGAATGTGATTGCGAAGCCGGCTATGACCAAACTAAAATTTAAACCGGAACCGCATCCTAAACAATATCGAGTAGCTTGGGTATACAAGACTTCCTTCCCCGTTACAGAGAGGTGTCAGGTTCGAATACAGATGGGTGAGTATATAGGAAACGTGTGATGTGATGTCTTAACTATGGATATCACTGAGGTGTTATTAGGCCATCATTGGATTTATGACATAGATGCGACTAACCATGGAAAATAAAATACATTTGTGTTTAAGCATGATGGGAAGAACATCAGTTTGAAGCCGGCACAACCTTAGGAAAAGGACAGAAAGTTAAAGAGTCAGTCCTCATCCGAGACACATGAGACAAAGAGTCTCCACCTAGTAACACGTAGGGAGTTCGAGAAAGATGGTGAAGAGTTTGGTCTTGTGTTAGCTCTAGTGGCCGAAGAGGTTACCTCGAGTACACCCGGCCCAACCACTGACCTACCTCTTAATGTTAGTAAACTACTGTCCGAATTTCAGGACGTACCCCCGAAGGAGTTGCCCGATGAACTACCTCCCATGAGAGATACACAGTATGCCGTTGATTTAGTCCCAAGATCTCAGCCCGTGCGTTGTTCCTGCTTTGTTAACCCCTAAGAAAAATGGAACCTGGAGAATGTGTAAACAGTCGCGCAATCAATAAAATCACTGTTAAGTATAGGTTTTCCATCCCGCGCCTTGAGGATATGTTGGATTTGATAGCAGGTGCTAAGTGGTTTTCCAAAATTGATTTGCATAGTGGATATCATCAGATTCGCATTAAGCCAAGAGATAAGTGGAAGACTGCTTTTAAGACTCTGAATGGTCTCTATGAATGGCTAGTGATGCCATTCGGGCTGACCAATTCTCCGAGCACCTTTATGCGAGTGATGACTCAGAGCTTACGCCCTTTTCTAGGAAAGTTTCTGTTGGTCTACTTTGATGATATCTTTATTTATAATCGTTCCCCGAAGGCACATATTGGTCACCTTCTTTTGATGTTAGAAACACTTAAGAGTCAAGAAGTTATATGCAAATCTTAAGAAGTGTTCTTTCATGCAGGCCCAAGTACTCTTCTTAGGATTCATTATTTTTGTGCAAGGAGTCGCAGCTAATCCCGATAAAGTCAGAGCAATTAGAGAATGGTTGGAGCTAAAGCCTATTTCTGAGGTTCAGAGTTTTCATGGTTTGGCCACCTTTTACAGAAGATTTGTTAAGGGGTTTAGCTCCATTACGGCTCATATCACTGACTATTTGAAGAAAAAAGAATTTATGTGGATGGTAGCCGCATCTAGAGCCTTTGAGGATATTAAATGCAAGATGACGGAGGCACCTGTATTAAGTCACCCATATTTTTCGAGGGTCTTCGAGGTTTCTTGTGATACATCTGGGATAGGAATAGGAGGGGTTTTGAGTCAGGGTGGTCATCCTATTGCATACTTTAGCGAGAAACTCAATGAAGCAAAACAGAGGTATTCTACCTATGATAGAGAGTTTTACGTTACTATGCAAGCCCTTCGTCATTGATGGTACTATCTACTACCGCAGGAATTTGTCTTGTACTCTGATCATTAGGCTCTGAGATAACTTAGTTCCCAAATGAAGCTCAATAGTAGTCATGCCAAGTAGGTATAATTTCTTCAAGAGTACACCTTTGTTCTCCACCACCGTCCAGGTGTCGAGAATAAGTCTGCTGATGCATTGAGTCGCGTTGTCACCGTACTACAGTACATGAGTATTTCAGTACCAGGGTTTGATAGATTAAAGGATGAGTATCTTACTTGTCCAAATTTTGGCATCTTCTTTCAAGAGATTAGTGAGGGAAACCGTCAGTAATATGTTGACTCAGATCTTACACCCTTTTCTAGGAAAGTTTATGTTGGTCTACTTCGATGATATCCTTATTTATAATCGTTCCCCGAAGGCACATATTGGTCACCTTCGTTTGATGTTAGAAACACTTAGAGTCGAGAAGTTATACGCAAATCTTAAGAAGTGTTCTTTCATACAGGCCCAAGTACTTTTCTTAGGATTCATTATTTTTGTGCAGGGAGTCGCAGCTAATCCCGATAAAGTCAGAGCTATTAGAGAATGGTCGGAGCTAAAGACTATTTCTGAGGTTCGAAGTTTTCATGGTTTGGCCACCTTTTACAGAAGATTCGTTAAGGAGTTTAGCTCCATTATGGCTCATATCACTGACTGTTTGAAGAAAGAAGAATTTATGTGGATGGTAGCCGCATCTAGAGCCTTTGAGGATGTTAAATGCAAGATGACGGAGGCACCTGTATTAAGTCACCCATATTTTTCGAGGGCCTTCGAGGTTTCTTGTGATGCATCTAGGATAGGAATAAGAGGGGTTTTGAGTCAGGGTGGTCATCCTATTGCATACTTTAGCGAGAAACTCAATGAAGCAAAACAGAGGTATTCTACCTATGATAAAGAGTTTTACGTTATTATGCAAGCCCTTCATCATTGATGGTACTATCTACTACCACAAGAATTTGTCTTGTACTCTGATCATCAGGCTCTGAGATAACTTAGTTCCCAAATGAAGCTCAATAGTAGTCATGCCAAGTAGGTAGAATTTCTTCAAGAGTACACCTTTGTTCTCCACGACCGTGTAAGTGTCGAGAATAAGCTTGCTGATGCATTGAGTCGCGTTGTCACCGCACTACAGTCCATGAGTATCTCAGTACCAGGGTTTGATAGAATAAAGGATGAGTATCTTACTTGTCCAAATTTTGGCATCCTCTTTCAAGAGATTAGTGAGGGAAACCGTTAGTCATATGTTGACTTCTTACTTAGAGATGGATACTTGTTTCGTGGAACTAGATTATGCATTCCACGTACGTCACTTAAGGATTTTCTAGTGTGGGAAATGCATGCCAGAGGATTAGCCGGACATTTTGGGAAGGATAAAACTATGGCCTTAGTTGAAGATAGATTCTATTGGTCTTCCCTGAAACGGGATGTAGGCTAGAAGAAGGAATACTGGGTTATATACATCGTTACCTGTACCACATATACCATGGCGGGATCTTAGTATGGATTTTGTTCTCAGATTACCTAGGACCGCTAGAGGTCATGATTCTATCTTAGTTGTGGTTAATAGGTTTTCTAAGAGACCCATTTTATCCCTTTTCATAAGACCACCGATGCTTCTCATGTAGCTAAACTATTCTTCAGGGAAATCGTTAGGCTTCATGGGTTACCCATATCTATTGTGTCGGATAAAGATGTTAAGTTTATGAGCTATTTCTGGAAGACCCTTTGGAGACTTTTTGGGACCCACTTGAAGTTTAGTTCTACTTTTCACCCCAAACTGATGGTCAAACTGAGGTTATCAATCGAAGTCTTGGAAATTTGCTTCAGTGTATTGCTGGGGATAAGCCTGGTAATTGAGATTTGTTATTACCTACTGCAGAGCTTGCTTACAATTGTTTTGTCAATAGATCTACCAGTGAAAGCCCCTTTGAAATTGTCCTTGGCTATTCACCTCGTCAACCAATTGACCTTATCCCATTGCCACCTGATTCCCGACCTTCTGAGTCAGCCGAATCTTTTTCCTCTCACATACAAGACCTACATGCCGAAATCCGACGAAAAATTGCATTGAGTATTGACACTTATAAACGTATTGTCGATGCTCATCTTAGGGATAAAGAATTTAATGAGGGGGATTATGTCATAGTCCGTATTCGTCCTGAACGGTACCCTAAAAAATCTTTCAAAAAATTGCATGCTAGGGCTACTAGACCATTTCGTATCACTCGCAGACTGAGATCTAATGCTTACTTATTTGACTTACCATTCGATGTGAATATTAGTCCGGTATTCAATGTGGAGGATTTGTTTCCTTTCCAAGGTACCTTTGAGCCTCCCGTGTTGCCTACAAGGTTGTCTACAGGTGGAGCTGTTTCCACACACTTGCCTCAATTGCCTAGGCCACCCCCGTCGACATCAGACCGCATTGCAGAGATATTGGACAATCAGATAGTCATGTCCACGTCAAGTGTTTTCCAACGTTATCTTGTTCAGTGGGAGGGAAGACCTTCATTAGATGCTACGTGGATCACTGAAGAGAAACTTAGGCATCTTAATCCCTCTCATTTGGAGCATTACCAGCAGCATTACTTGTCGGAGTCGAGTTCTTTCCAACCAAGGAGGATTGATGGAGACCAGGCCCAACCAAGCTTGGCCCAAATCTATTCGAGGGGCACTCGCAAGATATCTTGGACTTAGTCTTAGTTTTAGTCTTAATCTTAATAATTATTTTTATTATTTATTTCAGAGTCCTCTTATTTGCAGAGTCCTTACTAGGGTTAGCTTGTTTTCTAGTATAAGTATCTAATTGTAATACAGGGACACCTTTTGATATTGAATAAAATAGAGTGAGATCGGATTTCTTTTCCCAGGGTAGCCTGGTTTTCTGTTCCAATCCCCAAGTCGGCCTAGTTTCTTTCTCTTGTTTGTTCTACAACAGTATGGTTCGCACTCTTTTTTGTCAAAGTTGGAAGAGGAATACAAAGCACTTGGTTGTCGGGTTCGTATTCAAGAGCGAAACCTTGAACACCTATATCGACAATATGAATATGAGTGTAATTAATATAGATAACAATACTTTGAATGGTCATGATGATTATGTTTATGATGATAAATTGGCTGTGCACGTCGAGTATGTTGACCAAGTTCACGAGCAAGATGCTGCCAAAGATGAAGGACAGCTTGACGGCAAACTTGATGTTGTTGAGCATATTGATCTAGTTCCATGTGAGGTTATTTTAGTTGAACCAATCTAGCAAGATGATGAGTTTGCTGAGTATATTGAGGAGGTTTGAAGGGTTAGAGACAAACAGGAAGACAAGATTGATTGTCCGATTGAAGTTCAAGTTGATACACATATCCTTAATATTGATTTTATCCTACCTATGTGGTTTCAAAAACCTCAACAACAAACTTTTCCAGCCAAATTTTTTTCATCCTCTAGTGACTTCACCTTCAAAGAATTCCATAACCATGCTTTGTTTCTCCAAGCATAAGAGCTCTTGCTTCTTCAACATTTTTCAAATCGAGGTCGAGTTCTTTCGAAGTGGTGGAGAATGATGGAGTACAAGAGGAATAGTAGAATTAGGGAATTTAATCTAAATAATGGAGGATATTTTAATTATGGGGTTAATTATGTAATTGACAATATCATGAATTATTATTTTAGTTTCCTTCAGATGAATGACTAAACAAATCCAATTATCAAATTTCAATACTATGTGATTGAGTTGTTAGTGTCCATGTGATTTGGACTATTGTCCCATGTGATTTGGATTAGTTTTTATCTTTTTAATTCCCCATTGTTTCTTGTGATTTTGATCCACTTGATCCCTTTGGATTTCAAGTCATCCAAACGAGAGTAATCACTTGATAGCTTAGCTCGCATATTTTGAATATGTGCCCAAGTATGATAAGACATAGTAAAAACACTAAAAACTAAGCATGCTCATGCATATAAAGCAAAGAGAATACACACTAAGCATGCTCATAAATATACCTCTCAAAGCAGTAACATATATCTATATGTTTTTTTTTTTTTCTTTGGTTTTTTAAATCAAAGAACAAAGAAAGCAAAAGAAAACATTACAGTAAATGGCATTTTTTTTGGCTCACCTGATGGCTTGGCTCGAGTGATGGCTCAGCTCGACAATCGGCTCGGCTTGGCTCAAAAACGGATCGACTCAGAGGGACGGCTTGGCTTGGAATTACGGTTCGACTCGGGCTGCTTGGCTAAATGAGATGCGGGTCAACTTAGAGATTCAGGTCGGATCCAGGGTACTTCCGGTCTGGCTTCTGGGGGCTGGCTGGAAATGAGATGCCGGTCACGTTGGTGGTGACGGCTGGGACGAGTGGTGATTGGAGGTGTCAGATCAGGTTGATGCCTTTTTGGGGTGGATTCCAGCAGCGGACAGGGGCAGGGTTCTCGGGGTTTGATCGCCCTAGAATTCCCCGTCGTTTAGTGGTGGTGCCGACTCCTGGGCAGTGGCGGACAGCGAAGAAATAGGTGGCTACAGGCACTGCTACTGTATGCGATGGTTTCTGATGGTTTTTTGTTTTTAAATCTCACAGGGAAATGCAATTTGGGCTTTGATACTACTTATGCCGGATAGTATCTAAGAGATAATAACAAGGAATTTAAAAGATAAAAAACTTATTCAAATCACATGGATCAATCCAAAATCACATGGGATAACAGTCTAAATCACATGTACACACTAACAACTCAATCACAAAGTGTTGAAATTTGATAATTTGATTTGTTTATTCATTCATCAGCTGCTGAAAATTAACATAGGATCTCTCTTATATATATCTTAGGAATCCTAGTCTATATAGATCTCTCTTCCTCCAACAAGGAAATTAAATAAGATAATAATTCCTAGTCCTACTCCAATAAGTAAACTAAGATAATAATTCCTGGTCCTACTCCATTAAGTAAACTTTAAATAAAGAAATTAAATACTAAACTTAAATAAACTCTAAATACCCCAAATATTGTCAATTACATAATTATCCATATAATTAAAATATCAACTAGTACTTAGATTAAATTCCCTAATTCTACTATTCTTTATGTACTCCATGACTAATCTTCTGATGTTTGTCTGGTGCAAAAAAATTATCACATAAAATCTTTTGTTTCACTGCAGATCCACTCATTGAACTTATCTTTAATATCTTGATGGATCTCAGGGTTTTCTTTTTCAATTTTATACTCCAGAAATGGAGAAAGAAAAAAAAAAATATATATATATATATATATAATGGAGTAATTGAAAAGGATTCAATTCTCACAGGTTTCGAAAGTTAAAATTTGTTTCTTTTTCTATTATTTGTAGTCTTTCTCTGATGATATTGGATTAACATATTTTATTTGTTCAATTTAGGGTTTGGAAGCCTTGTCCATTTTAGGTAGGGGTCCATATGAATTGTCCCAAAAAAAGGTTATCCTAAGAATCATATTTTTTTTCCAGCTAGAATAGGTTGGTAGTCAAGTTCCTTAGCATCTGCATTTTGAATAGCTGTTTCATCTATATAATATAGCTGATAGCTAATGCTTTTGTATCAATTACTTCATTTATTCTTGTTACTTTAGGATAGTTTCGAGGATGTCAGTTTTAATACTGTGCATGGCTTGTATGTTTTTAATCACTGCACTTCAATTATGCAGATATGCCCAGCAGATGGATGCAGGACAACTAACGAGGAGTCTCCTTCCTGAACCTCGTGCAACTGTTAGCGTTAAACCCAATCTCCAAATTATTGCTAATGATGTGAAGTGCTCCCATGGAGCTACAATAAGTGACCTGGAAGGAACCCAACTTTTTTATTTCCAGGCACGTGGAATTGACTTAGAGACAGTTACAAGGGCTCTCGTCTTTTCATTTGGAGCTGTATAGAGCGGTTGCCTTGTTCTTTTATCCGAGAGCAAGCTGAAAATCATGTCAAAGGATTGCTGGAAGCAACACCTTAAGGGTTTTCATCTCAAGGACTCGTGGATTGTATATATATTCGATTGAGTTTTCATTGTTTTAACAGAAAAGTAGTTGCCACTCAATTCAAGCAAATTTTGTTCTTGTTTGGAACTGAGTGGCCACGTGAGAGAAGAAAGAAATTAAAAATGTACACCTGATTCTGTTGTTAGTGTTATCATTCTTTTTTCTTCACTGAAGTTGTATGTGTTATTGAGACTGGTTTTCAAGTAAAACGTATCTTTCAACCAAATGTAGAATGGAATATTGATATTTTGGACTCCATGACGGATTTGGTCTTCCTATTGATTTCTGGAAATGTCATATAGCTTCTTGACTTTGTTGTTCGTAACCTTGTAATAACAATAGTTATTAACTTATTCTGAAGATTTTCAATGATTGTTTTCAACTTTAACTGGTTCTTCTACAATAGACACTTAAAAGAGCCGTTTGGCTTTGGTTAGCAGCTGAGATTTGTACGAGCTTAAAACTAGATTGAAATTTTTCCTTATATAAACCATCAATCTTCTTGTTTAGGATGACTTCTGCGAGACTGCCTCTAACACGGCCTGAGGAAAATCCTCTTCGCAACAAAGATAAGAGAGCGATATATAGGCGATTATATGACAGGCCCATTCCCATGGAATAGTTGCCTTGCAAATCCCACATTGACTAGATACTAGATATTCTTCTCTGTATAAAGCGGTTTAATAGTCGGGCGTTCACATTACTGCTAGGCGGATGGCATCTCCCTAAACAGGGACGCGAGCGACCATCTATCATCCTTGTTTATCCATTCGCTAGATATTGATCAATAACCCGATAATTTTTCCTCTCCCTACCATTTTTAATTTGTCTCATTTTATTAGACCTTTTTATTTCCTTTTATTAATCAACTTATACCCTCTTTTTCCCCAAAATCCATAATTATACATTTTTACTTATTAGGGTTCCTAGACTATCATTTTGAATTCAGATAAGGTGTCCAAAATATCTTAAAACAGCCTCACCCTAGCAAGATTTTATCTCCCCCTCTCTCTCTCCCTCTCTCTTTCATGGCTTCTACTCTGGCCACTGCTGTAGATGCCTGTCTTACAATACCACAATCAGATACAAATAGACCCATTTTCCTTACCAAACCACTGAGGCAAAATCAGGCCAAACGATTCACTATTTCTTGTAATTACGCTTCCTCAAAGTCTCCACCAAAACCTTCTCAAAACCAACCAGAATCATCCAACTCGAAAAACACATCTTTATCTGAGCAGCTCAAGCCTCTCTCTACAACCACACTCTCTCCCACCAAGATTGACCCGACCCAAAATCTCTTATCTAAGCCGAAGTCCATATGGGTCAACCCCACCAAGCCCAAAAGGTCCGTGCTTTCACTGCAAAGGCAAAAGCGCTCTCATTACTCATACAACCCTCAGCTCAAGGAGCTAAGGCTCTTTGCGCAGAAGCTTAATAATTGTGACTACACTGAAGCTGCTTTCTCGGCTGCTCTTGAGGAAATCCCATATCCACCCACTAGAGAAAATGCACTCTTGATACTTAACAGCTTGAGACCCTGGCAAAAGACCCACGTGTTCTTCAATTGGATCAAGACCCAGAATGTGTTTCCCATGGAGACCATATTCTACAATGTCACAATGAAGTCTCTGAGGTTTGGGAGGCAGTTTCAGCTCATTGAGGAGCTTGCACTTGAAATGGTAAGCAATGAGATTAAACTTGATAACATTACTTATTCTACTATTATCACTGGTGCGAAAAGATGCAATCTTTTTGACAAAGCTGTAGAATGGTTTGAGCGAATGTATAAAACGGGTTTAATGCCTGATGAGGTTACTTATTCTGCTATTTTAGATGTTTATGCAAGATTGGGTAAGGTTGAAGAGGTGCTTAGTTTGTATGAGAGAGGGGTAGCTACTGGGTGGAAACCTGACTCTATCACATTTTCTGTATTGGCCAAGATGTTTGGTGAGGCAGGGGACTATGATGGTATTAGGTATGTTTTGCAAGAAATGAAATCTTTAGATGTTCAGCCTAATGTAGTTGTGTACAATACATTGTTAGAGGCAATGGGCAAGGCTGGCAGGCCTGGCTTAGCCAGGAGCCTATTCCAAGAGATGCTCGACTCGGGTCTAACCCCAGATGAGAAAACGTTAACAGCCCTTGTCAAGATTTATGGCAAGGCAAGGTGGGCAAAAGATGCGCTTGAATTGTGGGAAGAAATGAGGACTAAGAAGTGGCCAATGGATTTCATTTTGTATAACTCATTGTTGAATATGTGTGCGGATATTGGATTGGAGGAGGAGGCTGAGAGGCTCTTCAATGACATGAAGCACTCTGAGCATTGTAGGCCGGATAGTTGGAGCTATACCGCGATGCTGAATATATATGGGAGTGGAGGGAAGGCTGATAAGGCGATGGAGTTGTTCGAAGAAATGTCTAAGGTAGGAGTTGAGCTCAATGTGATGGGTTGCACTTGTTTAGTTCAGTGCTTGGGGAAGGGCAGGAGAATAGATGATTTGGTTAGAGTGTTTGAATTTTCGATTGAACGAGGGGTTAAGCATGATGATAGGTTTTTTGGGTGCTTGCTGTCAGTTGTGTCCTTGTGTGAGGAGAGTGAGGATTTGGATAAGGTCATTGCTTGTTTGCAACAGGCTAATCCAAAGTTGGTTGCCTTTGTCAAACTGATTGAAGAAGAGAAAATTAGCTTTGAGACTTTTAAAAAAGAGTTTAAGGGTATCATCAGTGACACTGCAATTGAAGCTAGAAGACCCTTTTGTAATTGCTTGATAGATATATGTCGAAATAGAAATCGGCATGACAGAGCACATGATCTGCTATATCTGGGAACCCTATATGGTTTGTACCCAGGTCTACACAACAAAACTGTTAAAGAGTGGAGTCTGGATGTTAGGTCATTGTCTGTTGGTGCGGCTAAAACTGCACTTGAAGAGTGGATGGGGACTTTGGCCAAGATTGTTATGCACGAAGAGCCATTGCCGGAGTTATTTTTGGCCCAGACTGGGACGGGAACTCATAAGTTCTCACAAGGACTGGCCAATTCTTTTGCTTCTCATTTGGAGAAACTTTCTGTGCCCTTTAGACAGAGTGAAGAGAAGGCCGGTTGTTTTGTGGCAGCAAGGGAGGATTTAGTGTCTTGGGTTCTATCAAGGATTCCATCTACTGCTACGGCATAAATGATGAACCAACTGTAATTAGAAGCAACATGTTAGCACAAATGTCAAAAATGTTGATACATGTAATTTTATTTGTTTCATTAGTTTAGAAGTAAGCCTATATCCTTTTGCTGGAATTTCATATGTTCAAACAATAAATTTCTTCTAAACCAAAAAGAAGAAAAAAGTTGAAGGAGGCAATCAGTTTTTGATGAAATCTCCTTGAATGTGATAATAAAAAGCTGAAAATTCAATGTTAAAAGGGATATTCTTTTTTAAATTAGACTGTTAAATATTGCTCCTTAAAAAAGCATGGTGCCAAGAGAATTGGATCTTTAGACCCAGAGACTTGTTTTCTATAACCTTCTGAGAGTTCTTTGTTGCTTCGTCAAGAATAAGATTTGTAAAACAATAGGGATTCTTCATATGACAAGGCAAAGACACACCAGTGTCCCCGCAAAGACACACCAGTGTCCCCGGAAAACCAGTGCTTATGCTAGTTTACTTTTTCCCCAGCAAAACAACCTGCCTAAACCAAACACGAAGCACCAGGTTTGCCCGCTTAGGGATGGTAAAAGTCTCCAAACCCGGACTCCCCATCTCCATCCCCAACAGGAACCCAGACTCTCCAACCAATTTAATCTCCGAACCCGTTACTGTATCCACATTATGTTATATTTTATTAATTTATGAATACATTAATATAATATATTTATTATTTTTAAAGTCTAATTGATTTTTCATAGGAATCTCATTCCCGTTTTATTTAGGGGAGATAGACAAGAATTCAAGTCCTGGTTTGGGGGGGAATATCTCACCAAGAACAAAAGACCTAGAAACAGAGATAGCACTCTCCCTCTCAAATCCGATCGGTTGCCATCCTAATAGCTATGATCAAGAGCCAGATTGATAAAAACTTCTTGCCTAACATTAATACATAAAAATACATGGCAAAACATCTTCCACCATTGAATGAAAAAAAGATCACTCTCTTCTAGTATCATCCAATGAGACGAGAAATGCCTCCGTGATTTTATGTCATCTATCCTCATGAACCAATACTAAACAAAAAATACTTCTCATAACTGTAAGCTTAGCGTAACAACTGAATCAAATTGGATTAGTGTTTCAATAAAATAAAATACGGAGTTTCTATACTAAGTTCTTAAAAAGAAATTGCAACTCTTTAAACCGCTTTGGTGGAAATCCACCATCAAAATTACAGATGCTCATTTTTGACAAGGAAATGCTCAAGTTCAGTAAGTATACACTGTACCTAACCCCCCCCCCCCCCCCCCCCAAAAAAAAAAAAATCACAGAGACCTTTTTTTCCACCACCTTTTGGACTCTAAAAAAGGAAAGAAAAAGGAAGGCACCTATGCATGGAAAGAGCCCTCAACTATGCAAAAACTCTTAAACGCAAAAGTCTAAAAGAAAAAACAAAAACTAAATGATTTTTTTGCTTTGTTTTTGTCCCTAAAGGGCATTTCCCAAGAACCTCATCTGCAAATTTGCTTGTCTTTTATCCTGAAACCAATTTTTCAGGCATCTACTGGACTCTTGATGACTACCTAATATTACTCGACTCTTTGCCAACATCCCCCTATCAACTGTAAGATTATGCTGCAAAACCCAAAAAGCCCATGAAAAATGGGTTACCACCGAAATGTTCTGAAATGCTTGCAGAAAACTGAAACTGCAATGCCACTTGGATGGAGAAATCGCTACTCCAGTGACTTGTTCAGTTTATGAAATGTAAAACATATTATCCCGATGACTTCCAAATTCTTCCTTCAAGTGATACGACCATAACAGTAACATCATCATGGTACTTTCTGCGATCTCCTTGTGGGATGTCAAGTAATTCATGGAGATCCATCCCTGCAGACACCCAATTCAGAAGAAAATCAACAGAACCCCAGATTATGAAAAATGGAGTAGTGACACATCAACCAAAGAAGTTTAGATAAATTCAGACAACCATGAATGCAACAGAATGTACCAATCTTGTTGATGTAAACATGGTTGATAATTGTTAACCAATAAACGGTGCTAATAAATGTATAAAATCCAACGCAAAGGAGAAGTTAATCTCTTAAAACAACAAGGTTATGATGAGAAGACAGCCCAATGTGGTTAGTGTATAAGGCCTGTCAATATGAGAATATATCAATATATATTCTTCGGTAAAGAACGATAGAATTCTAGAATTTTACTTATAAAAAAAATGATAGAATTCTAGAATTCAATTAATGCATTTCATCGGTCATGGATGTTGTTAGATACTAGGGCATCTTAAAGATGTCATCCTTGATTCCTTGAAAAGTGCCAAAAAGTCCTCTATTAGATGCTAAAAAGTCCTCTTTTAGATGCTTAACAGCTGTCTGTTATCAACGATGAGAAGATGGAAAAGACTATCACCATGTAACTCTATGGGCAACTACAATAACCTTATGCTTCAATAATATATATATATATATATATATATATATATATATATATATATATATTAACACTCGATAAGAAGCAATAATGGATTAACAAACAAACCAGATAGAGAACAAAATCCGAGCATCACTATCTAAAGCTAATAAGCGTCTGAAAAAAAAAGCCAAAGCCTTGATCAGATACTTGGAGCCAATATAAAGTGCAAGTTGTCAATCTAATGGCCTCCTTGAATCACCATTCCAAAGCACTTGAAAAAAGTTTAAAAAATTCCCAGATAATGCTATATAGCAGCTAGAAAGGAAGTACCAGGAGAGAGACAGACACACACACAGAGAGAGAGAGAGAGAGAATTTTGCACATATATGTAAAAATTGCAATTTAGATTAGCAAAAGCACAACTATATTACCAAGAAGTAATTTTTTACGGCAAATGGAAAACACTTAAAAAGAGAAAGAAAACACTTGGAATAGTCCAAGTGGAAATTTTCACTCATTTATGCAATTGTAGAAGATATAATCCACGCCCTATATAATCAACACCAAAGTTAGCAAGCCTCGACTTACCAACAAGGCAACAACTAGATAACTACTTAAAACTTTCTTTCTTTTTCTCTCATGAACAATTCTAGATAACTCTTATAAACTTTTCAGGGGATAGAAGATACAAACTTCAAAATAGAAACTTAAAACAAAATGCAATCAACAATGTGGTTTGCATAATCTCCATAACTTCTAACTCTTTTTTCAAATAAACCGACTTAAGATTTTGGCACGGATATCAAAGCCTACCTTTTCGTCAAATATAAACAAAGGATCTCAATCTTATCATTGGCTCTAGGTTCAGAAAGGTAAACCTTAATATTGCTGGCTATAGCTGTGATGCCCAGTCCAATACAACTAAGTTGACTCAACACAAACAAAAAAAAAATGAGAAAGTTCAAAAGCATAGAAAATTTGAAGCGGACTTGAAACTAACCCAAATCCTGAGACACAATCAGAGCTTAGTCATTCAAGTAAATAGTTTCCATGTCTAATATCAAATCTTTTTTTACCCTCTTTTTTGGTAATGATTTTAATGTCAACTCAATCAAATATGCAATCCCAATACTGAAATATTAGGCTCATACCAGCATCTTCTAATATTGCTACCAGATCTGGACTAGTCTCAGATTAGTTCCCCATACTAGGTATGGGAAAGGAGAATGCGTATCATAAGCAAATGATAAAAGTATGCAGAAGTAACAAGATTTACCAGCTTTCTTGGCTGCACGGATAAGAAGCTCCTCTATTAGGTGTTGTGCAGGGTCTCCATCTGGAAATTTCTCCATAAAATTCTCAACAAGAGAAACAACTTCCTGATTGCTCAGATACTGATACAACCCATCAGAAGAAAGGACTAAAAATTGATCTCTTGGGCAGAGTGTGTGGTGACGAAGAGAAGGCAAACAGGATATGTATGGCACAGTACCGATGTACTCATTACGAAACATTTCCAATAATGCATCATTCCACTTGGGCTGCACCAACATGTACATCACTTTAATACATAAGTTGTTATATTCATGTAAGCAGACCATTTTTTTTAGAAAGTCCTTTAGTCTTTAGATAATTAAATGAAAATAAAATTTAAAGTATACTGCCAAACCTGCTTCAAAAATCCTGCCCCAAATGCTCTGGTAACCTTAAGGCGGCCCTTCACCCTGTCATTGACAATGCATTGGCTGTCATCCGGGTGTTCATTCTTGATTCTTATGACTTCCTGCATAAGTTAAACGAAAAAGAAAATTTTAGCGAACCTGAGCTTCTACTGTCAACAACAAAATCAGAAAGCTCATAAAGGGTAATTGTGTTCATTGTTATCAACGAAAAAGGAAATTATGTCCTTGTAAATATCATCCCAATAATCAAAACCCAGGCAGGACTGCACTCTATAGTAAATCCTGTATCCTACACACATCCTTAGGAAGGTTAAAACGATGTGACTTAGTACTACAGCAGATACTGAAAAGCAACAAAAAAATATATACATTAATTCGAAATTTGATGAAAATAAAAAGGGAAAACATGCCTAGATTTATGATTTAAAATAAAGATCTACACCCACAAAAGAGACATTCAAGATAGCATCCAGCCAAGAAAATACAACTTACAAGGAAGCTTCCATGCCTCTTCCTTATTTCTTTTGAGAAAATGAAAGAAATGATAATAAGTAAAGATAATTAATAAGATGGCCAGTTGGCAAATAAAGGAGCTAAAGAAAAGGAAGTTTCCTCAAAATTCCTGGCACCAGAAACATGAACAGCTGAGGTAAATGGAACAGAGTTAGTAACATAGCATGCCACTTAAAATTGACACTGTACAAAAGAGTATGCTTATTTAAATAATTGAACTGTGTTGCATTCAATATTCTCTCCTTTACTTTCCCCCTGAAACTGCGATAATTTCAATGCAAGATACTTCTGCCTCAAGTCAGTAGGATAAAACTCATATAATATATTTCTCTCCCTTCCGTTCCTCCAGCACATCACAACATAGAGGTAGAAAATTAAAAATTTGATACATCCAACGTGCATGGGAGTGCAAGATACACCTAGGATGAAATAAAGTTACTGGAGAATCTATCCAGCTAGTGTAAGTAAAGAAACCACCAAGCCACAAGTACATCCAATAGGTAATGCCCCTTAGCACATCCATATGTGGATAAATACGTAAAAAATGATAGACACTGGTCACACTTTCACAGACTGACTGAAATAATATAACCTCCAATGTCAATTTTTAAAAAATAATTCAGCTAGATATCTAATTAAGGCTGTTAACGTTATGAAAGCAACCAAATCAGTCAAGGAAGTGAAAACCATTGAACATGATCCAAATCTAACATGAAGTCAGTCGGTTCAAATGTGCTTGAACTGTGTTCAGGTTAAATCAAGTTGACCCATTTAACATGTATTTTTAACAGGTCAATTACATATTGAAATGTCTACCCTAAAACTAACACAATTAATTAATCGTGTCGTGCTACTTATCAACAAATTTAATTACAAAATCCATATTAATAGAATTAACATACAAAATTTATCATAAATATATATAATTAACATACAGAAACATATTAGGTACCTTTTGGCTTAGCTGTAGTTTCGGTTTATGGTTGTCAAAATGGTTTTTGTAACAACTTTTGGTAAACCTGCTATGGAGCTAAAAACTGTTTTGTGTTTGGTAAAAAACTATGAAAACAGTTGTTTTGACACAAATTCAGTTTCTGAAAAACTCATTTTCAGCTTTTGATTCTTTTTAAAAATCGTTTCTTAGGGGTGTTTGGCCTAGCTTCTCTTTACAGAAAACATAAACCACTTCATAAACTCTCCCAAATGAGAATATCTTAATTTAAATTATTAAAATAATATTAAGTATTCATAAAATAATGACAATCTTGTTAAATCAGCTATGAAGCTGAAAAATGATTTTGGTCAGTTATGGAGCTAAAAATTGTTGTGTTTGGTAAAAAAACTGTTTTCACACAAATTCATTTTCTTAAAATCTCATTTTCAGCCTTTGATTATTTTAAAAAAAAATGTTTTTAAAGGTGTTTGGTCAGGTCTAACTTCTATTTACAGGAAACATAAACCATTTCATAAACTCCCAAACCGGACCACAAGTATCTTAATTTAAATTATTACAATAAAATAAGAAATCATAAAATAATGACAATCTTAACACTTTACATCTTAAAATTTTGTTTAAGTACCATAAAGTTAAAAATTTAAATGAGTAGGTAAAATTTATTTTGTGTCCAACAACTGTGTCAACTCCACAGTCGAGACAACCCATCTAACCAATTTATTACACGGA
This sequence comes from Bretschneidera sinensis, assembly GCA_023935145.1. NCBI lineage: Eukaryota > Viridiplantae > Streptophyta > Magnoliopsida > Brassicales > Akaniaceae > Bretschneidera > Bretschneidera sinensis. The sequence continues at coordinate 41,634,992 of CM043698.1, forward strand.
TTAAATCGGTTACATTGTGATACTTGTTCAATTTCAAGTTGTGATTGGGTTGAGTATTTTGATACGATTAATTAGCCTTGCATGGCTTAACACACGAACACAAATTGCCACCCTTATTCCTAGTGATTCTAAACACCATGAAGTGGTCAGGAAAACACACTGCAATACATCCAAACCTACACAAGCCACAAAACGTTGACCTCCTATGCTGATTTTAAGTAGAGTAATTTGTCAAACCACAATGGCTGAACTTAGTGAAACAAAACTAAGTTCACGGAGGGATATAGAGCTAACCAATGGATGTTGTACAAGTGAGTTCCTAAAGATTTCATACACTTAATAAAAGGAAAAAACATGCAATGAAAATAAGAATTTTCAAAATTAAAACTTACATCTTCAATGCTTGTGCTGTGATCAGTGGACAGCTGCAAGGCAGTCAATCGCATCACGTGAGAAGGAGCCTCATTTGCCGCTTTAACTGCCATTTCATCTACAACCAACCACTCCTCAGTTATTCCCTCCATGCTTGAGCCAATGCTTCCTCGTCCTCTTCCCTCTACAATAGAATCTCCTTCCTCCTGCTCATACTGCGCAACAATCGCCCTACTATCACCCACATTCATCACATACACATCCTCATCCCTCATCAACACGACCAACAAACACGAACCCATCAATGCAAGCTCTGGATTCATATCCAGAACCTTATCCGTCATATCCAAATATGCAAGCTCAGTCACTTCAAGGGCACGCGACAACGCCCTTAAAACCAACTCATGATCGATTGGACCCACCTTCCGCTTCTCCCCGCTCCCAGCAGCTCTCTCCTCCACTCTCTCCTCCACCTCTGCCTTTTCCTTCTCCAACCCAAACCTCCACGGAAACAACTTCCTCCCAAGACTGCCCTCCTTGCGCTTGGACAACCCCTGTTTCAATTTCAACAGCAACAACGACCTCCTACTAACTGCACACCCCACATTGCCCACGCTAATCACATCATCCACTGAGAACGCAAACCGATCAGACCCTGTAAGATCCAGCCCGTCTTCCGGCTCATTAAGAAACTCCCGAAGTGTCCGCCTCGTCCTGATCTCCGTCCCCTCTGATTGAAAGGTTACCCTCTTCGCCCTCTCCTGACCCACTATACTCAAATCATTGTTACCAAATGACTCCTCCCCATCATTTTTAACCTTCTCCATTGATGGATCGCTTTTACTTGCAAGTTTACCATCTTTACCCTCAATTTTACTTTCTTGTGATATCTCTAGAACGCTACTACTTATACTACTATTATCAGATTTTGTTGTCGTTGGTATTTGTGGATTAGTTAGTTCCACTACTCGTTCATTTACCTCCCAAAACAAGCCCTGCAACTCATTATAAACAGCGCGATAGAGATTACCCATCAAGAACTCGGGCGCATCAGGGCCGTTGAAACCGTCATAAATCCCAACGAAAAGCCACCCCTGCTCCTCCGATACGACGACGTGCACGCGATCCTCCCCTGCCTTCCCCAATGCCCACTGCAAGTCGCTCTCTCTCTTCGCCCTCTCCGCTGCGTCCTCTACGGCTGTGGACCCCACCGAATTCTCTCTCCACCCACTCACGAAATTCTTCACCGGCACAACCCACGGCTGCTTCCTCTCCGCAAATTTCCCGTACCATCGAAACCCCTTAATGCGCTTCTTTTTCTTGTTTCTTACGTAGATGTTACCCAACGGCGCCGAGAAAGGCACGCCGCCCGAATCGGAGCCCTCCTCTCCGGCATCCAGAGGGCCCGACAGTGCTCCCCTCTCCATCGGACCGGACATGAAGAACCCGCCCCGTTCCATCGGGCCGGAGCGGTCGCCTCCAGCTCCAGCTCCGCCAGCGCCACGTGACGCCGGCTGCAACGGAAGGGCGCTAAACGAAGACGTGCTCTCGAAGCCATTGGCGTTCACGATGCTGCTCTTGACGCCGTAGCCCAGGCCGCCACCGAGAGTACTGTCAGTGGCATCGTCGTAAATATTGTCAAGCTGGAGGACGGTTCTGGGAGTAGATGTGTTGGCGCTGACGGAGGCACCCGAGATGGTTTTGAAGCCGATTTCCGACCCAGTTCGGGTCCTCTGACCCGGACCGGGTTCGTGAGAGGGAGAGAAACGGAGAGAGCTGGAGGGGGAAACAAAGCGATCAGAGGGAGTAGGGGAGAGGAAACGGTTGGAAGATCGGACGTAGCAGAAGGAGTGGCCTAGGGTTTCATCCAACGGCTCAGAAGAAGCGAAGATCAGGTCCGCTTGCTGCTGGTCCCGGTGGTAGTGGTTGGTCCGGTTAACCGGTTTGAAGCAAGGGAAGAGGGTGGAGAGTCCACTTCCCATCACATTTGATTCGAACCCCGTTTGGACGCAGAGAAAATTTTTCTTCTACTTCTTCAATTCAAAAAAAAAAAAATCCCAGGCAAAGTTTATTGTATTGTGAATGAAAAAAAGAAAATAGTAAAAGAGAGCAGCTACAAGGAGAAAGTCAGTGAGAGAGAGAGATTTGTTTTTTATATTTGAGCTGAGTAGACTTTGCTGATTTTATAGTGAGAGAAATGAGCGCACACTGACTCACTTTCTCTCTCAAGAAATGTTTTTGAGTTTTCCTTTCCTTCACTTTTTCTTTGTTTTTTTAAATTTATCTGTTGTGTAGTTGTTGGCTCTTGGTTGACGGTTACACCTGGCGTTTAGTGGGTTCTTACAGTACGGGGAAAGAAATCCACGTCACTTGCCAGGTTAGCAATTGTGGGGTCCACCTTGGAGGTGTTCTCCGTTTTCCATTTTTTGTTTAATGACATTTGAGTCCTCTGTCTGGCTTTAACGAAAGTGGTAGGGTCAAATGGGGAAAATCGAGATTTGGCGAAGGGCTGTTTTTGGGGATTCTTTTGTCCTTTTCGCTGTTTGGTCAATGAGACTCTTTGTTTGGGAATACGAGCAAGAAACTTTAGAAGTCAATTGACATTTGTGCCCTTAGACTTTTGCTAACAAATATTTTTCTTTCCTTTTTACTTCACCATTTTAAGGTTTTTTTTTTTTTTTTTTTTGGCTTTCGGCACTCCAACTTAAGCTTCAATTAGTCCCCATGTCATGTTTTGTCCAAAAAAATATGTGATACATTAATATGGTAAAATTCATCCGTTTAAATGACAGATTGTATTGAGATATCAATTTGATTAAGTTTTTTCGTGTTCGAAATGAATATTATGGATTCTTAATTGTCTATTTATTTCTGTTGATGCCAAAATTTTGCCAGAAGCTGAACCACCGAAGAGTGGGACTTATACACACAAAACGAAGCTAAAACCTAAAGTCACGGAGGTCCAGGGGAGGTGGTGCCTCTATAGGACTATCTGATGCCTAAGTTAGTTTAGAGCTTTTTCTAGAGAATGAAGAAAATCAAAAGGAATGGGGGTGTGAATTAAGGAATTGTATGTACCTTTTGGTTTATGAGGCCTCTATTTATAGTGTGTAGAAGTAGAGTTTGATCAAGAGAGCAACTGTACTGTTAGGATAGGAGTGGTACTCTTTTGGAGTTATCCATATGCTGTGCAAATTTATCCAGAAGTTGGAACAGCGGAACAGCATCAGGTATTGCGGTGTGAAATTATCGTTATGCCCTTTGTTACATGTCGGGAGGTGATTGGTTATCTTGTCATGGTTAGGGAATTACCATTTCTACCTTGGAGAATGACACGTGTCATTGCGTTACTGGTAGGGGAATTTTCTCCCACATCAAATGCCCCCCACTTTCTTAAGTACACTTTTGTACTTGAAGAAATAGATAGCATGGGGTTGAGGTGGTTCAAACTGATTGCGATGAGGCTAGTCACCCATAGAGTCTTACCAAAACAACTCTGTGGTTTTTGGGAAACAGTGATTGATCCGAGGCGTTGACACTCGGTTAAAAACTACTCAAAGTTTGGCGATTGAATCTGAGGAGTTGGTACTTAGTCTAGACTATTCGAAGTTTGGTGTTTTGAATCTGAGGAGTTCACACTCAATCAAAAACTGCTCAGAGTTTTAGTGATTAGAGCCCGAGGAGTTGACCATTAGTCAACATTGCTCGGAGTTTTAGCGATTGAAGTCTGAGGAGTTGACATTCAATCAAAACTGCTCAAAATTTTGGTGATTAGAGTTCGAGGAGTTGACATTCAATCAAAACTGCTCAAAGTTTTGGTGATTGGAATTTGAGGAGTTGATATTCAGTCAAAACTTCTCAGAGTTTTGATGATTGGAGTCCGAGGAGTTGACCGGGTCAACACTACTCGAAGTCTTTGGAGAAGTATGAGGAGTTAATCATGGACTCCAACTGCTTGAAGTCTTTGTAAAAGTCTGAGGAGTTGGACATGGACTCCAATTGCTCAAAGTCTTTGGAGAAGCATGAGGAATTTATCATGGATTCCAACTGCTCAGAGTCTTTGGAGAAGTCCAAGGAGTTGGACATGGACTCCAACTGTTCGAAGTCTTTAGAGAAACATGAGGAGTTGATCATGGACTCTAACTACTCGAAGTCTTTAGAGAAGTCCGAAGAACTGAACATGGACTCCAACTACTCGGAGTCTTTGGAGAAGTACGATGAGAAAGTGCTTGGTTTTATAGAATGAACTTCATAGGGGAACTTAATAGGGCTTCCTGGCCCTTTCATTCTTGTGGATTTTTGGTGCAATGGGCCATTGTTTGTTTTTTGGACCCAAGATTTTAGACTTTAAGCCTAAAAATGCTAAGCCTTAAGCCATAGGGCTTAACCCTCGTGTCTAGACCTATCTTCTTGGCCCATTGTTTGGTCATTAATTAAGGATATTTTGAGTCGTCTTTTTAAATGTTGATGAGCGGTGGCCTAGGTCTTAGGGTTTTTCAAGATGCGGTATCTTTCTTGATTGTGGAGAAAGGTATTGGTTTGATGTTTAAGAATACGGGTGAGTAAATAATACCTCCTCATTCTATGTGTGAGGGACTCTATATAAAGAGAAAGGATTTCCTTTGCTCTTTACTTTATTGCGATTCATAAAAATTTTGAGAGCCTTTAGAATCTGATAGCCTTCTGAGTTTTGAGAGCCTTCTAAGTTTTATGAGCTTTCGGAGTTTCAAGAGCCTTTTGAATTCTAAGAACTTGGAGTGTATGCCTACTCGGAGTTTGGAAGTTTGAGAGCTTGGAGTGTTTATCTATACAGGAGCTCAGATTTTGGGAGTTTCAGAGCTCGGTACTCAGCATTTGAACTTCTCAGAGCCCTAGACCGGTGAGTCCTATTCTCCTTCACTCATGTCTTATTTCGATATTTACCATGATAGATGTAGTGGTAGTGATAACAATAATGGTAGCGGTAGTGTTAGCAGTAAAAGTATTTGGAAAGTAGGGGTAGTAGCAGTGATAACAGCCGTAGTAGTAACAAAGACTTGTTGGTCGAGGTAAATGTCTCATCGGGAGACTTTCATGCCCTAGTTCTATATGAGAGGGATGAGTATTCTTCTTCCTCTTCCGAGGACAATCATGCTTTGTGTATGTTTCGAGAGGAAATGGGAGAGGATGAAAGGCCAAATATAGGTTTTGCGGCTAACCTCTCCCCTAACACACTGACAGATGACGAGCTTGAGAAAATAAGAATCATATATAGGATCTTCGAGGAGTTCAAACTTAGATATACCGGGGTTGGAGAGTGTGTATGTGATGACTTTAAGGAATATGAGCTGTGTGTATATGAACATCACTTTAAGGCTGGGCTCAGGTTCTCTCTGCACCCCTTCGTTTATACGGTGCTTAGGTACTATGGAATTGCCCTATGTCAGCTCGTGCCAAATTCCATACTCCTTGTTATGGCATTCATCTACGTCAGTATTAAGGTGAATGGGGTAATGAATATGAATGTATTTAAGAACCTATTTTTTATTAGTAAGTACAAGGAGAACCTGTGGGTAGTACTGAGCTCTAGGCTAAAAAAGAAAGTTATTAGAGAATACTCCCTCGAGCATCAAGCAATGAAAGAAGAGTTTATTCTATGTTTAAAGTGAGAGGGGCTTCGGCTTGCCTTCCTAATGGGACTTGGACTTGGTTAAATCAAATAAGAAACCCAATCTTTTGAGGAGAGAGATAGACAACCTACAGGATATGATTGGCGATAAGATTATGATTGAGCTCTTCTACCAAAATGCCGAGTTGGCTAGGCTCAGGCTTTGCCTTGAAGGTCCAAACGAGCAAATAAATTCGAGTCTTTTCCCTTATACTTGTTTTTCTTTCTCTATTTCTGGTACTTATGCCTTGTTGTTCTTTACAACCATAGACACTCTTAAAGCTACTCAGAAGGCAGCCAAGTTATCCCAAAAAAGAAGTTGGATGAAGAGGCTCGAGCGTTGGTGGTTCTATCTTCTGTGAAGAAGGCCAACGCAAAAAGTTCCTGTACCCTTCCCCCTACTCCTATTATAGTGGAGGATGATGTGGCTGCCACTCCCTCCCCTCCTCTAGTGAGAGTTGTTACACCAGTCCAAGCCCATGCCCCGGATGTCTTCAGACCGAACTGGTTTGTGAAGGTTGATGACTCGTTCTTCGGGAGTACCAACGTGGCTCAAGAGTACTTGATCTAGGGCATCCTCCTAAAAGACATGTCCATACTGACCCATAATCCCATGGAGAGCCTGGCTGTGATGGCCGAGAGTTTGGCCTCTCAGGTATCCTATGATCCTCTAAGTTTCATTATGGTATTCCTACTTATATCTAATGGGTGTTAATCTTGCTTTATTTTTCTCAATCGAGCATAGCTTCGGGCATTCTCTCCCACTGATGCCTTATTCTCGATAGAATATTGGGGAATTGCCGCAAATTCATTTAGACCTTGCAGGAGTCTCTAGCAGGTCAAGTGGTGGGGACTGACCGATGGGAGAAAGAGTAGACCCTGCTAATGGAAGACCTTGAGGAAGCCTGGTCGGAGCAAAGAGTTTCTGAGGCGGAGCTGTCTAAACTCTGAGACGAAAAAGAGGCTGCCGAGAGGGCCTTGGCTAACTTCAAAGTGTCTTAGGAGTTTAAGTCGGCAGTAGAGGCGATGTGATGGCAGGCGACTTTTACCTCAGGGGCTTCAAAGAGGCCAAGTAGCAAGCTTTGGCTGCCTACCCCGACTATGACTTCTCCATGGTGGAGATCCTCTCTGATGAGAAAGATTTTGAGGACGAGGGTTCATCCCCTGCAGTTAAGGATAGGGGCCAGGCCTTTACTACAGAAGAGGATGAGGTGGACAAAGAGTAAGATTTCTTTTCTTTTTTTTACTTTTTTCAATTAGTGCCACTTTGTAAAAACTTTTATATGTTAATAAAGATAGCTTTTCTTGTTTTCCATTTGCCTAAGTGTTGTATACCCTTACTTATAATCAAGATAAGAAGCCAAGAGGAAACAGGCCTCAGGCTCTTTTTTGGCATAAGAGAGACTAAAATCTTGGGGAATAATAAACCATTTTCTTAAGAATAAGAATTACATCCATACTTAGCAAAAAACAGGTGAAATAAAATTGGGGAAACTAAATTGGTGATGGCCAGGGAACCCTCAGAGGGACTTTACTGGTAGAACTTGCGAAGGTTCTTTGCATTCCAAGTGCGCAGCACTGATTTACTGTCCAATTCTTCAAGCTTGAACATGCTTGCTCGGTAAACTTTCTTGATGCGATAGGGACCTTCCCAATTTGGGAAAAGTTTCCCCATCTTCTGGGGGTGATATACCTTGTTCTTTCTTAGAACCAGGTCGTGCAATCTGAAAGCTCTCTCTTTGACTCGGGAGTTATAGTATCTTGATACCCTCTGGTGGTAGGTGGAAAGCTTAATTTGAGCTTTGTCTCTAACCTCATCGATTAAGTCAGCATTTATCTAGAGTATCTCTTCTTTATCGGCTTCATTGTAGTTTTTTAACCGTAAAGACTGTGTTCCTATCTTGAGGGGTATTACAGCCTCGGATCCGTAAGCCAAGAAAAATGAAGTCTCCCTAGTGGGCGTCCGAGAGGTGGTACAGTAGTCCCAAAGGATATTTGGGACATGGTTGACCCACTGTTGGTTAGCATCATCAAGTCTTTTCTTGATGCCTTGCAAAAGAGTTTTGTTTGTCACTTCAACTTGTCCATTGGCCGGGGGATAGCCTGCCAAAGAAAAATTTTGCTCAATCTGGAGATCTTGGCAGAAAGACTTGAACCGAGTGCTATTAAACTGCGTACCACTGTCGGTGACCAACACCCTAGGTATACCGAATCTATAAACAATTGACTTCTAGACAAATTCTCGGGTTTGATAGTCAAAAATGCTGTCGAGGGGTTCGGCTTCTACCCACTTGGTGAAATAATAGATGACTACTATCAAATACTTCTTTTGCCTCGGTGTCTACTGGAATGGGCCAAGGATATCCATTCCCCATGTGGTGAGGGGAAGAGGACTAAAGATTGACATCAAGAGATTGGTTGGCCGCTAAGGGATAGAGGCATGTTCCTGACAAGTCTTGCACTTTCTTACAATCTCAGCTGCATCACGGCTCATCTAGAGTAAATAGTAACCATAGTAGAGTATTTTGAATGCTAATGCTTGGCCTCCAAGATGATTTCCACATATTCCTTGGTGTACCTCTTTGAGGGCATAATTGGCATCAGTTATGCCTAGACATTTTAGATACGGAGTGATAAGTCCTTTTTTTGTATAGCTGTCTATTAATTACAGCATACCTCGAGGCACGAAAGATGAGTTTTTTAGCCTCGTCCTTCTAACCTAGAGTGTGCCATCCGCTAAGTAGCTGAGAATGGAGTCCATCCAGGTTTGTTCCTTGACAAGTGGTATAACCTGTACTTCGTCAATGCTTGGAGTTGGAAGTGTTTCTAAATAAATAGAATGAGTGAAGTCAGAATGTCTGGAGGAGACGAGGCGAGCCGAGCCGAGCCGAGCCGAGCCTAGCCAGGGTGTCTGCCTTCGTGTTTTCTGCCCGGTGTACTTGGGCTATTCGAAACTTTTTGAAGGTAGTTCTGAGCTAACGGGATTTTTCAATATACCTTGCAATTTTTACTCCTTTGGTCTCTAATTCGTCGATCATCTGGTTTACCACCAATTGTGAGTCACTATAAACTTCTAAAGCCTTGACGGCTAGCATTTTGGCGAGTTTCATTCCAATAAGTGATGCCTCGTACTTGACCTCATTTTTTGAGGCTTTGAACCAAAACCTTAGGGCGTACTCAACAGTGAATGCTTCAGGGCTGCTAAGGATGAAACTCGTTCTAGACCTGCTATAATTGGATGAACTATCCATATACAGTGTCCAGTTTAGTGTTTGCTCAACTTTCTTTAAGGCCTCTACTGGACCGTTGAGAAAAGTCATCTCAATTATGAAATTCGTCAGAGTCTGTGCTTTGATAGAGGTACAGAGCTTGTACCAAATATCAAATTCACCCAGCTTGATGGACTATCTAACCACTGTTCTAGAGATTTTCGGCTTATAGAGGACTTGCCACAGATGTTGATTAGTAAGGAGCACTATGGTATGAGCTTGAAAGTACTGCCGTAACTTCCTGGTCATGATACAGAGAACATAGGCTAATTTTTTATCGGGAGATATCTTGTTTCCGCGTCGTGCAAAACTCGACTGATATAATAAATGGGTTTTTGTATCCCTATGTCTTCTCAAATTAAGACCGAGGTTACCACAACCTGGCTTGCTGATAGGTTGAGAAATAGCTATTCTCCTGCGACTGCCTTGGTTATGAGAGGTGGTGAGCTCAAGTATTTTTTTAGCTCTTCGAACACTTTTTGACATTCTTCATCCTAAGTGAAGTCCTTAGGTTTTTTAATTGATCTGAAAAAGGGCAAACATCTCTCAGCAGATTTAGACATAAAGCGGTTGAGTGTAACTATTCTCCCGGTTAATCTTTGCACTTCTTTAATGTTCTGAGGAGTAGTCATATCCATGATCACCCTTAGTTTCTCAAGGTTGGCCTCTTTCTCTCGCTGTGTTATCATGAAGCCTAAAAACTTCCCATCGATGACTCCAAAGGCGCACTTAGTTAGGTTTAACCTATTCTGGTGGCGATAGAGTATCCCAAATGCTTCTTTCAAGTCTGACTCGTGATCTCTAAAGCGATGATGCTTTTGAAAAGCATGTCATCCACATAGACTTCCATGTTCCTCTTTATATGCTCCCTGAAAATCTTATTGACCAGCCTTTGGTAAGTGGCTCCCGTATTCTTAAACCCAAACGACATTATCTTGTAATAGTATAGGCTTGATCTATGATAAAGGCAGTCTTGGGTCTATCGAATTTGTGCAATACCCGAAGTATGCGTCCATGAAACTGAGCAATTCATGCTCAAATGGGGCATCAACCAGCTGGTCGATCCGAGGCAGGGGAAAACTAGCATTCAAGCATACCTTGTTGAGGTCTGTGAAATCGATGCAAATCCTCTACTTATCATTAGGCTTTTTAACCATCACAACATTGGCGATCCAGTCCGGATAATTGATTTATTCAACAAAACCAGCCGTTAAGAGCTTGTCTACTTCTTCTTTGATGACACTTTATCGTTCAGGGGCGAATGTCCTTTTTTTTTAGACTACAAGTCAATGATTCGAGTCCACATTTAGCCGATGGACAATAACTGAGGAATCGATCCCAGGCATGTTGAAGGTTGACCAGGCGAAAAGATGCTGGTTTCTCCGTAGAAATGAGATCAATGAATCTTTGAGATCTTTAGTGAGACCAAATCCAATCAATACAGTCTTAGATTCCCCTTCGCTCAAGGGAATAGGGATAAGTTCCTTTTTCGATTGTCCTTGTGGAGTTTTGAGTTCATACCATAAGTCTTTTATTTCTAAGGGCAAAGCCTCAACCTTCCTTCGGTCATTAATAGAATTTAGGTAGCAAGACCAGGAAGCTTGCCAATTGCCTTGAACCTCCCCCACACCTTCACTAGTAGGAAAATTTACCTTCAGGTGGTATGTAGAGACCACTGCCTTCATCTTATTAAGGGTTGGTTCCCTAGTATTACATTGTACGAAGATGGATGACTTATTACCAAGAACATAGTTTATACGATGATGATATATGGTGGAGTCCTACAATGACTGGGATGACTATACTCCCTTTGGTAAACACCGATGTCCTAGAAAAATCATACAGATGAGATGATATTAGCCTCAGTTAATCCTTTTTCAACTTCATATGCTGGAAAGCTTCGTAGAAAATGATAGCTACCAAGTTTTCATTTTCTATTAGAACTCGCTCGACGTTGTAGTTAGCAATGACTAGAGAGATAACCATAACGTCATCATGTGGAGTCTGTACTTCATCCAAATCTTAATAAAAAAAAAGTTATTGCCTAGTCTGTTTTGATTCATTTGTAGGGCCTACTAACTGATACCAGTGACTAGGTGTAGGCTCTCCTTCCACAGGCAGATTGACCCCCAGCAGCTGGTCCTCTAAAGATAGTCTTGATTATGCCAGTGATGGCAAGAGGATGCCCTCAGTTTTTCCGACAGTGCTTCTCTTACTGGACAGGTTTCCTTGGACTCTGCTTGGGGCTCCTCTTGGGAGTCTAGCATTCTCTATACGGCTTCTCCAAGACTTGTTGAGATGGGCGGTGAGGGCGATCTTTGTAATCTGTAACTTGTGAGATCTGATATATTCCCTTAAATACCCCCTCTAGATGAGGGACTTAAGTTGTTGTTTGAGTATGTGGCATACGTCGGTGTCATGACCGTGGTCCTTGTGGAAGTGACACCACTTAGATCGGTTTCTGCTAGGGTAAAGTGGCCTTGAAGGCCATTGAAGGAGGTCTCAATCCTGGATATTCAGGAGTATATTCGTCTTAGAGGCGTACAAAGGGGTTAAGTTCTGGAAGAAAATGGGAGCTCTTGCTCTCCCTTTCGGACGTGATTTCCTGACTAAGCTCTTTCTGAGTTTGCTAGGGTCTTTTTTTTTGTCCATTCCACCTTCTCTCTCTCTTCTAAAGACCTGATCGTTTTTCGTGATCATGTATTTTTAGACTCGCGCGAGTATGTCGTTCATATCTCTGGAAGAGTGCTTAGTCAACTTGAAATAGAATATTCCCAACTTAAGCCTATTCTAAAAGGCTAAAGTCTAGATGGCAGGGTCTAGGTCAAGGATTTACCAAGTAGCTGCGTTAAATAGGGAGATGTATTTCCAAAGCCTTTCTCCTTTACGCTGGATGATACTGAAGAGGCTTTGTGAAGTTTTCTGTGGCCCATTGCTGCTCAGGAAGCGAGATGCTAAGATGTAACTCAGTTCTTTGAAGGAGCCGATACTGCCAGATTTGAGATGGTTGTATCAGGTGTTAGTAGTTTCTTTTAGGGTCAAAGGAAAAGCCATGTACATAATGGCGTCAGGATAACAGTGCAGCATCATGATAGTCTTGTAATGCTAGAGATGATCTAAAAGATCTGTGGTTCCATTGTATGGTTTGATAACCGGCATCCAAAAATGCCGAGGGAGAGGAACTTTGATATATTCCCTTAAATAACCCCTCTGGATGAGGGACTTAAGTTATTGTTTGAGTGTGTGGCATTCCTCGATGTCATGACCATGGTCCTTGTGGAAGTGATACCACTTAGATTGGTTTCTGCTAGGGTAAAGTGGTCTTGAAGGCCAATGAAGGAGGTTTTGGTCCTGGATATTCAGGAGTATATTCGTCTTAGAAGCGTACAAGGGGGTGAAGTTCTGGAAGAAAATGGGAGCTCTTGCTCTCCCTTTTCAAACGTGATTTCTTGACTAAGCTATCTTTGAGTTTGCTAGGGTCCCTTATTCTTTTGTCCATTCCACCTTCTTTCTCTCTTCTAAAGGCTTGATCATTTTTCGTGATCAAGTATTTTAAGGCTCACGCAAGTATGTCGTTCATATCCCTGGGAGGGTGCTTGGTCAACTTGAAACAGAATGTTCCCAACTTAAGCCCATCCTAAAAGGCTAAAGTCTAGATGGCAGAGTCTAGGTCAGGGATTTCCCAAGCAGCTGCGTTAAACAGGGAGATGTATTCCCAAAGCCTTTCTCTTTTACGCTGGATGATACTGAAGAGGCTTTGTGAAGTTTTTTGTGGCTCATTGCTGCTCAGGAAGTGAGATGTTAAGACGTAGCTCAGTTCTTTGAAGGAGCCGATACTGCCAGATTTGATATGGTTGTATCAGGTGTTAATAGTTTTTTTTAGGGCCAAAGCAAAAGCCATGCACATAACAGCGTCAGGATAACAGTGCAGCATTATGATAGTCTTGTGATGTTAGAGACGATCTAAGAGATCTGTGGTTCTATCGTACGCTTTGATAACCAGTATCCAAAAATGCCGAGGGAGAGGAACTTCGAGGATCTTCTGAGTTAAAGGCGAATCTTTTGAGATAAGGTCATCGAGGACGTTGGTGTTCCTTGCTCTAAAGGTTTTGTTTATTCTTTGGTCCATGTCCTCTAATTTTTTTATCCAAATCAGTGAGATTTTTGGATGCTGAGAAGTTTTGAGACCTTTCACTGGCATACGAAGATAATCAGATGGAGGACTAACCTCTTACGGATTTATGGCCCCCAAGAAGGGTCTTTTGGTGAGATTTTCGTTGTGAGACAGGCGGAGGTGTAGGGTGACCAGCTCTTCCCCTTACCTCGGCAGTGAGATCAGTGACATGCCAGGTGAGTTCTTGGAACTGTTGGTGAATCTAAGGGATAGTAAGGTGCGAATCAGGGAGAGTTCCCGGATTCCCTTGGTACCCGGCTTCTATTATATTTTGGTGAGGATCATGCCCAGTCCGTGGGTCTTATGGTTCGTTGTCGCGCTCAGAGCCAATGCACTCTGAAATAACAAGAAGTTATGGATTAGTTTATCGTTGTCGGATAGATACTCGTGTGGTGACTAAGCTGGTCCCGACAGTGCTTTTGGGTAGCATGATAACAGGAAAGTTCGTTAATCCTTCATAATAGAAGGTCCTCCTTCTAGCACCAATCTGTTGATGCCAAAATTCTTCCGAGAGCTGAACCACCGAAGAGTGGAACCTACACACACAAAACGGAGCTAAAACCTAAAGTCACGGAGGTCCGGGGGGTGCCTCCGAAGGACTCTCCGATGCCTATGTTAGTTTAGGGCTTTTTTTAGAGAATGAAGGAAATAAAAAACAATGGGGGTGTGAGTTGAGGAATTGTGTGTACCTTTTGGTTTATGAGGGCCCCTATTTATAGTGTGCAGGAGTAGAGTTTGATCGGGATAGCAACTGTAGTGTTAGGATAGGAGTGGTACTCTTTTAGAGTTATCCATTTGCTGTGCAAATTTATCCAGAAGTTGGAATGGTGGAACAACATCGAGTATTACGGTGTGAAATTACCATTATACCCTTTGCTACATGTTGGGAAGTGATTGGTTATCTTGTCATGGTTAGGGAATTATCATTTCTACCTTGGAGAATGACATATATCATTACGTTACTGGTAGAGGAATTTTCTCCCACATCAATTTCATTTTTCTTCACCGGTTTAAAGTTGTTTTACTTAATCCAACACAAATATTAACATCAGAAATATACTTGTTTTTTCTGAATAATATGAAAAATTCATTTCATTTTAATTTTATATGGGATGTTGAGATATCAATTTTACTACACCTTATCGTTTTCTGAATAAGTGTTGAAAGTACTAAAATAGAACAAAGCATCTACATAAATTTTTTTACCATTAGAACTTATAGCTAATAAGTATTAGTTGTACTTCCAATGATGATTAGTGAAGCCAGGTAAATAAGTCGTCATATAGAATAAATGTTCAAATTCATTTAATAAACAATTTGGCCCATAGAAAATCAGCAAATTGTATGCAATCCTCATCCAACGAGTCTTAAGAGTTTACTATTAGGTTTTGTCGTGTTACAAATTAATAGTGTAGATTCTTTACATGAAATTATGAAAAACTTAATTGTCTATTTACTTCATTTTTCTTCCCAAATTTAAAGTTAGTTCACTCAATCCAGCACATAGATTAACATCATAACCTTGTCATGTTTTGTCTAATTAATATGGTAAAATTCATCTGTTTAAATGACTTATTGTACTGAGATATCAATTTATTAGGTTTTGTCATGTTCGAAATGAATGTTGTAGATTCTTCATTGTTTATTTATTTCATTCTTCTTTGTCGGTTTAAAGTTTTTTTACTCAATCTAGCACACAGATTAACATAAGAAATCTGACTTGTTTTGTTTAATTAATATGAAAAATTCATTTCATTTTAGTTTCATATATGATGTTGAGATATCAATTTTACTATATCTTGTTGATTTTTTGAATGAGTGTTGGAAGTTCCTAAGTAGACAAGGCATCTACATAAACATCTTTCATCATTAGAACTGACATTTAACAAGTATTAGTTGTGCTTCCAATGATGATTAGTGAAGCGAGATAAATAAGTTATGTCATATATAATAAATAATTTAGTTCATTTGGAAAACAATTTGGCCCACAGAAATCGGAAAATTGTGTGTAATCCTCATCCAAATAGTCTTGTGTAGTTAATATTAGGTTTTGTTGTGTTCCAAATGAATATTGTATATTTTTTTAATGAAAGTATGAGAAACTTTATTGTCTATTTACTTCATTTTTCTTCACAGATTTAAAGTACTTTTACTAATTCCAACAAATAGATTAGTATCATAACCTTGTCATGTTTTGTCTAATTAATATGGTAAAATTCATCTGTTTAAATTACATTTTGTATTAGGATATCGATATATTGATTTTGTTTAGGTTTTGTCATGTTCGAAATGAATACCGTAGATTCTTCATTGTCTATTTATTTCATTCTTCTTCATCAGTTTAAAGTTTTTTTTACTCAATCCAGCACACAAATTAACATCAGAAATCAGACTTATTTTGTTTAATTAATATGGAATATTCATTTCATTTTAGTTTCATATGAGATGTTGAGATATCAATTTTACTAAATCTTATCGTTTTTTTAATGTGTTGAAACTCCTTGAATAGACATGGCAACTACAAAAAAAAAATGTCGTTAGAACTAACTTCTAATAAGTATTAGTTGTACTTTGAATGATGATTAGTGAAGCTGGGTAAATAAATCATGTTATATAGAATAAATATTTCAGTTCATTTGGTAAATAATTTAGCCCATAGAAAATCAGCAAACTGTGTGTAATCTTCATCCAAATAGTCTTATGTGCTTAAAATTAGGTTTTGACGTTTTCCCAATTATAGATTCTTTAAATGAAATTATGAGCAACTTTATTGTCTATTTACTTCACTTTTCTTCATAGATTTTGTAAAATTTCACACACAAAAAAGAATTTTCTGAAGAATTGTTTATTGAGTGATGATTTTACAATGAACTGAGGCCAACTATTTATAGTAGCTGTGATGAGGTAACATGATAACACCAAACCTCTAACTGATAACACCAAACCTCTAACTGATAATGATAAAATAAAACTATGATAATCCTAACTATCTGATAATCCTAACACATGATAAATATGAATTATCTAAAAAGAAAAAACTAACCTAATATCAAAACAATAATAATAAAGATATAATAACTTGGTTTAATCCTATATAGCTCCCCTTAAACCAAGTCCTTCATAACTCATCATGCCCAAAGACTTCTTAAGCTTCTGAAAAGTGTCAACTTTGAGCGGCTTTATGAAGATGTCTGCAACCTGTTCCTCTGAACGGCAATACTCAATCACGATCTCTTTCTCTTTCACCTAGTCTCATATAAAGTGAAACTTGATATCAATGTGCTTACTTCTACCATGATATACTGGATTCTTGGTTAGGGAAATGGTGGACTTGTTGTCACAGTAGATCACCGTGGGAGCATCCTGTTATGCTTTAACTCAGAAAGCATGCGACGCAGCCACACAGCCTGTGCAGCACCACCAGTAGCTGCAATGTACTCAGCTTCTGTTGTCGATAGAGCAACCACCTGTTGCTTCTTCGATGACCAAGAAAATACTCCATATCTAAGATGGAACACAAATCCAGAAGTGCTTTTCCTCTTCTCCGTATCACCTACCCAGTCACTATCTGTATATCCAACAAGCTCGACTTTGTTAGCGGAAGAGTAAAAGATACCATCACCCAGTGTACCTTTCACATATCGCAAGATATACTTGCCAGCCTGCAAGTGAGATTGCTTCGGAGAGTCCATGAACCTGCTAATAAGCCCAACTCCATAAGAAATATCAGGCCTAGTAGAAGTTAAGTATCTCAGACTTCTTACTAGCCTCCGAAAGATGGTAGCATCAACTAGCTCACCAGACCCATCCTTCTCCAACTTCAACCTTTCTTCAACTGGAGTCAGCATCGGCTTACATCCTTCCATCTTTAACTTTTTCAGCACATCACCAGCATACTTTTTCTGACACACAAAGATACCATCATCTGTCTGAGTCACCTCAATATGGAGAAAGTAGGACATCAGCCCCAAATCTGTCATCTTGAAATAACCAGTCATTGCACTCTTGAACTCTGCAATCATCTCAGGATTATTACCAGTAATGATCAGATCATCAATATATAAGCACACAATAAGAATCTCTCAATGGGAATTGGATTTGATTTACAAAGTGTGCTCATAAGGATATCTCTGGAACTAATGCTGGATAAAATATGTGTCAATGCATGTATACCACACTCTGGGTGCCTGTTTCAACCCATATAAGGCCTTCTTCAGCCTATAGACCTTATTTTCTTGCCCCTTCTTTACATACCCCGTAGGTTGCTGTATGTAGACTTCCTCCCCTATCTCCCCATTTAAAAATATGGATTTCACATCCATCTGGAAGATTCTCCAGCGATTCTGTGCAGTAAGAGACACAATCAAACGAACAATGTCAAGTCTGGCAACAAGAGAAAACACCTCGAAATAATCGTTCCCTGGCCTTTGCTTGTAACCTTTCGTAACCAGACGAGCTTTGTAGCGTTCTACCTCACCATTCGGCTTGTATTTTGTCTTATACACCCACTTAACACCAATGGGCTGCTTTCCACCTGGCATATCAGTAAGCTCCCATGTGTTATTCTTTTCAATCGCACCTATCTCCTTTTCCATTGCTTTCAACCAGCAATCATTACGAGCAGTATCTTCATATGTGATAGGATCATAATCTGCAAACAATGTAAATTTCACCAACTTTTCATCTGTTGGATCGTCATCATTACTGAGAACATAATCCTGCAAACGAGCTGGCAACACCCATTCACGTTGTGGACGACTAGAAGATTCTACTGGATGTGGCTTCACTGGGGATGGTTAAACCACTGGGGTCGGAATCGGATTCTCTTTGGGATGACTGTCAGTCTCATCCAGGTCGATATCAATGTCTGAAGAGCTCCCCTTACCGCAAGACCAATCCTAGCATCCCTACTCATCGAAGGTAACATCCCTACTGACAATCACCTTTTCAGTCACTAGATTATAAAGTTTATAACCCTTTGTTACCTGACTGTAGCCGATGAAGATGCACTTTTCTGCCTTATCATCAAGCTTCTTTCTTAAATCATCAGGTACATGAGCATAGGCAATACACCCAAACACTCGTAAGTGTTCAATGTTGGGTTTGAGTTGAGTCCAGGCTTCCTGAGGAGTCTTTCCAAGAACACTACTGGTGGGACATCTATTCAACAGATAGAACGCACAAGCAACTGCATCACCCCAAAAACCTTTGGGCAGTTTCTTCAAGTGTAACATACACTTGACCATGTCTATGACTATTCTATTCTTCCTCTCTGCTACACCATTCTGCTGAGGAGTATATCTCGCTGTCAACTAATGATTGATGCCATGTTTTTGCAAGAAACTATCACAGATAACATATTCTGTCCCCCGATCTGTTCTCAGAGTCTTGATAGACCTTTCACTCTGATTCTCCACCAATGCCTTAAATCTCTTGAAGGCATCACAAGCATCTGAATTCTGCTGCAAAAAATACACCCAAGCCTTCCTGCTGAAGTCATCAATAAAGGTAATAAAATACCTATATCCCCCATTCGACGGAGTCTCCATAGAGCATAGGTCTGAGTGCACTAGCTCCAATGGCCGACTAGCTCTCTACGTCTTCTTTGTAGGAAATGGGTCTCTGTGCTTCTTTCCCACAACACATATCTCGTATACCTTATTAGAAGGATCAATGACCGGCAATCCTGAAACCATATTCCTTGAAGAAAGTAGCTTCAGACTTCCAAAGTTCACATGGTCAAACTGCATATACCATAACCAACTTCCATATCTGATTAAAGAACTAAAGCATGGTAAAATGTCACTGTTAATATGCAGCGGAAACAAACGATTTGATGAAATATTTACCTTTGCTATCAAACCCTTCTGTGCATCCTTGATGGTGCATACCCCTCTACAGATCCGCATACCATACCCCTTCTCTGAAAGTTGCCCCATACTCAACAGATTTTGATGCAGACTCTGGACAAACAATACCTCTGATATGGTATTCTTGGATCCATCTTTTAGAGAGATTAATATTTTTTCCTTCCCCATCACTGGCACCTTTGAGCTATTCCCAAACTTCACTTCTGAAGTAAATGTCTCATTCAAATCTAAGAACATTTTTTTTCTACCACACATGTGGTTGCTGCAACCTGTATCCAGAAACCATTTGTACTTGACATCGTCCACTGCTACACTACACACTAGTAGCAATGTTTCTGAATTGTCTCCATCTTCTGCAACATTTGCCTGGAAATTTTTAGATTTGCACTCATTCTTGTAGTGGCCATATCTTTTGCATCTGAAACACTGAATCTAAGATTTATTCTTCTGAATAGTGTTATTGCCTCTTCCGCCTTTTGCCTGGCTAGATCTGGAAGCACTTCTCCTCCAATTTTACGAGTTCTGACCCTTCTAGCTTGCCTCAGAATTCTTCCGGGTCTCTACTTTGTCTTTCTTAAGACTCAACTAGCTCTACAAAGCTTCCTTCACCTCGATCTCAGGACTTCTTATCCAATTGTTGTTCGTGGGCTTGGAGTGAGCCCATCAACTCATCCAACGTCATCTCCTCGAGATCTTTAGACTTCTCGATGGCAGTCACCTTGTACTCAAACTTCTCAGTCAGTGTTCGAAGAATCTTCTCCATGATCTGAACATCTGAAATTGTCTCACCATTAAACTTCATCTGATTAACAAGTGCCAATGTCCGTGAGCAGTAATCTGCTACCTTCTTCGTTTTCTTCTTCTGGAGAAGCTCTAACTATCTCCGCATGGTCTGCAAGTGGACTTTCTTCACCTTTTCTGCTCCCTTTTATGTGTTCATCAGAGTATCCCACGCCCGTTTTGCTGATGTTGTATGTACGATTTTCTCGAAAATCACCGGATCCAGCGATTGATTAATGAAAAACTTCACCTTCAAATCCTTCCTGGTTGTTGCAGCATCTGCTGGCCCAACAATACCGTCGGAAACAACAGTCCACAACTCCTGGTATTCAAACAATAGTTGCATCTGGACCCTCCAATACTCAAAATTGGTTTTTCCGTCAAATTTTGGTATTTGTGGTTGTATTGTGTTATTATTATTATTGTTAAGGGCGACCATTGTAATTTGCCAAAAACAATAATAATAATAAAAAGAAAAAAAAACGTGAACAAATCAGTATATCAGCAAAACAAAAAACCAAAGCGCACCAAACTTTAAACACACCAGACCTTTCAGGTTCTTCACGCCAATGGTCACGGGTTCGCTACAAGTCACGATTTCGGTGACTTTCTCAGTTGAAGAAAACGTATTCCGATCAAGCAAGGTACGGCCAACAACCTCTGCTGGTCAACTATAACCAACGATCGTCGGATCTGGTTGGCACTGTCTGCACCTTCTGGTGTGGGTGGTGTCGTTTCACTTTCCGACGGCGCTTGGGTTGCGTGGAGGTCTGCCCGGTGTCGCTGACTGCTGCTCCGAACTCCTGGGTCCTCAACTCCTGGATCCGCCTACCACTCCTGGATTCTGAACTCTTTAATCTTACCTTACTGCCTTCCAAGCCTCAAACCATGCTCTGATACCAAATGTAAAATTTTACACACAAAAAAGAATTTTCTGAAGAACTGTTTATTGAATGATGATTTTACAATGAACTGAGGCCAACTATTTATAGTAGCTGTGATGAGGTAACATGATAACATCAAACCTCTAACTGATAATGACAAAATAAAACTATGATAATCCTAACTATCTGATAATCCTAACACATGATAAATAGGAATTATCTAAAAAGATAAATCCAACCTAATATCAAAACAATAATAATAAAAATATAATAACTTGGTTTAATCCTACAGATTTAAAGTTATTTCACTTGATCCAGCATATAGATTAGCATCATAACTTTGTCATGTCTTATCTAATTAATATGGTAAAATTCATCCATTTAAATGACAGATTGTAATGAGATATCAATTTTATTAAGTTTTATCATGTTCAAAAAGTTATTTGTAGATTCTTCAATATCTATTTATTTTATTTTTTCTTATCGGTTTAAATTTTTTTTACTCAGTCCAGCACACAGATTAACATCATAAATATGATCTGTTTTGTCTGATTAATATGGAAAATTCATTTCATTTTAGTTTCATATGAGATGATGAGATATCAATTTTACTATATTTTGTCTTTTTTTCTTTTAATGAGTGTTGAAAGTCCCTAAATGGAACAAGGCATCTGCAAATATAAATATATATATATATATATATATATATATATATATATATATAGTATTAGTTGTACTTCCAACGATGATTAGTGAAACCGGGTAAATAAGTCCTGTCATATAGAATAAATATTTATGTTCATTTGGTAAACAATTGGTCCACAGAAAATCAGCAAACTATGTGTAATCCTCATCCAAGTAGTTTTATGTATTTAATATTAGGTTTTGCCATGTTCTAAATGAATACGGCAGATTCATTAAATGAAATTATGAGAAACTTTATTGTCTATTTACTTCATTTTCTTCACAAATTTAAAGTTATTTTACTCAATCCAGCACATAGATTAACATTTAACTCTATCATGTTTTGTCTAATTTATATGGTAAAATTCATCCGTTTAAATGCCAGACTGTCTTGAGATATCAATTTTATTAGGTTTTGTCGTGTTCGAAATGAATACTATAGATTCTTCATTGTCTGTTTATTTCATGTTTCCTCACCGGTTTAAAGTTTTTTTTACTCAATCCAACACACAGATTAAGATCAGAAATTTGACATGTTTTATCTGTTTAATATGGAAAATCTATTTCATTTTAGTTTCATATGGGATTTTGAGATATCTATTTTACCATACCTTATTGTTTTTTGAATGAGTGTTGAAAATCATTAAATAGAGCAAGACATGTACATAAATTCGATTGTCATTGTAATTGACATGCAATAAGTATTAGTTATACTTCCAATAATGATTAATGAAGCTAGATAAATAAGTTGTGTCATATAGAATAAATCTTTCATTTCATCTAGAAAACGATATGGTCAAGTAAACAATAAATTGTATGTGATTCTCATCTAAATAGTCTTATATGCTCAATATTAGGCTTTGTCATGTTTCAAGTGAAATTTATAGATTCTTTAAATTAATTTAAGTGAAATTTTATTGTCTATTTACTTCATTTTTCTTCACAGATTCAAAGTTATTTCACTAACTTTATAATATAGATTAACATCATAACTTTATCCTGTTTTGACTTATTAGTATGGAAAATTAATTTCATTTTAATTTCCTAAGGATGTTGATATATCCATTTTATTACACTTTGCCGTTTTTTGAATGAGTGTTGAAAATTCTTAAATAGAGCAAGGCATCTACATAAATTTTATTACCGTTGTAACTTAAAGTAATAAGTATTAGTTGTACTTCCAATGACGATCAATGAAGATAATAAGTCATATCATATAGAATAAATCTTTCATTCCATACTGCAAAATAGTTTCGCAGCGGAATATCAAGTACTTACCGATTCGACCTAAAATCTTGTAATATTTAGTCTCCTCTCCGATTCTTACACTTCAATCTCACTGGAGGTCGGACGTGAAATCACAATGAAATAAATCACGTTCTTGTCACAACCCAAGAACCTTTATATCTCTCTAAAATAAGAAGATAAAAACTTCTCTCTCTAAAATTAGATTTTCCAACAGCCTTTTCTCTCTTACATCTACATATATTTATACTACAAAGTGGGTTGGTTAATTTCAGGTAAATAACCAAGAGATGCATGGTTTCATCCATGTCTCTTGGTTCATACTTAAACAAGCGGTTGGGGTCACCCATCATGGGTGGCTAACCTGGCCCAAATTTCCTACATCTCCTACTCATACGTGATGGGCTCGACATCGCCCAATAGATAGAGATAGAGAAAATCTCAACATCAAATTTCATTTGGAGAACTTTATACTGGCAAATGGGTCCTGTGACCTGTGAGTACACCTACACTTGGGAGCTCAATACTATGCACATGTTAGGGATACATAGCGGCTTCAACCCTAAATAAACAAAAATAAATTTGAAAAGTGTCTCGTTATGCCCCAGATTTATTTTATTACATCAGCCATAGCATACTTAATCCCTCAAAGACTATGCTAGACTTTTCTTTCCTCACCATGTATCCACAATTATGTCCAAGATTCAATAAAGCAACATAATTGGTCGACCTATGAATACATGTGGTGGATGTAAACAAAAACAGTCTTCCTTTCGCACTCATATCTATCTGTTTCAGACTAACTGTTTTCCTAGATATGTCCTATAAGGCTAATTATTTCATTACCGTCGGAAACATGCTAAAGTAGCAAACATCAGCATGTCCCTTTGAGAACATAGTAGAAAGTCACATAGGGCACTAGCTGAGTCTTTTAATTTACATAAGCCTCTAGATCTCACACAGTGAGGACACATGGATTGATTCACTCACTCAGTTCCCTTTAAGGTCGTACTAAGCACATGTAGTATGAAATACATGCTATAGTGGTTTACACTTTCTTGATAAGAGTGTATGTCCTTTTAAATTGCATACCACTATACGAATCTTAGCTTAGTCGTAATCTATTAGCTCGAGTTCTTTATTAGCTCATTCCTTTGAGCACCTTAATAAGTACTCGTATCCAGATTCCATCCAAGTTTTTATGATCGTGGGATGATCATAATTAGTCTAAGTTTTTAAGCTTTAGCTCAAGACCTCATCTTAACTCTAGTCAATGCGACTTTTAATAAGGCATATTGTTTATGAATTCATCACATTCATTATATACTTGTCTCGCTTTCATTAGCATCAAAATAGTATACCAAGTCTCATCTCAACTCACTATCTTAGCACCTAAGGTGATCGCTAGTGTGAGAGAGCCAACCTTTTCTTGGTGACATACTTTCATATATGTGTGTGTTTGTGCTAGTGTCAACATGTATAAAACATCCAACGTGTCTAAAATACACGGAATACTAAATGAATTAATATACCAGTAAATATATTTTTATTTAACTAATACACATACCTAAAGTTTTTAATGTAAGGTAAAAACATACCTCTAGAAATAAATTTAACTCAGTTATCTAATGCGCAAATATATACTATTGGACCACTTTCTTTTGATAAACATTGTCTCTAATGTAAGTTATTCTTATAATTAACATATTTGGTCCTACCAAGATATTAAGAATCTAACATATAAGTAATATCAACTTGACTATCAAAGTTAACCGTCACTAATTCCAAGACATTAGCAACAACTTCTAGGTTTTCAAAGAACCTCTTAAGCTATTCTACCTTTTGCATTGTACTAGAACAATCTATGATCTCAGCCTCTATGTCTAGTTACTTTCAGTGCTCTTAGGTATATGTGAATCCCTATTGACCATTATCTAACATGTCTTCCCATTTACAACTATTCATTAGCTCCAAGACTTAGCAAATATCAGATATAGTGTGCCTCCGACATACAATAGGCTTTCACAAGTACTGAAGTAGGAAGCTCTTCAAATTTCTTTCTTCTTTTATGGAGTTTCATATATAATTCAAGGTTTAGGCCTTCGTCTTTGTATATAAGGTGTTTACTGGATTGCTATTATATAAACTGAACCTTTTTAAGAATCTTCTTAGTGTAAGGCTCTTGTGATAGAGTTAAGAGATTCCGTGAATGATCTATATAGATCTTTAAATCAAGTACATAATTAGCTTCTCCCAAACCCTGCATTTTAAATTTGAAACAACAACCATTCTTAAATGGTGACAACCTCCTTATCTTTCTAGCCACTAAATTATCAACACAGAATAATAAATTTCCAAAATTTATCATTGAACCTTTACATACATACAGTGATCCTCATCGATCATGCAAACTCATAAATTTTTATAACTCGATAAAATCTCAAATATCACTGTCTGGATGAATACTTTAGGCCATATACAAAACATTAGAGATTGCATACTTAGCACTATTGGCCTTTTAATACAAAAACTATGAGTAGTTTCATGTAGATTTAGTCATCCAGTTCTCCATTTAGAAATGTAAGCTTAATTTCCATCTGGTGCTTTCATAAGCTCAAACTTGTGATGATAACTAGAATGGGGTGAATAGAGATAAACCTCACAAGTTACACCCTCTTGTAGGATATAGTCTTTTGCCACTAAACATGCCTTCTACCTCTCAATAAACTCATTCATCTATCTCTTTGCGAATGATCTTGAGAACTCACTTGTTCTCATTTACTCTGCAATGGTTAAGAGCTTGACCAAGTCCCAGACAATGTTAGTTTTCTTTAAACTCCAAAATTTCCTCCATTTTTTTAATTCATTTTATTTTCTAGGGATGATCTCAAAAACTTATCTCTTAAGCTCACATAAAAAACAAATGACCATTTTTTTTTTCAGTTGCTACCACGCAACTATGATTCTAGACGTAAACTTCAAACATACCTCAAATAGAATCACGAATAGGTGTATCTCTCTCACTAGGTTGATAAGGTTTGGGAATAAACTTGTTAACCTCATCTTATTGATTGGATACGCTAACATGATTAGGATCTTTCATCTCATAGAGCAAAAAGAAACTTATCGATCTAACCCTATTTGAGAAAAAATCGATTTGTAGGACATTACTTCTATCAAATTCTAATTGCTTATTTATCAATAAAAAATCTCTTTGGAGTGTTCTCAGTATCTATTAAAGATACTCTTCTATGTTTTGACCCTAGATTTCCAAACTTATGAGAATGGTCATGAACACAAGGAATTAACCCTTAAGGTCATCAATCGACTTAGAGCATGTATCAAACTCATTCATAGTCAATTATATAGAAGTAACTGATAGAAATGGTATGTGGTTAAGTATATAGACAACAATTAACAAGGAATCTCATGAGAGAAGGTTTGCACCAATAACTTAACCATTTATAACAGTGTCATATCCTATATCTCTCTGTAACAACGTTTTGTTGCGAAATTTTTTTAAGGAACGAACAATTCTTTTCTAAAACCCTTTCAAAAATGTCCTAAATCAATTCTTTGGACCACAAAATTCTAAATGAATTACTAACAATGAGATCTTAGTTCTAAGTTCTATATCAAATGGTTCTTAGTTGTTTTATTAGCTAGACAAAGTTCACATGTAGGCAATAATAAAACTAATGAGTGAGCCTAATGTGCTTTCACTAGTCAAGCCATTTAATTATTTCAAACCCAATGTGATCTAGTCTAGCTTGTGAAATAGTTTCACATCAACAATTTACACAAAAAAGAGATGCAATTAAATAAAAATAAAAAAACCACCACAATTCTGATTATATTACAAAACACAAACCAAATATAAGTATTTTGGAACCATTTAATACATCAACACAACAAAGAAGTCCATTTTTTACAATACATCAACCCTGCACCAAAGCAAATGACATTAAAAATAGACTTAGAAAGACTAAACACAAAAACTAACTTCGTCAAATTAAAGTACATATAGACATTAGTAGGACTCAGGTTTGACCACCAGTCAACCTTAGCTGATAGGTGTCAAAAACCTTGTCTTTAACTCTTAAGTAGCTCCTCACATGTATCCAACATGTGTTTTGTCAAATTTAACGGTACCCCACAATGCTCCCTGTTCTCCAACTATACAACATGCCCTTCCTGATTCTACTATTCATAAATTTTGAGATTCAGTAAGAACCGCATAGCTAGAAATTTAAGCATTAACCAAAGAAATAAAATAAGGTAATACCTTTTTCAATCCAGTACAATCACGAGCAAAATGACCCAACTCACCACAGTTGTAACAACTCATTTTGGTCTTGTCCTTCTTACTACCGTGCTTATCCCTCTTGTGCTTCTTGGTTTTCTTGGGTGCCAGAACATTCTCTTTACCTTTCTCATGCTTCAGGTCTAAAGCCTTACATAAGTTGAATTCAGCAACGCAAGCTTGATCTGAATATTTAGCAGCCTCAAAGTGTTCATCTTCAAGTTTCAAGTGATGCAAAATGTCATCTAAACTTTTAAGTTTCTCATTACGCATCATTTCAGCTTTTATGTGCTCATATTCCTTAGGCAAAGACTGAATTACTGCATGAACCTCTTGTTCATCAGTTAAGGGGTAACCTTCAGCTTTAAGTGCCTTTATTATGTTTGACATCTTAATAAGGTGTTGCCTCATTGAATGATCTAGGCACTTCTTATAAGTGCAAAATTTCCCGATAAGACACCTCAATTCGGTATAGAAACCCCCGTATTTCATTTTCACGGCAACCAAGATTTTTCGAGCAGTTTCATAATTCACATGCTCATATGCAAGATCATCTTGCATATTACTCACCATCACCATGCGAGCAATGCTATCATTTCTTTTCTATGATGCATAAGCCTCATGATCTCTATCACTATGAGTAGAAGTTCCTCACTCAAGTTCACTCATGGTGTAGTTGATGACTTCTTTAATAGCTAGTGTTTCAAGGATGCACTGAACATTTTGGTGCCAAACTTCAAAGTTTTCACCATTCAGTTTTCATCCTCATCTAACTCAGCCTTTACAGTATTAGGATTCGAAGCCATGGTCTAAATAACTATATGGAGACACATTACTAATTAAATACTAGCACACTCATAACCTTATTCCCACCCATTTATTTTGTAACTAATTCAAATTAATTCGATGATAATTTTACTTAAGACATGGAATCGAAATTTCGCTATGCTCCCAATCATCTCCCATGTATAAAAGTTCAATCATCATAGATTTAGTCTAGTTAGTGCAAAATTTAAGTCCTAGGTGAGAATTCATCTCAACTCTACCAACCTAGAACTCCAACTCAGTTCATGTATACTAAAAACATTATATAACATGCATATTGCATGATCATGAACTATTACTTTATCCCTATTCTTTGCCCCTACATCTATATACAAGTTCATTTAAGTTCTAGATCCCTTTATAATTAAGGCAACTCTAATATAAGTGACATGTTCACTACATCTTAGAGTAATTAACATAAGTAAGTATGTTAAACTGATACTCAATCAATTATCAAACTCATTTACATGACAACAAAAATATGTGTATGCAATTTTTATTATTAAACTCGATCTCAACTGTAGAGAAAAAAAAACATAAATCCAAGAGCTTTCATGAGCTCCCACTGGATACTGACCCCATTAAAAATAAATCAAGCTTTAAAAAAATAAGTTTGCCGCACTCAAAATAATGCACAAATCTTAATTTTAGAAATTGAACTTGATCTCAACTATATAGAAAAAAAAAATAGAAATCCAAGAGCTTTCATTAGCTCCCACTAGATACTAACCCATTTAAAAAACTTAAAAATAAGTTTGATGCACACAAATAATGCACAAATCTTAATTTTAGAAATTTTCATTTTTTAAATAAATTATTTAATTAATTTTCATTTTTAAAAAATTAATATTAAATAATCTAAGAAAATTTAATTTTTGGAAAAATTATAGAAAAACAAAAATATTTTTCTGATCACATTGAAGTTTTTCGCGCCACCAAATCAACCGTTGCCACTCACTAGTGGTGGTTGTAATGGTGGCTACTGTTTCATATCCACCCAGAACTAGACTAGTCGCAGCCATGGCACGTGTAAGCCATGCACCACCTTAACAGCGTCTGATGATGATCGGACCGACAACGTACTTTTCGTCTCGAGGTGGTGGTCATGGAGCTGTATTCAGATTTTCGTTTTGGTAGTCCGAAAGGTGAGAGAGTGCAACCACTCTCTCGCGGTGCGTGGGAGTTGTCTGTCTGGAGGTCATCTTCAACCTCCAGACCTAAAAATTGGCTCAAAAATCACCAGATTTTCGAGGTTATTTTCTCCCTCTACATTCAACCAAAAAATGTGTGCAACATACCACTAGAAAGCTTATGAAATTATATTTCCAACCATATAAGTCATGTCATGAAATTAAACAAACAATTATGACAATTTTTCAAAGTTTCGGGTCTTATGGTTAGGGTTTCAAATTTCTCTCTCCTTCTTGAGAGTTAGACCACAAGATTTTTTAGATTTCATCTACATACTATAGACTATATTGTTGTTATTTGTCTAAGGTTCAAACAGGTCCAACCATGGTTTAAAAATGGCTAAAGTCTAAACCAAAGGTGGATTATCAAAGTTCAGCAAGTTAGAAGACTGCACACATGTATGTGTATCAATTTGGAGCAAGGGAAGGCCATGCGCACTAGTGTGCGCACTTTTGCACACAATCAGGGAAGTGTGCGCACAGCAGCAGCATCATCAGCACCATGGCTCCTAAAACCAGCACCATGGCGTCCAGAATGATGTGCTGAAGGACCGCATCAGCTCCATGGCACCCAGAACCAGCACCATGGTGCCCAGAAGGTGTGCAAAGGTGCTATGCCCAGCACCATGGCGCCCCCTGTTGAGCGCCTAGGCGCCAGGCAAAGGGCTGCACACATGGACAGCCTGTTTTAAGACCCTTTTAAGTGAGTAAGTGCAAGGATAAAATGCACAGCTTCACTTGGAGATGATTAAAGGCTAAGATCTAAGGGAGAACAAGATCAAAGGGTCAACAACGAATCTCAAGAATGTCCAAGAATTAAGAGGCTGTAAAAGGGGTTCTAAAGGCCTCATTTCTACAATAATATACAACACACATACAAGAGAGATTTGTGACATTGTGAGATCATTGTAAACACTTAGAGAGAATTGTGTAAGAGTGACAAACACAAGAGGGACTCTTTGTAGTAAGTCTGGGTGTATAAGATAGAGAAGTCTAGAATAGTGAGAGGACATTGTTAGTTCTCATCTTCTTCCTTCTCTTCTTGTTTCTTCAAGAACTTGGATTCTTGAAGAGGATTGCTGTAACTTTGTAAGAACCATTGAGATAGTGCAGAGAGTTCGGAGGAACTCACCGGGACGTAGGCATATTGTCGAACCTCGACAACGAATTGCTTGTCTTCTTTCTTTCTTTGATTTTCTGTTCTTGTGTTTGATTGCTGAAATGATTTTTACAAGTCATTCAAGACTTGGGTGTTTGGAAGATCACCACCTGGACATCTCGCTAAGGTGATTTTCAACAGTGGTATCAGAGCACAGCAGCTAGTTATCAGAACAAGAAGTATAAGGTACGGAGCCAAGACTCCAAGAATCAAAGATCAAACTTCTTGGGTGAATCAAGAATGGTGTAAAGATCAAGATCCGGTCATGTTCTTGAAGATTGATTCAAGAACGGTGTTAAAGATCCATATTCGATCTGTGTTCTTGAGGTTGAAGAAAGTAATTGTGGTTAGTGCACAAATCTAGGATCTTGTCCATAAAAGATGGCTTCAAATTTTTATGTGGAGAAGTTTGATGGAAAGGGGGACTTTATCCTATGGAAGCGGAAGATCAAGGCGGTTCTAATGCAGCAGAAAGTGGACTTGGCTATTGGAGAAGATGATGCTTTTCCAGCAAGTGTCACGGAGGACCAGCGGACCGAGATGAAGAAGACGGCCTACAGCACCATCTTCTTGCACATGTCGGATAGTGTCACAAGGGAGTGCGGAGACTCGGAGGATCCGACTGTCATATGGAAGAAACTAGATGAGTTGTTTCTTACCAAAACTCTCCCTAACAAAATTTATCTTCTTAAAAGAATCTTTGCTTTTAAAATGGACCCTAGTAAGGAGTCGCAAGATAATCTTGATGTCTTTAATAAGCTAGTTCAAGATTTGAATAGCTGTAGCATTTCTTTTCTGGATGAACAATTGGCTGTTATTTTATTAAATTCATTTCCAGATTGCTTTGAAAATTTGATTAATGCAATTGAGTATGGGAGAGATAGTTTGACAAAAGAGATTGTTATCAATGCCATAAAGGTACATGATTTCAAAGCCAAGATGAAGGAGACATCAAGTGGTGAAGGGCTGTTCATAAGATGAAGGCCAGTAGCTCGGAATGACAGTAACAATGGCTACTACCGGGACAATAGTAGAGGAGAAAGCCATAGGAGAGCACACTCTAAACCAAGGGTTGGAGGAATGAGGTGCTTCTACTGCAACAAGGAGGGCCATTTTAAGAAAGATTGCAAGAAGAGGATATGGGATGAGAGGAGAAGCCATACCAACAATGAAGAGGCTTCGGTTGCCATGGGAGAACAACAAGGTGATGATGTTCTTGTTGTGTGCTCCGATGTGAGCAGGAGGCAAGGCAGTGTAAAGTAGATTCTTGATTCCGGGTGCACTCATCATATGTGACCTCACAAAGAATGGTTCAAGAATTTCAAGAAGATCAATGATGGAAGGGTCTTCTTGAGGAATGATAATTCTTGCCATGTAAGAGAGATTGGAGACATCCAATTGAGGATGTTTGATGGAGTCACAAGGCTGTTGGAAAATGTGAGGTATGTTCCAGATTTGAAGAGAAACTTGATCTCATTAGGGTAGCTGGATTCCATGGGTTATACATGCAAGATGGAGGGAGGAAAGATCAAGGTAGCCAAGGGATTTTTGGTAGTGATCAAGGCAGCAAAAAACGATGGACTCAATGAGATGATCAGAGACATGGAAATCAAGGATCAAGCAGCAAGCTTGATGGCTGAGATGGATAAGGCAGCCCTTCGGCACACTCGCTTGGGACATATGAGGGAAAAGGGCCTGCAAGTTCTCAGCAAAGATGGCCTACTTGGTGGAGACAAAGTAGAGGAACTTGATTTCTGCGAGTGTTGTGTTCTTGAGAAGCAACACCGGGTCAGCTTCAACACCGGAGTGCACAAGGATAAGGGCATTCTTGACTACATTTATGCGGACCTTTGGGGACCAGCTAGGACACCAACACAGGGAGGTAACATTTACTTTCTATCTTTAATTGATGATTATTCAAGAAAAGTGTGGGTTTATTTGGTGAAAAATAAATCAGATACATTGAATAAGTTAGTGGTGTGGAAAGGGCTGGTTGAGACTCAAATGGGTAGAGTAGTTAAGGGGATAAGAACCGATAATGGCTTAGAAATTTTTAACCAAGAACTTGATCAATTCTATAGGTTAAATGGCATTCTAAGACATAGGACGGTTGTGGAAACCCCTCAGCAAAGTGGAGTTGCTAAAAGAATGAATCGAACCCTTATGGAAAAAGTTAGGTGCATGCTAATAGGATCCGAGTTACCAAAATATTTTTGGGGAGAAGCTGTAGCAATAGCTGCATACTTGGTGAATAGATCACCCTCTAGAGCAATAGAGCTCAAGACTCCCATGGAGATGTGGAGTAGAAAACCCCCTGAGTTGGACAACCTTAGGACTTTTGGATGTGTTGCATATGCACTCCAAAAGGAGGATAAGCTTAGCCCAGGATCTATAAAATATGTGTTTCTAGGATATAGGGAAGGGGCTAAAGGGTACAGGTTGTGGTCCTTAGAAAAAGAAGGATTTAAACTCATAATAAGTAGGGATGTTATTTTTAATAAATTGTTATTTCCCTACTTGGAGAATACTAACCCTGCAGGGGCTAGTGAGCAAACCAGTTTAGTTCTTGTGGAGCATAGCATCAAGGGAAATTCTGTTCAGGTAGAGCGGAGGAGGCAAGAGGGTTCGGACCAGGTAGAGCCCTTAGATGATTGCCAAGCTCAAGAAACTCAAGAAGTGGCTGAACAAGAAGAGGATGCTGCAGTAAGTCAGAAGGACTTTCAGCTCATAAGAGACCGGGAAAGAAGGCTGGTCGGACCACCTTCAAGATGTGGGCTTGCGGATGCAACAACTCCTTGGAAAGAATGAGGGATGACTGAACCAGAAACTTACACGGATGCCATGGAGTGTAAGGATTCGTCAAAGTGGCAGCTGGCTATGGAGGAAGAAATGGATTCTTTGAGGAAGAACAACTTATAGGAATTGGTAAAAATTCCAGGAAATCAGAAAGTTATGGAACGTAAGTGCACTTACAAGATCAAATAAGGGTGCCCTCCAAGAGATGAAGTCCTGAACAAGGCTAGGCTGGTGGCAAATGGGTTCACAAGGAAATAAGACATAGATTTCACAAGAACTTTCTCACCTGGACACAAGGTGGAGAAGATGGTGAGTATCCTTATCTATGTCATTAATGGGCTATTGGTTTGGAACAGCAGGGAGATGATGGAAAGGTTTATATCTTAACTTAGTGAGGAGTTTGAGAGAAAGGATCTCAGCCTTGCACAAAAGATCCTTGGGATGAGAATAATCCAAGAAAAGGAGAGAAGCCGGTTGAGGGTTTCTTAGGCAATGGGTGTTCTCAGCAAAATTGTGAGTAATCCCAGAAAAGAGCATTGGCTTGAGATGAAATGGTTACTGAGGAACAA
Source organism: Bretschneidera sinensis (assembly GCA_023935145.1). Classification (NCBI taxonomy): domain Eukaryota; kingdom Viridiplantae; phylum Streptophyta; class Magnoliopsida; order Brassicales; family Akaniaceae; genus Bretschneidera; species Bretschneidera sinensis. The sequence goes on from CM043698.1 coordinate 41,668,759, forward strand.
GGAGGCTTAGTGGTAGCCAATGGTAGCACTCATAACAACCGGAGCAGAATGCATAGCAGCTATGGAAGCCAAAAAGAAGGCTGTGGGGTGCAAAGGGTTGTTGGACGAGTGGGAGGTCCTAAAAGAGCAGGTTGTGGTGTCTTTGGATAGCCAAAGTGTGGGGCACTTGTGGAGGAATCTGGTTTTCCATGAGGGGACAAAGTATATGGATATTCGGTATCATTACATTCTGGAAAATGGTACGAAAGGATGCATTCATGTTAACAAGAAGACCACGGAGAAAAGTCCTGCAGATTTAGGCACCAAGTTTCTACCTCTAAGTAAGTTCAATCATTGTCTTGAATTACTTAGGATTGGAGTTGGTTAATTGGTAACTCAAAATGAGTTTGGATCCCGAAGCTTTCTGCACAATGGTTCATATTTTTTGAACACTTAGACAAAGGTAGAGATTGTTGTTATTTGTCTAAGGTTCAAACAGGTCCAACCATGGTTTAAAAATGGTTAAAGTCCAAACCAAACTTGGATTATCAAATTTCATCAAGTTAGAAGACTGCACACATGTGTGTGCATCAATTTGGAGCAAGGGAAGGCCATGCGCACTAGTGTGCGCACTTCTGCACACAATCAGGGAAGTGTGTGCACAGCAGCAGCAGCATCAGCACCATGGCGCCCAAAACCAGCACCATGGCATCTAGAATGATGTGCTGAAGGACTGCATCAGCGCCATGGCACCCCGAACCAGCACCATGGTGCCCAGAAGGTGTGCAAAGGTGCTTTGCCGAGCACCATGGGGCCCCCTGTTGAGCGCCTAGGCGCCAGGCAAAGGGATGCACACATGGACAGCCTGTTTTAAGACCCTTTTAAGTGTTTGAGTGCAAGGATAAAATGCATAGCTTCACTTGGAGATGATTAAGGGCTAAGATCTAAGGGAGAACAAGATCAAAGGGTCAACAATGAATCTCAAGAATGTACAAGAATTAAGAGGCTATAAAAGGGGTTCTAAAGGCCTCATTTCTACAATAATATACAACACACATACAAGAGAGATTTGTGACATTGTGAGATCATTGTAAACACTTAGAGAGAATCGTGTAAGAGTGACAAACACAAGAGGGACTCTTTGTAGTAAGGCTGGGTGTATAAGATAGAGAAGTCTAGAATAGTGAGAGGACATTGTTAGTTCTCATCTTCTTCCTTCTCTTCTTGTTTCTTCAAGAACTTGGATTCTTGAAGAGGATTGCTGTAACTTTGTAAGAACCATTGAGATAGTGCAGAGAGTTCGGAGGAACTCACGGGGACGTAGGCACATTGCCGAACCTCGACAACAAATTGCTTGTCTTCTTTCTTTCTTTGATTTTCTGTTCTTGTGTTCGATTGCTGAAATTATTTCTACAAGTCATTCAAGACTTGGGTGTTTGGAAGATCACCACCTGGGCATCTTGCTAAGGTGATTTCCAACATATATTATTCTAGAAAATTATGACATATAGTAAAGAAATAAACTATTTTCCATTTTCAACCATTAAAACCCCATTATTTCGGGTTTTATGAATTTACATGCATTTTCTATCAATTTGGAACATGTATTTATATTCACAGAGACTATATACATCTAAAGAACGTAAACATTGGCTCTGATACCAATGTAAAATAGTTTCGCAGTGGAATATCGGGTACTGACCGATTCGACCTGAAATCTTCTAGTATTTGAACTCATATCCGGTTCTTTACGCTTCAATCTCGTTGGAAATCGGATGTGAAATCACAATGAAGAAAATCACGTTCTTGTCACAACCCAAGAACCTTTATGTCTCTCTAAAAGAAGAAGATGAAAAGTTCTCTCTCTAAGAATTAGATTTCCAACAGCCTTTTACCTCTTGCATTTACATATATTTATACTACAAAGTGGGTTGGTTATTTTCAGTTAAATAACCAAGAGATGCATGGATTCAACCAAGAGTTGCATGGTTTCATCTATGTCTCTTAGTTCATACTTAAACGGACAAGTCGGGTCGCCTTTCATGGGTGCTCAACCCAACCCAGAATTCCTACACATATGGTAAAAGATTTGGTCCACATAAACAAACTGTGTAATTCTCATTGAAATAGTCTTATATGCTCAATATTAAGTTTTATTGTGTTCGAAATGAATATTGCAAATTCTTTAAATGAATTTATCAGAAACTTTATTGTCCATTTATTGCATTTTTCTTCACCAATTTAAATTTATTTTACTTAATTCAGCACATAGGTTAATATAAAAAAAAAATCTCATGTTTTGTCTGGTTATAATGAAAATTAATTTGATTTTAGTTTCATGCGGGATGTTAAGATGTCAATTTTATTAGATGTGTCGTTTTCTAAATGAATAATGGAGCGGAAATTTTATTGTTTTTGTAACTTACATATAATAAGTAATAGTTTTAATTTCAATAATGGCATATCTTCCATTTCATTTGGTAAACAATTTGATCCAGACAACAGCAAGCGTTGTGTAATTCTCATCCAAATATTTTATGTTCTTGATAGCCGGCTTTTGTGTGTTCCAAATGAATACTTTAGATTCTTAAAATGATTTTACTAGAAACTTTATTATCTATTTATTTCATTTTTTCACCGATTTAAAGTTATTTTACCCAATCCAACATCAAAATTAACATAAAAAAATTCATGTTTTATCTTATTAATATAAAAAATTTATTGAACGATTCGAGATTTGTCAATCACACGAATTATAAACAGAAAGAAAAGAAGACAAGATTTGCTCAGATTTACCTAAGAATAGGGATACGTCCTGTCAAAAGTTTTTTATTATCAACCTTACAAATTTCTCTGTTACAATATATGCTCAGTACATAAAGAGTATTTATATGCAACGTAAGACGTCCTAATTAGGGTCTAATTAGGATTCCGTTCTACTGCAGAACTACGGTTCTTCATGGGCCCAAGCCTAAACCGTCAAGCAAAAAACTAAACCCAACTCATGTACATGGTCCAAAAGTTTCGGGGGTGCTGCCCCCTAACCCCTATCCACTCACCAAAAAACAAGACCCCATATTCGTCCGATGTTCTATAAATCAGATTCTGTGAAGCATGTATCAACTCTTACATCTATTTCATTTTAATTTCATATAAAGTGTTGAAATATCAATTTTATCAGACATTGTCGTTTTCTCGTTGAAAGTCCTTGCAAAGAGTAGACATCTATATATACTTTATTGTTGTTATAAATGACAGTTAATAAGTATCACCAATACTGCCAATTAAGGTTAATGAAGCCATGTCATATAGAAAACATTTTACATTCTATCTAGGAAACCATTTGACCCACAGAAAAACAGCAAACTATGCCTAATTCTCATCCAAACAATCTTATGTAGGCTTTGTTGTGTTCCAAATACTACAAATTTTTTAATTGAATTTGTGAGAAACTTTGTTGTACTTTTCATTTTTTTTTTTTGTCAATGGAGCTCTTTGCCTGTGAAAGAGTTCAAGCCCACATTGGTCCAGGGTTTATATGTCAATTAACATTTGTGCCCTCTGGTTTTTTGTTAGAAAAAAATATTATGTTTTTTTTTTCTCATTTTACTTCACGAGGTTTTGGCTTTTTGCACTCAAACTTAACATTGATTAGTCACCGTGACAAGTTTTCCAAAAAAGAAAAAAAAAGAAAAAACGAAATTAATGTGGTAAAATGATCCATTTGATGGATGGACGGTGTTGATATGTTAATTTTATTAGGTATTGTCATGTTTGAAATGAATACTGTTGATTATTTAAATGAATTTATGAAAAACTTTTATAATTTTATATGGGATGTTGAGATGCCCATTTTATCACACTATGTTGTCTTTTGAATGAGTGATAGAATATCAATCTCGTCATCTGTTTAATTTTAATTTAATGTAAAATGTTGAGAGATTGATTTTATTAGATTTTTTCGTTTTCTAAAGGGATATTGAAAGTCCTTAAATAAAGTAAGACACCTACATAAATTTTACTATTAATGTTGTAACTTTTTTTGATAAAATTTAATGTTCTAACTTACAATTAATAAGTACTACTCTTACTGCATTAAGATATCAATTTTATTAGATTTTGACATGTTCAAAATGAATAATATAGGTTAAAAAAAATGAATTTTTGAGAAGCATCATTGTTCATTTATTTCAATTTAAAGTTATTTTACCCAGTCTAGCATATATATTAACATGAAAACTCTGTCTTCTTTAATTAATATGGAAAACTATTTTCATTTTGATTTCATACGATGGTATATTGAGATATCAAATTTATTAGTTTTGTCGCTTTCTAAATGAATGTTGGAAGTCCTTAACTAGAACAAGAAATCTGCAGAAATTTTATGACTTTTGTAACTGATAAGTAATGAACAATAGTTGTACTTTCAATAATAATTATTTCATCTGAGTTAATAAATAATAATAAATTATAAAAACTTAAGTGATGATAAATTTAATATTTGAATATGATAAAAAAAATAAAAAATTATTAATATATTCTTAACATAATAGCGCGTGATTTACTAATTCACAAATAAAACAAATTTACTTAAAATTACACATTGATATAAATTAAATCATACATAAATAAATATTTAAATAAAAAAATTTATTGATTTTAACATAATAGCATTTGATACAATAAATTAAATATTTAATTTAATATTTATAATTTTTTATTATTTTTAATAAAAAAATAAAAAATTAATATATACCTATGAAACTCATTGACTACCGTAACATGATACAATATACGATCAGATAATCATACAAGCGATAGGCCATGCCGAACTGAAAATTTTAAAAACACAACACGACAAAAAAAATAAAACATGACACTATACAATACAAAAACATAATAAACTCTTTGTATAAGTCGTGGACAGACACAAAACGACGGACAGCCACCACAACCAAATGGAGTTTTGACCTTGCACAGGCCTCAATCATGCATCCCCATCACTGCCACTCACGGATCCTGGTCGGGTATCTTTCGCTAATACCCATTTTGCCACGTTATACAGATAAGAATCTCAAGATCAGACTACTCCAATGTTGGATGGTGAAGATTCAATCTAGCAAGAGAGAAATTTTGTTTTGTCTCTTTTGCGTGAGTATTTTATCTGATTAGTCGTAGTGCACGAATTCTTCCTTACTCTTTTATAATATAGTTTGTCGTAATCTAAAGCTTTTACATAAAATAAACAAATTTTATTAATAAAATTTCTTTCAAAATTGTACTAAGATTAATATTTTTCTTAGTTGGGTAAAACTGTTAATTAAGTATTTATTTTTGGAAAGTCGCAATATGAGCTTTTTCCACCTAGTGTAAAACGCACTTCAATTCAAACGAATAAAAATTAGTAAAAGTAGTAATAATTTTTTATTTAGTTTAAAATATAAAAAAAGTAAGAGAGAGAAAGAAAAGTGGGGAATTTTGCATGTGAAGGCGGGGAAATCTCTCCCCCTCTCTTTGGTAAGCTGCAAGTCAAAGGCCATGTGTAGATAGATTTTTCAATAAAGGGTTTTGAGATTTCAAAAATTAAAAATTATTTTTAAAATTTTAAAGGTTGTTTGTTTATCAGTTTTCAATCAAAATTTTTGAAAAGTGTTTTCAAATTAACTCTTTTTGAAAATCATTTTAAGAAAAACTGTTTTTGATAGTTTTCAAAAACTCTTTCGATTAGCGTCAAAATTCCATTGTCGCCGATACTGAAATTTTTTTTTACGGATTCAGATGAGACCACCGGAATCCCATGCTTCTTTTCTTCTCTTGGTTTCTCCCCCCCCCCCCCCCCCCCCCACCCCCCTTTCTCTCCTCATATCCGAGACCATCCCTTCGCCCCAACCTAATATGCATCGTCCATCAACTGGCTAATGGACTTCACCGATCACTCATGGGTCGCCCATCGTCGTGCCACTAGATCTGCTTCTCTGCTCACGGTGGCATAAGATGGACGATGTTTGGTTGACCTTTGTTTGGTTACTGGAAAAATACTAGAAAGAGGAAGGAAAGTTGAAATTATTGATGGACGAGCAAACTTCGTTCAGGAGAGTTTCTTGCTAACCAGACAGAGAATGGGCAAAACAGTTTTTAAATTATCTAAATAATATTTCACTGTTTTTTGTTTTTTAAAACAAATTTCAAATTATAGTTATCCAAACATGTTTTTTTCGAAAAAAATGTTTTTAATTTTCATTTTCGAAAATACAAAATATTATTTATTATAAAAGATGAAAAAAATGAAAGAAAATAGAAAAAATATTAGCCCACTCTTCCATATAATTATCTTCATTTTTTTCTCTTTACTTTTTTCTTCTATTAAATGAAAAAAATCATTTTAATTATTTTTTTCTTCTTTATTTACTACTAGTCATAATTGAAATTTGAAATTAATTACCTAAGCTTCTTTTTATATAAAAAATTGACTTAACATCTTGATTTGAGAGAAAAATAGATCCAATTTGAACCTTTGATCTAGTGAACTTTCAAAATTCTGTACATAAGATATTTGGATTCGATTCTCTTTTCAGTCAATGTATAAAAAAATAAACCTTAAAAAATATTCCACATTAGTATAAAAATAACAAAAAATTTGAACTTTATGTGGTTAATTAATTAAATTTTTATACTTTTTCACATTGTTTGAAAACAACTTTAAATCAATTTAAAACAATCAATTTTATTTTTAATCATTTTAAATTAGTTTAAAACCAAATCACGTCTACATATTTCATAAAAGCTATTTATTCATGCAAGAATTTGGTCTGTTGCTAAAAAATAGCACATTTGGTAAAAAAAATTAAAAAACATTTGGTAATTATTTTAAATAAACAATAGATAGACATGGAGGGATAGAAAGTGGGCTTTTCACATGTATCATGTGATTTTACATCCATTTTGTGGTGTACCTCCAATAAATTCGCAAAATCAACAAATTATATGGGTATGTTTGAGTAACAGTTTTTTATTTTTAGTTTTCGAAAATGAAAACTGCAAACAGTTTTCTGAAGAAAACATATTTGAATAATTGTAATTCGAAAACTACTTCCAAAATAGAAAACAATGAAACGTTGTTTGGATAATTTTATTTTGAAAAATGTTTTGATACACCTTGTAATTATTTTTAGTTTTGAATTTAAATTTAAAATCTATATTAAATTTATTTATCATATTTATTAAATATTTAAAATATTAATATTATTTTATTTTCAAAATTTTAATATTTTTTGTACATTATGAAGGAAGAATGAAACAGAGAAGTGAACACTGACTTTAAGGCTATTTTTCAAAAATTTTGTCAGAAAACACCAATTTGAAGTTTTCAGAAAACAGTTTTAGAAAATTACTTTTGAAAACTGTTTGTCAAACATAGAAAAGAGTTTTTGAAAATTATTTTCAGTTTTCAAAAACTGAAAACAGTTTTTAAAAATTGTTTCTACACGTAGCCTACTCTTTTCAAATAAAATTATAAGTACGGACATGGATAGAATTTCAATACCCCATGATAAGAATCTTTTTCATGTATGTGACATGCACACAAAAAAATTAAAAATTGTAAGTTGTAATAAAACTTATTTTATTTAAATTTCAACCAAAGACAAAACGTTAAATAGAAAAATAAAATTGATTTTGGACATCAAGAACTCAAGAGTTTCCATTTTTCTAAGTTAACGTAACTGCTGAGGGACCATCCCAACAAATGATTTGTTAATTTATAATTTATTTATCATTTAATAATTTCCATTTTAGCAGTTGAAAATTTTAAATTATGTTATACTGCTTAGAATATAATTTTTTAAGATAATATATCAATTTCATTTAACTAAACTTAAACAAATATACGTTATTTGATTTTTTTTATAGAGTAATTAAATTATTAGAAGTTAATATATTTATTAATTTTTATTTTGATAAGTTAAAGAATTTTTTTAAGCAAAATTAAGTTGAAAAAGTCAGTATGCCAAATATTAGATCATCTAATGTCCTTTTTGATCATTTTGAAAATTATAAGTTGATTTCAACACTCTTTTACCAAATACTTCCACAAATAATATAAAATTTAAGGATGGTTACCCAAACACTAAAAAACTTACTTCTAACAAATAATCTAAGTATCAAATTATAATTTGACATTGATTAAGTGATAAGTCGATTTCTTCGGTTATCCTAAACAAGGCTCTTAGTTGATCATGTTAAATATTTTCTTTTAGAAATAGCAATTTTTCTATTCTTTTACCTGAAAAACAAAATTGCTTACTCCTACATTGCATGATAAATCAATACATTTAGTGGTAAAAAAACTAATGTTATGGTAAAATAAAAAAAAATTGACAGTATTTTTTTTACCATTTAACATATTATTTTATTACTGAATACAAATTTTTTTATCATCAAATATATATTTTTATCCAAAAATACATTTAATAAGGTATGATACCTCACTTTTAAAACACTGTAAAATCCACCCTAAAGGGCTTTCAAATTCAATCCATGCAAAACTATTCTCACATACATTCAATATATATGTTTCATATGCATGTAAACAAGAGAAAGGGTGGAAACGAACCAAGTTGCGTTTTCGAAAACTCAGGCTCAACTCGTTTCATTTATGAATTACTCGAGCTCAAGTCTGAGTTAGAAATTTAGACTCAAGTTCGGCCCATGATCATTTTGTCAAGCTCAAATAAGATACACAAGCATAAACAAGTTCAAACTAGAGCCCGACGAGTTGAGCTATATATTTAAAAAATTAATATAATTTTTGTATTAATAAAATAGATATATTTTTATGTAAAAAAAATTAATTAAATTATATTTTCACAATAGGACTCGCGAGTCCAACGAATAGAACTATCTAAAACTTAAACTTAGCAGGCTCAAGTAGCTACTCAAACTCGAGTAACTTGCGAGTATCTCGACTAGTGGATAGCCCCATACATAATAGAGGTTTATGCCATAGTAGATTGATTGGATTCATTCAATAAGAAGGTAAAACGATAATTCTATCCATAATAAATTTTCTCTTTCATTTCGAAAGGATAGAAATGTCTAGGTCAAATTGCAAATTTATTCCTTTATGTTAAGGTACAATTTAGTCCCTAAACTTTGAAAAATAATAATTAAGTCCTTCAACTTGAAGGAAATGGTTATAATTTGATATTTTTTGTCCATTTTTGACCAAGTTAAATTGTTAAAATTGATAAAAAGCTGACCTGGCTCATCGAGAGCCATGTGCGTGTACGAGATGAAAATTGGGGCCCATTAATGTTCATTAACCAGAGAACCCCGCACGTGCGAACCCCTGTGTATTGCTCATATACCCAAAACGCATCATTTTAACCATTTAAAACCGTAAAAACAAAACATTTCTTTCATATGTTAGATTAAATCCCCCAAAATGCGTGATTCTCTTTGGAACCCTAAGTTCTTACCCAATTCATCTTCTCTCCCAAATTGAAACAATTTGCAGTATAAGAATTCTTAATAATTATGGCAACACAAAAGCAAGAAGAAGAAAAAGAAAATAATGTAGAAAATGAAGAAGAAGAGTTGAAGAAGCTGCTTTCATCATATCTCGAGGTGAGCTTCTTGCTGTTGTTAGCTTATTTCCCCCAAAAGGAAACATCTCTAGTGCCAAAGCTACAATCGAAAATCAAGGAGCTGAGGTCGAGGGTGTTTACAGCAGATGATCAGTTGAGGCAGATGAAGTCTAGGAGGAAAGAGGATTCAAAGGCTAATGCGAGGGTCATAGAGATCTTCGCTATGCACAAGAACACGTGGTAGGATGAGGAAAAGCGAATGCTTCAGCAGATCAACACTGCTAGCTAAGAGATGCTCACTTTCAAAGCCAAACTTGAGGAATTGGAGTTGGAGACGGAACATTCGCAGACCAGGATTCAACGATAGAGAAAGGTCGACATGTTTGCCTTTTGTGGTGAAAACTAGATATGTTAACACTAGATGAATTTAGATATGGTTATATGAATTGTCTGGGTTTATTTTCAAATGAATTTAAGGTTTATTTTGCTAGATTTGGGTTTTTCTTTTTGCTAAGCAAGATTAAGATGACAATGGTTTTATAATGAGTCACATTGCTATTGGCAGATCTGCACCTAGGCAGATGTTGAAAGAGGGAGAAGAAGAAGAAGAATAAGAAAAGGAAGAGAAAAAGAAAGAAAAGAAGGTAGAGGAAAGAGAAAAAGAAAGAAAAGGAAGGAAAAAATATATGATTGCGATTGTGGGAAGAAGAATAGGAAGAGGAAAAATAAGAAAAGAATGAAAAGGAAGAAGAAGGAGAAAAAAAAAAGAATACAAGAAAAAGAGAGACAAGATCGTGATTATGTTATGGGTGTCCCAAAGACAAGTAATTAGTGGAGAGAGAGAATGAGATTTGGAGAAATTTGTTAAGTTTGATCGGGTGAGAGGGTTTAGTTTTGTGTTTTTACACCAAGACTCACCATTTTGGTCATTTAATTTAGACCTCAGGTGGATCCCACATTATCATCTGGGATGCTTACTTGGCTTTCCAATGTGGCAGGTCATATTCCTGTCAATTATAATAGTTTGATTTGATCAAAATTGGTCAAAAAGATCAAACTCATGTTTAAGTACTCAATTGTTATTTTTAAAATTCAAAGGCCAAATTATAATCAACTCTTAAAATAAAAGACTAAATTTACAATTTGGCCAAATGTTTATTTACAATCTTAACATACAAGGTACTTCATTAAATATCTAATTTTTAAAATATAAATGAGCCTATGGAAATTAGTACTGGGTGGTATTCTACATACGAGTTGGGCCAGTGTAGGATCCGTGATACATATCAGTTGGTCAACGACCGAGGACATGGTCCTGAGATGGGGTCCACATAAGTGACTGAGATGGGGTCCACATAAGTGACTGAACCTTTGAAATGATCGATGTCATCTTTGTCGGATTAACATTTTTTTTTTCTTCTTTTAAACCATATCAGATCAGACAAGCTTTTCTGTTTTACTACTATTTTCTTAATAATTGAACTTCTTTTATTGGATTATATGGGCAAGGAATAGGCGAAAGCAAATAGAATTTGAGAAGTCGATTTGCTCACTTGCGGTCATTTGATGGCATTTGAAATTTTGAACTGGGTAAACTTATCTACTTCATTTGAATTATTTTACGTGTCACAATTGAATTTTTGAAATAATTTAATTTATCTTTTTTATTGATTTAAATTATAAAAAATAATTACTGATTCAGAAACCCAACTCAACCCAACCCAAAGAACTTGATCTGTTAGAACCAAAAAATATATAAAACTAATATGACTTTAATTCGACTCGTCTTGAACTCGAGTCATCTGAAATTTAAAATAATCCAAATCCAAAAAGACTAACTTGAATGACTCAAAACTCAAAATGATCTCAACCCAAATGACTTGAAACTTGAGAAGACTCTAATGGAATCGAAACTTGAGACAACACGAATATGAACCGGATTAACTCATTTTTTATATTTAAAAATGACTTGTTTGTTAAAGTGATAGTTATCAAAGTGAGTGAGTGCAAGCTAACTTAATTGGTAAAGTCATTTGTCATCCATAAGAGATCAATGATCAAATCTCACTCACACTAAGGATGAGAGATAATTGCCACCCATTGTGTAGCCCAATTCTAACAAAAAAAAATAGTGATCAAAGGTGAAGATGTCATATTATGGGAGATTAAATGAATCGAATAAAATTAAAAAGAATTAAACAATAATTTTTAATAATCTTATTGTTTTACTAATTATATTATAGTTACAAGATGACATAAGAGTTTACTTCCAAAATGAATGTGATAAGTTTGAGATATTTTCCTTTCGTTTATGACTTTGAGAATTTTTTCTTGAATTATCTTTCTTTTAATAATCATATGTATGCAATACCACATTATTTTTTTCATGTTATCATATTAAAATTTGTTGATGCCCTAAATGTGTGGCTCACCAAGAGGGGAGTACCCTTTTTGGCACTAAGTGATTGGGGCATGTTGAAGACTGATTGAGAGGCTAAGGCCTTGCTCTGTGCTCCTCGGTCCTGCTATTTAGGAAGCTAAGTATTGAATTACTTGCTAAAAGAGCTAGAAACACTAAGTGAGGGCCCATAGTAGGTCTTCAAATGAACACTTCGACACTCAAGTCAGTTACAACTATGAGAGAAAAACTGTAATTAGAAAGCTTAAGGAAGAGATTTTAGAATTTAATTAAAATAATGTAATTCGCTTTATATAGCGGAGAGGTGGAGTGCGTGTTATTAATGACAAACGATCTGAATCGTCGATTAGAGATCAGATGAAGAGTTGAGATTGTTTCATAAATTTAATGTGGTTTTTACCCTTTTGCCTAAAGGCAAGCTTTTACCATTTTACTCTTGGAGTGATGAGATGACTATTTTGCCCATTGTTGTGCCACTTATCTGTGTGATTGAAGAGTGGATTTTTACCCACAAAAAAATTAATAGATAAAAAATTAATAATACATATTTATAAGTTTATAATTATTTGAGAAATATACTACAAAGTAATCATAATTAATAATCTAACTTAGCAGGTCAAACCAAACCTAAATAATAGCAAAAATAGCATCACCAAAAATCAGAAAAGGAAATACAAAAAAAAAAAAAAAGGCAACCCAATAGGTTAACACGAAACCCAAATCCGAAATGACCCATTGTCTTGAGACTTGAAATGGTCCAAACTCAAATGACTCATGACCTAGATGACTCGATATCAGAAAGAAACCAAACCCAAATGACCTGAGAAATGAATGACCCAAGACCCAAAATGACTAAAATTCAAAATGACCCTACTCAACTTGCGTGATTGCCACTTTTGATAGTGAGAATGTGAGATACCTGTAGTCTTTTTTTCATTTTTGTTTAAATATACTTGTTTAAAATTAATTTTTACAATTCTCTTTTGTTGTTTCATCTTATTAGGGTGTTTGGATGGAAATGAATGGAGAATAAAAAAAGAAAATAGAATTTGTTTTTGTGAGGGAGGGTTAATTTCTTTGATCTTGCACTATAAGAAAAAAAATACTTTTAGCGACGAGATTTGCACTAGCTGAAACCTATATGCGACGACATCTAGTCACAATTAGTCTCGTTGCAAAACTTGACATCACAAATGGTTATAATCCGACGAGACAAAATTCTGTCCCATATATGTGTATCAATGACGGCTCTGCGACGAAAAATCTAGTCACTGATGTTTAAATGAAACATGCGCAACCAAAAAATACTATTATTTTAATATTTTTGTTGAGAGCATCTACAAGGGAAAATCTCATGGCTGATAATAAACAAGTATTAGAGACGACAAGCCCATCACTAATGCATTTGTTGAAAACAATTTCCTATTTTTTTTTTTCACCAAACATCAGTAATGGATACCTATCACTACTTCCGTCGTTGATACGAATTAATTATTCAATTTAAATTTTGTTATTTTTTGTTTGACATCGGCAAGGGCCAGCCGTCACAAATCCCATTGTTGATATTTAAAATTTAATATTTTTTTAAAATAAATTCATAATTACCTGTTCAAAATTTCAAAAAAAAATCAAATTACATTCAACATTGGATGAATCAATACCAAAAAATCATCAAAATCCTAATTACATTAAAATTATAACAAAAAAATAATGTTCTCCACGTATATAAATATATATAAATCAATAAACATCTAAAAAATTTGTAATATTATCATAATATAAATTATGGCTCGAACAACAAAAAGTGGGTCCTTGGGGTCTTGGGGGTGTAGGTGAAACTATTCCTCCTGACCGTCGGTGTGCATGGTGGGTCCTCGAGGTTTTCACCATCCTCGTGGTCATCAGAGGCATCCTCGATAGTTGTATTATGATCACGCACTTGAAACAAAAAAAAACTATTATTTAAGGAAAATGTTAAGTTATGAACTTTTTTATTCTAAAACGCACACGTTTTGTAACCGGTGATACAAAATGGATTCCGTTTGTTTTCACTAGTCAAATTAAACCCCACAAATGTCTCACTAACCATGACTCATCCATTAGACAAGTAAATTACAATTTGTCCCTTAAAACCACTAAATGTTGAACTTTTTTAGCCTAAAACGCACACACTTGGTAACCAGTGATCCAAAATAGATTTTATTTTTTCCTAATAGTCATATTCAATTACAAGACGTGATGGTACCCCCGACTCATCCGTTAGACAAGTATTTTATAATTTCTCCCCCAAAACCTTTAAATGTTGAACTTTTTTAGCCTAAAATGTACACTCTTGGTAACCAGTGACCTAAAATAGATTTTGTTTGTTTCCACTAGTTATATTTTTTTCTCCCACGGACATGATGGTACTTCTGGATCATCCATTAGACAATTATTTTACAATTTTTCCCTCAAAACCGCTAATGTTGAACTTCTTTAGCCTAAAACGCACATGTTGGTAACTGGTGATCCAAAATGGATTCTGTTTGTTCCCACTAGTCACATTTGACCCAACGGACTTGATGACATCCTTGCTCGTCCATTAGAAAAGTAAATTACAATTTCACCGTTAAAACAAATAATTGTTGAACTTATTTAGCCTAAAATGCACACTTTTGCTAACCATATGCCTTAAATCATAAACCTAAATCCTAAACCCTAAACCTTAAAACCTCTTATCTGAGTTAATATTTTTAATTGTCCATTATTGAGTTTCAATTATCACAATTCACCATAAAAAGTTAATATATGTGTGTGTGTTTATTTACATTGGATCGAAGTAATGGTGGAGGTATGACATCTGAAGGATTCACACCCAACTGCATGCACGTTTAAATCATAGTGTGCTCCATCTCCTGATTCACTCTTTCAGCAATCCTCTGCTCCATATATCTCTCTTGAGCCTCAGTAAAGTTTGGTGGTGATGGATCATATGCAAAGGTGGGATTGGGGCACAAACCACTTCCTAATGAGTTGCCCCACGTAGTATAGGGTTGATTCAGTTGCCGTCTCCATAGTTTCGCCCCTTGACTTATCAGACACTATAAACCACGTCTCATTGTCGAAAGTGGGCTGTGAGGATGGATCATCTTTATATTTCTCCCGCACCCCTAAATATAATTCTACTACAAATACAAATGAACACATTTCATCAATATGCATTTTTATCCCTCAAAGAATATTACTAAATATACTTACACTCAGTACTACTTATCAAACAAAAAATTATTACTTACTATTATTGCTTTTGACTTGGCGTCCACAAATTCACCCATATCCTTCTGTTTATGTGTCTCCAATAACACCTCAAATTTTGAAGGATTTTTTCCTAACTTATTATTTTCCACATATTAATGAATTTTGTCAATAAAAAATAAAATGAATCACACAAGTAACCATGTATTATTAAAAACACCAAGTCACTATTTTTATATATTTATTCGTAATTATACTGGTAATTAAGATTAAAACTATCTTAATATCTTAATCAAGTATATATTATGTTTACCAAAAAAAGATACATTATACCAACCTCTCCACGTGCTGCGTTATACTGATGGACCACGTCACATGGTGAACCATCTCATTACTTGACCTTTTCATCTTCGAAGATGAGACTTTAGAACGCTTTTGCCACGACTCCTCTACCTACATATCACACATTCCCTCCTAATAAGGTTGTCTTAGCCCATCCTCACACCATTACTTCCATTTATTTACATCTTCTGAATCATACTCTATTAGATATGATACGATTCATGATGAGTTGCACTAATCTTCTTATACTTTTGGGGATACGCCATCCTAACCACCACATATTTATTGGATTTCCACAAAGAAACTCTATGAATCTATTAGAACAATATTATTGTCTCCATACAAGGTTAAAGATTTATTCATTTATGAATATTCCAGTTGCGAATTCGTTGGAGAGCTCAAGAGCCGTTCAAGCGTTCGACCTCTGAGTGTATCCACATGAACAACCAATAAAATGGATCTTCTTCTCTGGGATGTCGAACACCTCACGAGGAAGAGGACCAGGGCTGGCAAAAAATTCAGAGTGCTAAGCATCAAATAAAGCAATAAATCAAGAACATAAGAATTTACGTGGAAAACTCTCAAGTGTAGAGGGAAAAAACACAGGGCAAAAATAACTCCACTATGTAAATAACAATTACAAAGTTTATGCCCAAACTTGAGATCCACAACAATTTGATAATAATACAAATTACCTCCCTAGGAAAAATCATTGACGTACTACTGATTACGCCCAAAACATAACGCGGTTATTGTAGTATAGCTTTGGGGTGTCGATTCCACAGGGAAACAAGTTAATTACAAAAGAAGGTGTGAATTTTAACACAGACGATAAAAGATTGATTGAAAGAATCTGAATTGTGTGAAAATAGTGTGAAGGATAGTATAATAAAAAAACAACAAGGTTCCAGAAATCCTCTCTAGGTTCGTTGCCCTAATCCTAACTTGATTCAGTTGTTTTTATCTCGATTGCAAGTTTCATATCCCAAACAGGCAATCGACAAATATTCAATTAAAGCGTATGTATAAACTCTAATGTAATTGATATGAATTATTCTTTACTTTCAAGCACACATGACCTAACTTATAAATTATCAAGAGACGACGATACATCTAAATGACAATACCGCAACAATGGAAAAATCTATAAAAGAGATCTACCGGACTCAATCACACCCAAACAAATACACATAAGAAGAGCATGACTAGACTTATATGGAAAAGAAGCATGCAATCACCGGACTAATAAAAATCTACTAATTAAATTAAAGAATAACACATAACAATATTTAATGAAAATAATACCAAACTACAACTGAATCAAATAAAGGAAAATAAGAACAACTACACCTAGGGATTCATCCTTTCGCCTTGCTTGGAGACTAGCCGGCCATGGAGCTCATGCTTCCTTGAGTTGCCTCCGGCCTCTCAACGATCATCTCCTCCTTGGTAGCGAAAGCTTCGGCGATTCCTCAGCTTGCCTTCAAAATTATACTTCGGATTCATCCTAAAGGCCCTCTGGATTACTGCTAAAGGCCCTCTGGATTGCTCCTAAAGGCCCTTTGGATTCACTCTCTGATGATTTCAGTTGAGCTCCAATTGATCCTCAAAGCTAAAGTGGAGTGGGTCTTATATAGGCGAATACCAAGAGTGCAATGTGTTTCCCATCCGATGTGGGATGTGGGATATAGAAATGCGTTTTCCAACCAATGTGGGATGTGAAATTTAAGCCCAAAATCACGCTGAAATCCCGCACAGCCTGACCTTTGTCTACTAAAACTGGCATAACTTTCTCTAGAATAATCCTTTTGACAAACCATTAAATTCTCTAGAAAATAGACTTCTGGATCTTTCTAAGTATATATGGTTCATCTCCTGATTCTTCTTATATCAATACAGTTTAATTTTCAAAGATGATTGATCTGTACGGGCAATTCTCGCAATTTAGTGAAACTCCTTTCCAATACAGGCAGCAGCTGTTTTTCTTTTAAGCCCTCTATCTTGTCCTTCCATTCTAGTATGCCTCAAGTCTTTGTGCTTCAAGCAATGATAACTTTTCCTCCTCTTTTGAGCTTAAAGTACCTGAAAATGCACCGACGTAGATCAATGATCCAAGAATGATACTTTAGAGTTGTTAACGTATAAAAGTGCAATTAAAACCTAGATCAACCCTAAAATGCTAACAATTAAGTACTGTTAAGATGCATTTTATGACTCTCATCACAACCCCCAACTAGCTTATTGCTAGTCCCTAGCAATTCAAGTGAAAATAAGAGATAAATTCTATGGTAGGAGTTAAAAACAAAGTAAAGCAATGCTAGTGTTGAACTAAGAGTAATTCACTTTTTGTCTCAAAAATTGCACATAACATACGGCACATAGAATCATTAAATTTCACCTAAGTCCAAAAGTAATCCAAACATCAATCTTAAAATCGTTATTGACTCTTAACATCCATCTTACCACAAACCATTAATCCAAACACCCAGATGATTTTATGCATAAGATTCATGAATACAAGTCTTGGCCTCTAAAAACATAATAAATTGCGTGACATCAATCACAAAAACAAGCTCCATAGGCTCACTTTTCAAATCACTCTCCATTATTGTAGAAAAATCACACTACATTGGATCAAAAGGTCTTTAATAAAGTTGTAACGTTAGGCTAAGGTAAAGGTTAAGAAAGAACGGGAAGGATTCAACAAGTATAAGAACTTAATCTCTTAGTTTTGAATACAACTCTTTAAGCAACTGGATAACCTTACTTCAACACCCAACTCTTTCAACATTTTTTTATAAGAGCATATCTCTCAATAAATTACCACTTTTCTTTTCTTTTCTTCTTTCTTTGCCATAATTCACTTCTTTTTTTTTCTTTTCTTTTGTATTTTGGTATAAGACCATTCACCTCCATTTTTCGTTTTTTTTTCTTTTCCACAACCCCCAACTTATCTTCTTTAATGTACCTGGGTTATGGTAGTAATATTATTTTTTTCATATTTCCACCCTTACTCCTTTTAAGTGCTTTTCATAACATGTGTATAACTAAGTTCTTTTAAAAGAAAGGTAAGGATAAAATATTTTTAGGCTCATAAAGGCGAGTAAATGGTTTATTGAAAGAAAAAAGGCTCAATTTTTCTTTTCAAGAAAAAAGGCTCAAATAGGTGACTAGTGATAAATATAGCAATGGTAGGTTTGAAAGGCTCAAACGGTCCAAAAATAGCCTATATCATATCCTAAGTAATGTGCATTCTAGGAATTCGCCTCAAGTGATTATCAAGTAAGTTCTAGAGCTTGTCGAGACCGTAAAAGTATTCACAAAACAATCACACATAAAACTTTTCTAAATGCTTTAGACTAATCATATAATCTTACCACAAACTAGAGTCTCTAACCAAATGAAGATTGATATTTAAATTAATTTCAAACCGAAACAAAATTTAACTCCTTCTAAATGCTATCTGCTATCTCAATTAAGTTTATATCATTGACATGTGAATTAACTCTAAGGCAACCACAAAGCATGCTTAAAACAAAAAGAGAGGGAAAATGACATCAAGCAGTTCAATGGAAAAAGAAAAAAAATGTATGGAAATAAAGAATATGAAAATAAAGAATATGGAAACAAAGAGATGCGTTTCCTCCACCCCCAACTTAAAAATTGCATTGACCTCAATGTAAAAGAAAGAGTAAAGGAAACTCCCCTTGTAGCCAAAGGTGCACAGAAGCTGAAAATTGTGCTCCACCATTTGAACTGCTTCGTATTTTTGTCCCTGAAAAGGAAATACGAAAGTAAAATCGGAAAACAACAAGATAATAATAATAAACAATAAAAAAGGAAATATAAAAAAACAATAAAAATAAAAGGATACGTTGTGGGTTGCCTCCCATAAGCACTAAGTTTTACATCTTCAGCTAGATACTCTTAATCCCTCCTTGAAAAACATAGGTTGAATGCATCCGCCACTGCTTCATTGCCAAATTTGGTGCTTCTATGCTTTTGGGGGGCCTCAAGGATGTCATTAGTAACATCCGCAAATTCTGGCTCGATGTATGCTTTGGTGAAGCCATGGATGAGGGTGGACTTAAATGGATTAAGGTGCTGGACCTTTTCCATGAATGAGTCAATCATGTATGCTTGTGCTTGATGGCTTTCATCCACATCCTTTGATTTTTCCATTGTTGGGATGTGTAATGACTTACCCCTCAGTGTCTTAATGGCATTCACCTCCTTCAAATTCTTTTGTGCTAGGTGCTGACCATGGGGTGTGGACTGAGCTTGAGAAGGGAACTTATCTCGTTCAGTCACACTTAAGTAGCTCATCAACTTGGACACTTGGCTCTTTATCTCTTTATGTTCTTCAACAACCTGCACAATTAACGATTCAAGTCTTTTATTAGTCTTACCCTGTGCCTCAATAAAAGCATATAAAGTGTCTTCTAAAGAACTCTTAGAAGGCATAGGTGCATGATATGGTGCAGGGGTTTGTGCAAGCTGCTGGTTTTTAGACTTCCAGCTGAAATTGGGGTGATTTCGCCATCCCAGATTACAAGTATCAGAGAAGGGTGTCAAAGACTTCTTGTACATCCCTAAGGCATTACATTGTTCCTTATACATCCCTCTCATCTTAACAAATGTGGGACACCCTTGGGCGAGATGATCTACCCCACCACACACAAAACATGGTTCAAAAGATTTTGCATTATTAGCTACGTGTGTTGGCTTTAAGCTTTTAGTCTTTAACTCATTGAGCTCCCTAGTGAGCATCTCGACCTTGGCTCTAAGGTTATCCTCTTCCCTAAGATGGTAAATTCCACCACCATTTGGGTGCCCTATAGGTCGTGACCTATTTGTGCTTTCAGTAGCACTAGGTCCAGTCCAAGTGTGAGCTTTTTTAGCAAGCTCATTGAGGTAATCTATGGCCTCATCAGGATCTTTCTCTAAAAACTCACCATTACACATCATCTATACAAATTGGCGCTCTCTATATGTAAATCCCTCATAAAAATAGCTTACTAAGCGCCAAATCTCATACCCATGGTGAGGGCACATGCTCAATAACTCTTTAAATCTCTCCCAAGACTGATACAAAGTCTTGCTGTCCTTTTGTGTAAAGGTGGAGATTTGCCTTTTTAAAGCATTGGTCTTATGTTGGGAAAAGTATTTATTAAAAAAAATCTGAGTCATCTCAGTCCACGACCCAATAGATCGTGGTCTTAGTGAGTATAGCCAACTCTTAGCTCTATCTTTCAAAGCGAAAGGAAAGAACTTAAGCCTCACAATGTCATCGGTTTCATCTTGACTATGAAAAGTCGCGACTGCTTCCTCAAACTCTCTAATGTGCACATATGAGTTTTCATTATCCAAGCCACGAAATGTAGGGAGTAATTGAATCATCCCTGGTTTAAGATCTAATTGGCGAGTATTGGCTGGAAACATGATGCATGATGGTGTGGCTGTGCGTGTAGGGTGGAGGTAATCTTGAAATGTCCTAGCAACATTCTCATTATGGTTATCGGCCATGTTAACAGAATCCTCTAAATTCTCACTTGAGTTTCCACTATTGGTTGATCTAGGCGAGGTTTCACTATCAGATTCAGAAGGAGAGGGTAATTCTAGTTCGGGTCCTCTAATGAATCTACCTCGCAAATCTCTTAGTCTAAGCATACACCAAATGAATCAGAGGGGAAATAAATAAAACAAAATAAAAAATAAATAAATAATCAGAAAATTAAACCTAAGGTAAATGAACAATATTACCGTATTTACAAACTACTGAAAAGAAAAATATTTACAATTCTTCTACCGTCATGTCAAAAGTTGACAATCTTCTTTGTATTTAAGCGTGTTTCCCCGGCAATGGCGCCAAAATTCGATTACGCCCAAAACATAACGCGGTTATTGTAGTACAGCTTTGGGGTGTCGATTCCACAGGGAAACAAGTTAATTACAAAAGAAGGTGTGAATTTTAACACAAACGATAAAAGATTGATTGAAAGAATCTAAATTGTGTGAAAATAGTGTGAAGGATAGTATAATAAAGAAATAATAAGGTTCCGAAAATCCTCCCTAGGTTCGTTGCCCTAATCCTCACTTGATTCAGTTGTTTTTATCTCGATTGCAAGTTTTACATCCCAAACAGGCAATCGACAAATATTCAATTAAAGTGCATGTATAAACCCTAATGTAATTGATATGAATTATTATTTACTTTCAAGCACACATGACCTAACTTATAAATTATCAAGAGATGACGATATATCTAAATGACAATACCGCAACAATGGACAAATCTATAAAAGAGATCTACCAGACTTAATCACACCCAAACAAATACACATAAGAAGAGCATGACTAGACTTATATGGAAAAGAAACATGCAATCACCGGACTAATAATAATCTACTAATTAAATTAAAGAATAAAACATAACAATATTTAATGAAAATAATACCAAACTACAACTGAATCAAATAAAGGAAAATAAGAACAACTACACCTAGGGATTCATCCATTCGCCTTGCTTGGAGACTAGCTGGCCATGGAGCTCATGCTTCCTTGAGTTGCCTCTGGCCTCTCAACGATCATCTCCTCCTTGGTAGCGAAAGCTTCGGCGATTCCTTAGCTTGCCCTCCAAAATTATACTTCGGATTCGTCCTAAAGGCCCTCTGGATTCACTCTCTGATGATTTCAGATGAGCTTCGATTGATCCTCAAAGCTAAAGTGGAGTGGGTCTTATATAGGCAAATACCAAGAGTGCAATGTGTTTCCCATCCGATGTGGGATGTGGGATATAGAAATGCGTTTTCCAACAGATGTGGGATGTGGGATTTAAGCCCAAAATCATGCTGAAATCCCGCACAGCCTGACCTTTGTCTACTAAAACTGCCATAACTTTATCTAGAAAAATCTTTTTGACAAACCATAAAATTCTCCAGAAAATAGACTTTCGGATCTTTCTAAGCATATACGGCTCATCCTGGTTCTTCTTGTATCAATACAGTTTAATTTTCAAAGATGATTGATCTGTACGGGCAATTCTCGCAATTTAGTGAAACTCCTTTCCAATGCGGGCAGCAGCTGTTGCTCTTTTAAGCCCTCCATCTTGTCCTTCTGGAAGTATTCCTTCACTCCAGTATGCCTCGAGTCTTTGTGCTTCAAGCAATGATAACTTTTCCTCCTCTTTTGAGCTTAAAGTACCTGAAAATGCACCGAAGTAGATCAATGATCCAAGAATGATACTTTAGAGTTGTTAACGTATAAAAGTGCAATTAAAACCTAGATCAACCTTAAAATGCTAACAATTAAGTACTGTTAAGATGCATTTTATGACTCTCATCAACTACCAATCGCTGAAATCTGAAAAGTCTATGTGCTTCACCAAAATCAGATACCATGATAGAAACTATAAACCATGAGTATATTGATTCTCTATGACCAAACACTCTTAATAATACCCTAGAAAAAAATCTCAAAGTGCTGTACTATTTTTTTCTTATTTTATTGTCCCCATAAAAGAAGAAAAATATTTCATTTCTCTAACAAGCACGCTGTAGCTGTCTCTGGCGCACACTCACTGGCTCACTATAACTTAAGGCCTAATAATCTATCAAAGAAAGAAGAAATCACTCGTATGTATAGGCACTGCCCTGAAGAATTTTTTTCCTAAATGGTTTAGGAATTGGTGTCAAACTCCAAAACTTAGCCGCCTGTGTACTCCTATTCTATGTCTGTTAGGAGACAACTTCTCCTAATTGAATTCTGCATCCTTTACAATGCCCCACAAACACCCCCCCCCCCCCCCCCCCCCCCCCCCCCCCCCCCTTCTTTGTTTCTTTAATTTCCAAGGTCTAGACCAAGCCCAACACCATGCTCACTTTATTTGAACACTTTCTCATTAATGGTTGCAGAAATTGTTCCAGTTGGTTTCTTCAATTCTACAATTGCATTTCCGAGCAGATCCAATATTCTTAATCACTTCACAATTGCAAACACCTTAAAACTTGAATAAAATACATTATGAATTATATAATAAAGCTGACAACCTTCACATTAATTTCATTACAAACAATCACTTGCCTGATCCACTGTCTTCCAAAAGAAATCCCCACACGCGATATCCCTCAAAGACGTCATAGTGGGGTGATCCTCTACATTACTGCATGAGTAGTCATTGAGTTCCATTTTTCTCAGCCATGGGTCGCATGAGAAGTCCTTATACTGTTCGAGTGGTGCATTAAGCACACAGCCAATGCAAACTAAGCGATTTTCTGTTTTAAATCTTAAAGCCCTCTGTGTCGTACCTGTTTGTGCCAGTGCACACTAAAAATATGCAAGAAAATCCTAACATATTACTTTACACCCGATTAACTCATAAAAGAGCCAAACATTTTAAATGTTTAGTCGATCGGCTTCGGGTTTAAAACTTAAAATCATTCGTGTTTTACGTGTGTGCGCTAATGTACACTAACTTGTACACTTTAAACTGAACAGTTTTCACAAAATCTAATTAAAAGAAACAAAGAAAAATCAGTTTTAAAGGAACACCCAGCATGTGATACTTATGTGCCAATGCACACTAAAAATAAACGACAGCATCCAAATGGACTTTCGGACACCCGATGAATAGATATAAGAACAAAACATTTTGAATTAACAACTGATTGACTTTTCTTTTTAAATTTTAAAGTTGTCCATGTTTTACCTGTGTGTGCTAATGCACACTAACTTGTACATCTTAACTTGAACGATATTTACAAAATCTAACCAAAATAACAAAGACAAATCGGTTTTAGAGGGACACTGAGCGTGTGATACCTGTGTGTGCCAATGAACACTAAAAATAAACAACAAAACCTGAACAACTTTAAAAAAGCCCGATGAATTCATATAATAACAAAACGTGTTGTATTTGAAACCGATCATCTTACTTTTTTTAAAGTTTAAAGTTGTCCATGTTTTACCCGTGTGTGCTAATGCACACTAACTTGGATACCTTAAACCAAACAGTTTTTACAAAATCTAACCAAAAGAAACAAAGGCAAATTGATTTTTAAGGGACACCGAGCGAGTGATACCTCTGTCTGCGAATGCATATTAGCTTGGACATATTAAACCAAACGGTTTTTATAAAACTTAATCAAAAGAAACAAAGACAAATTCGTTTTAAAGGAACAAAGTGTAAGTCTATCGGCATAGAAAGCACAATAGAAATAATTTTTTTTACGCCAACAAACAACCCCGTTGAAATTCTTTATGATTCATTAGGATGAGAAATTATTCACATTACAAGGTTACAGTTTATACCTTTTCTTAATAGAGAATATTGGAACTTTAAATTTAATTCACGAGCAGTATAAGCGTCCGACCTTTAAGTGTATCCATGTTGATATTTGTCTAAGGATTAAACAGGAGAAAAATTCATCTTCAGGTCCAGGTTGTGCGCTCCTCCTTCAGGTGCGCGCCGCGGCCTCTAGCAAGGCAGCAGGTTTCCCCTGTTCTGAGCCTCAGCACGAAGCACACCTGACACCAATTTTTCAGCACTTTGAGATGGTGCGTGGGACTTGGTTAAAACGCACAGGATTACTTAGACTCTTAGAGAGCCATAAGTCTTTGGTTCTTGAGATCTAAGGGTTGAGATTGATCTCAAAGATTGGATGAGGTAGTCATTGCTCTATATAAAGGGTCTTCTAACAACAAGTGAAGACATCATCTCAACAAGAGAGAATGACATGTGTATATGTGTGAAATAGAACACATGGTGTGTGAGAGTGCAAAGACACTAAACACAGGAGAGACTCATTCAAGAGAGGCTGGTTGTTTAGAGAGAGAAAGAGTAGTATAGATTGAGGATTCAAGGGCTTTGTAATTGGAATTTTCTTGGGGAAAATTCCAGGGAAACACTAGTCCTTATCACTTTCTTTTTCCCTTCTTTTGTTCTTCAAGAACTAGAGGATTCTTGAAGAGGTGTTGCTATAATTGTAAGAACTCCATTGATTTAGTGCAAAGAGCTTGGAGAAGCTCACGGGGACGTAGGCACATTGCTAAACCTTGATAATAATTGCTTGTGTTCTTTCTTTGATTGATGTTTCCAGTTTATTATAAGTCATTCTAGACTTGGGTGTTTGGAAAGATCACAACCTAGGATTCCACAACAAGGTGATTTTTCAATAGTGGTATCAGAGCTAGCAACAGTGGTATCAGAGCTTGTACAGCTGGGTATCAGAGCAAGAACAGGGGGTATCGGAGCAAGACTCCAAGAATCAAAGGTCAACTTCTTGAGTGATTCAAGAATGGAGTAGAGATCAAGATCTAATCTTGTTCTTGAGGGTGATTCAAGAACGGTATTGAGATCAATCTTTGATCGTGTTCTTAAGATTTAGAAGAAGTTGGAAAGCAATTGTAGGTGCTGCATAAATCTGGAATTTTCTCCGCAAGATGGGTTCAAACTTCATTTTTGAGAAGTTTGATGGAAAATGAGACTTTGCCCTTTGGAAGCGAAAGATCAAGGTATTCTTATGCAACAAAAGGTGGACTTGGCGATTGGAGAAGATGATGATTTTCCAGTAAGTTTCACGGAGGTCCAGTGGAATGAGATAAAGAAGATGGCATACAACATCATATTTCTGCACATATCGGACAGTGTGACCAGGGAGTGTGGAGACTCGAAAGATCCAGCTGTCATATGGAAGAAACTAGATGAGTTGTTTCTTACCAAAACTCTCCCTAATAAGATATATCTTCTGAAATGAATCTTTGCTTTTAAAATGGATCCTGATAAAGAGTTACAAGATAATCTTGATGCCAAGATGAGGGAAGCATCAAGTGGAGAAGGGTTGTTCGTTAGAGGAAGGCCAGCAACTCGGTATGGCAGTAACATACATGGCTACTACCAGGACAAAGGTAGAGGACAAAGCCATGGGAGAGCGTATTCTAAATCGAGATTTGGAGGGAAGAGATGCTTCTACTGCCATAAGGAGGGTCATTTCAAGAAAGATTGCAAGAAGATGATGAGAGATGAGGGAGGAAGCCATACCAAGAATGGAGAGGCTTCGGTTGCCAAGGGAGAACAGCAAGATGATGATGTTCTTGTTGTGTGCTCAAATGTGAGCAGGAGGTAAGGAGGCAGCGAGAAATGGATCTTGGATTTCGGGTGCAATTATAATATGTGCCCTCACAGGGATTGGTTCAAGAATTTCAAGGAAACCGATGGTGGAAAGGTTTTCCTAGGGAATGATACTTCTTACCAAGTGAGGGGCATGGGAGACATCCAGTTGAGGATGTTTGATGGAATGACGAGGCTACTGAGGAGCGTGAGATATATTCCGGAGTTAAGAAGAAATTTGATCTCATTGGGGCAGCTAGATTCCATGGGGTACACATACAAAGCAGAGGGAGAAAAGATCAAGGTAACCAAGGTATCTTTGATAGTGATCAAAGCAGCAATGAAGGATGGTCTCTATGAGTGATCAGAGACACAAAGATCAAGGATCAAGCAGCAAGCTTGATGGCTGAGATGGATAAGGCAGCCCTTTGGCACACTTGCTTGGGACATATAAGCGAAAAGGGCCTGCAAGTTCTCAGCAAGGACGGTCTACTTAATGGTGAAAAAGTAGAGAAACTTGATTTCTGCGAATGTTGTGTTCTTGGAAAACAACATCGAGTTAGCTTTAACATCGTAGTGCACAAGTCTAAAAGCATTCTTGACTACATCCATGCAGATCTTTGGGGGCCAGCAAGAACACCAACACAGGGAGGTAATCTTTACTTTCTGTTTTTAATTGATGATTATTCTAGAAAGGTTTGTGTTTATTTGCTTAAAAATAAATCAGATGCTTTGAATAAATTAGTGGCGTGGAAAAGGCTGGAGGAAACTCAAACAGGCAGGGTAGTTAAGGTATTAAGAGCCGATAATGGCTTAGAAGTTTTTAACAAGGAACTTGATCAATTCTGTAAGTTAAATGGGATTCTAAGACATAGAACAGTTGTGAAAACCCCTCAGTAAAATGGAGTTGCTGAGAGGATGAATAAGACCCTTATGGAAAAGGTTAGGTGCATGTTAATTGGATTTGGATTACCCAAATGTTTTTGGGGGGAAGCGGTGTCTACTGCTGCGTATTTGGTTAATAGATCACCTTTTAGGGCTGTGGACCTTAAGACTCCCAAGGAGATGTGGAGTGGTAAACCCCCTGAGTTGGACAACCTTAGAACTTTTGGATGTGCTGCGTTTGCACATCAAAAGGATGATGAACTTAGCCCAAGGTCTAGAAAATGTGCGTTTTTAGGATATGGGGAAGGGGCTAAGGGGTATAGGTTGTGGTCCTTGGAGAAAAAAGGATTGAAACTCATAATAAGTAGGGATGTCATTTTTAATGAGCATGTATTTCCCTATTTGGAGAAAACTAACCCTGCAGGGGCTAGTGGGCAAACCAGTTCAGTATTTGTGGAGCATAGCATCAAGGAAAATTCAGTTCAGGTAGAGCAAGGAAGACAAGAGGGTTCGGACCAGGTAGAGCCCATAGGCCAAGCTCAGGACACTCATGAGGAGGTTGAACTAGAAAGGGATGATGCAGGGAGTCAAAATGACTATTAACTCACAAGGGACCGGGAAAGAAGGCTGGTCAGACCACCTTCGAGATATGGTTTTGCGGATGCTATTGTAGCAGCTCTTTGTTCAGAAGAAGGGATAAGTGAACCAAAAACTTACATTGATGCCATGAGATGTAAGGATTCATCAAGATAGAAGCTAGCTATGGAGGAAGAAATGCATTCTTTAAGGAGGAACAACTCTTGGGAATTGGTGCACATTCCAGGAAAACAGAGAGTTGTGGATTGTAAGTGGACTTACAAGATCAAAGAAGGGAACCCTCCAAGGGATGAAGTCCGAAACAAGACTAGGCTGGTGGCGAAGGGGTTCATGCAAAGAGAAGGCATAGATTTCATAGAAACCTTCTCACCTAGACACAAGGTGGAGGAAGTGATGATTATCCTCGTTTATGTCGATGATATGCTGTTGGTTGATAACAACAGGGAGAGGATAGAAAGGTTGACATCTTAACTCAGTTAGGAGTTTGAGAAGAAAGATCTTGGCCTTGCACAAAAGATCCCTGGGATGAGAAAAATTCGGGAAAGGGAGAGAAACAGGTTGAAGGTTTCTTAGTCTTCCTACATAGAAAAGGTGTTGTATAAGTTTTCTATAGAAGATGGTAAACCAGTGAAGATTCCCCTTGCTGGTCATTTCAAGTTCTCCAGCAAACAATGTCCTGGAATGGATGAGGAGAAGAAGGAAATGGAAAAGTTCTTGATGAGAGCCATAAAATGCATCTCAACAGTGTTTAATTGTTAGCATTTTAGGATTGATCTCGGTCTTTATTGCACTTTTATATGTTAATAACTCTAAAGTGATATTATTGGACCACTGACTTATTTCTTTGCATTTTCAGGTACTTTGAGTCCAAAAGAGAAGAAAAAGCGATCATTGCTTAAAGCACCAAGATTCCATGCATAACAGAGTGTTGGAGTGGTTGTGGAGAAGCAAACATAAAGAAAAAAATCAATTCATCAGTATGCACCACGGTGCCCCTCAGCCAGCACCGCGGTGCCCAGAAACCTCCACATCTTGAACCATCAGTGTGCACCATGGTGCTCCTCAGCCAACACCGTGGTGTCCAGAAGTACACCAAACCAAAGCTAAAGCCAACACCGCAACACCCATAAAGGAGCACTGCAACACGCACACAATGTTATATCTCCGAGTTAGAACTTAATTAGGGTTTTAAACAATAGATTAAACCCGAAAACACCCTTGAACCTTTGTACTATAAATAGATCACTTAGGGTTTAAGAGAAGGATCTTTGGAAGCCTGGAAAACTCAAGGAAGCAACCAATTCTTCCCCATCAAAGTGTTCAACCATGAGCCCCATGGCGAACTAATCTCCAAGCAAGGCGAAAGGATGAATCTCTAGGTGTAGTTGTTCCTATCTTCCCTTATTTGATTCAGTTATAATATGAATTTATTGTCAAAACATTGTTATAATTTACTTTTTAATCTAATTATAAGATTTTATCTATTCCGGTGATTGTATCTTTCTCCTTGATATAAATTTAGTCATACTTTTCTTATGTCAATATTGTTTGGGTATAATTGAGTCTGGTAGATTTAGCCTTTAGGTTTGTCGATTACTGCAATATTGTCAACAAAGATATATTGTCGTTTCTTGATAAACCTATAGGATATATCATGTGTGCATGAATCGAAAATAAAAAGTATTTCATAAACTATTATATTAGGGTTTATATATGTGCTCATTGAATATTACTGATTGCTTGTTTGGGATGTGAAACTCGCAATCGAGATTAAAACAACTGAATCAAGTTAGGAATAAGACAACAAACCTAGGGAGGATTCCCGAATCCTTGTTGTTTCCCTATTAGATTTTACAATCTATTTTACACAATTACTTCATTACCAAAAGTTCATATTTTCTCACTTAAATCTTTATCGTTTATGTTATGGTTCACACCTTCTTTTGTAGTTAACTTGTTTCCCTGTGAAATCAACACCCCAAAGCTGTGCTACAACAACCGCATTATGTTTTGGGCGTAATCAAATTTTGGCGCCGTTGCCGGGGAAATGTGCTTACTTACAAGGAAGTTTGTCAACTCTAAGACAAGACGGTACTATCGTTCATTTCTATTAGTTTTGATTTTCTGATTTTATTTATTTATTATTCTATTTGGTTCTATTTTAATTATTACTTTTAAAAGCTCAGTTGGTGTATGCTTAGACTGAGAGATTCGTGAGGGAGATTCATTAAGGGACCCGAATTAGAGATGCCCTTTCCTTCCACGTTCGTTAGTGAAACCTCGCCTAGATCAAACCCTAGTGTACACCCAACTGAAAATTTAGAAAATTTTGATAACATGGCTGAAAATCCTAATGAAAATGTTGCTAGGACACTTAAAGATTATCTACATCCTAGCCGAACAGCCACACCATCATGCATTATGTTTCAAGCCAACACTCGCCATCAAGACTTTAAAACAGGGATGATACAATTACTCCCTACTTTTCATGGCTTGGAAAACGAAAACCCATATGTGCACATTAGAGAGTTTGAGGAAGTAGTTGCAACTTTTCATAGTCAAGATGCAACGGATGATATCGTGAGACTCAAGTTTTTTCCTTTCTCTTTGAAGGATAAAGCTAAGACTTGGTTATACTCGCTGAGACCACGATCTATTGGGTCATGGAATGAGATGACCTAAGTCTTTTTTAACAAATACTTCCCTCAACATAAGACTAATGCTTTGAAAAGACAAATCTCCACCTTTGCACAAAAGGAAAACAAGACTTTGTATCAGTCTTGGGAGAAATTTAAAGAGTTGTTAAGTATGTGTCCACATCATGGGTATGAAAATTGGCATTTAGTGAGCTATTTCTATGAGGGTATTACCTATAGAGAACGCCAATTTGTAGAGATGATATGCAATGATGAATTTCTGCAAAAAGACCCCGATGAGGCTATAGAATACCTCAATGAGCTTATTGAAAAAGCTCATACATGGACTGGACCTAGTGCTACTAAAAGCACGAATAGGTCACGACCTATAGGAAACCCTAGTGGTGGAGGAATATACCATCTTAGGGAAGAAGACAACCTGAATGCTAAAGTTGAAATGCTCACTAGGGAGTTAGATTCATTAAAAACCAAAGGCTCAAAGCAAACACATGTGGCTAATCATGCCGAGTCTTTGGAGCCATGCTTTGTGTGTGGCAGGGTGGATCATCTTGCCTAAGAATGTCCCACATTTGTTAATATGAGAGAGTTGTACGAGGAACAATGTAATGCCTTAGGCATGTACAAGAAGCTTCTTGAATCTTTCTCTAACACTTATAATCTGGGGTGACGAAATCACCCCAACTTCAGCTGGAAATCTGAAGATCAGCAGCATGCACAACCCTTTAGATCATACCCTGCACCTTATTATGCGCCCTCATCCTCTAGGAACTCTTTAGAAGACACCTTACATGCTTTTATAGAGGCACAAGGTAAGACAAACCAAAGGTGTGAGGCATTAATTACACAGGTTGTTGAAGAGAACAAAGAAATTAGGAGTCAAGTGTCCAAATTAATGGGCTCCTTAAGTGTGACTGAGCGAGGTAAGTTCCCTTCCCAAGCTCAGTCCATACCTCACAGTTAACATATACCACAAGAAAATTTGAAAGATGTAAATGCCATTGTGACCCGAAGTGGTAAGTCACTACACATCCCACCAATGAATAAATCCGAGGATGTGGAAAAGGGTCAAGCTAGTAGTAATACCGAGCTGTGTAAAGACCCTAAAGTGACCAAAAGTCCTGTTAAGGCACCATTCCCTCAAACCTTAAAATCAAACAAGAAAAATCTAGACTTGAATAATGAAATCCTAGAGAACTTAAGGCAAGTGAAACTTAATCTACCTCTTTTGCATGTGATTAAATAAGTTCCTACCTATGCAAAAGTTCTCAAAGATTTATGCACAATTAAGAAGAAGCACCATGTCAAGAAAAAAACATTCCTAACTGAGCAAGTTAATGCGTTAATTGGGCTGTCCTACCATTTCTTGTAGCATTGGAAATCATGAGGTGGGACAAGCCTTGCTAGATTTAGGAGCTAGTGTAAACCTGATGCCATTTTCTATTTATTTAAGCTAGGATTGGGAGAAATCAAACCAACCAGCGTGGTATTGGAATTGGTTGACCGTTCAGTCAAAGTACCCCGGGGTGTGGTAGAGGATGTGTTAATTCAAATTGATAAATTCTATTATCCTGTTGATTTCTTAATCCTAGATACTACTTCTGCCGTTGACACTGACTCTAAAATTCCTTTAATTTTGGGTAGACCTTTTCTTGCTACTGCAAATGCTCTATTAAATTGTAGGAATGGACTCATGAAGCTGTCCTTTGGAAACATGACACTTGAAGTGAATATTTTCAATGTTGCAAAACAGCTCGAAGATGAGGACGAAAACAACCAGCTTTACATGATTGAGTCACTCATCAACGAGGGAGTTTCCATAGCTCATGATTATGATCCTCTTGAAAATTTCTTGTTAATTCGGAGATTGATTTATTTGATGATAAAATTGATATTTGTGCTGTTTTTGATAAATCCCAGGATTATGGCACTCGAGCATGGAAACCGAAGTTTGAGGAGCTGCCCAAAAGAAGTGAGAAACAAGTCCCCTCAAGTGTGGAAGCACCTAAAGTCTAATTGAAGCCACTACCTAAGGTTTTAAAGCATGCCTTTCTCGGTCCAGGTGATACCTTTCCTGTTATTATTTCATCTTAATTATCTGAGACCCAAGGCTAGAAATTAATTCAAACTTTAAATGCACATAAATCAGCCTTAGGATGGAGCATGACTGATTTGAAGGGAGTTAGTCCTCTAATCTGCTCCCATAAAATAAATTTGGATGAAGGAACTAGTCCTCGTAGAGACCCTCAACGTAGGCTTAACCCCACTATAAAAGAAGTAGTGAAAAATAAAGTGCTGAAACTGTTAGATGCGGGTATTATATATCCCATAGCTGACAGTAAATGGGTAAGTCCTACACAAGTTGTTCCTAAAAAGTTCGGTGTCACCGTGGTAAAGAATGACCTAGGAGAGCTAGTCCCTACCAAACTTGTGACCGGGTGGCATATATGCATTGATTACAGAAAATTAAATGCTGCCACCCAGAAAGACCACTTCCCACTCCCCTTTATCGATCAAATTCTTGAGCGTGTGGCTGGTCATCCTTTTTATTGTTTCTTAGATGGTTATTCTGGTTACTATCAAATTACAATTGCATTAGAAGACCAAGAAAAAACCACTTTCACTTATCCCTTTAGCACCTATGCTTTCGTAGAATGCCATTTGGATTGTGTAATGCCCCAGCCACTTTTCAACATTGTATGATGAGTATTTTTAGTGACATTTTTGAAAATTGCATGGAGGTTTTTATGGATGACCTAACTGTTAATGAATTTAGAAAGAGTGTTGATTCGCAATGAGGAGAAAAAATTAGTCTTAAATTGGGAAAAATGCCATTTCATGGTACCATCCAGTATTGTCTTAGGGCATATTGTCTCTTCTAAGGGAATAGAGGTTGATCAATCTAAATTTGAAATAATCTCTAAATTGCCCACACCTAAAACAATAAAGGATGTAAGATCGTTCCTTGGACATGCTGGTTTTTATAGGAGGTTCATACAAATTTTTTCGAACATATCTAGACCTCTAAGTACCCTCCTAGTTAAAGACACCCCCTTTGAGTGGACTCAAGCTTGTCAAGAGGCCTTTAAAACGTTGATTGGGAGGCTTACTTCTGCACCTATAATGCAGTCACCGGATTGGACTTTACCTTTTGAAATCATGTGTGATGCTAGTGACTACGCTATAGGTGCTGTTCTTGGACAGCGAAGAGAGGGAAAACCTTTTGTCATTTACTATGCTAGTAAGAGTTTAAATAGTGCTCAAATGAATTACTCCACAACTGAAAAAGAATTTCTAGCTGTAGCATTTACTTTAGATAAATTTCATGCTTATTTAATTGGTTCTCCTATCCTTATTTTTACAAATCATGCAGCCCTCAAGTATCTTCTTACAAAGAATGATGCTAAGGCATGACTAATCCGATGGATCCTTGTTGTGAGTTTTAAATTACTCGCAAGCGCACGAGTCGTTTGCAATATAGTGTTGTGCAAGTGCGAGGTCGAATCCACAGGGAATTGCGTTGTGAAAATATTTTTTTATCTAAACTAAGCCTATTTTAACCTAGTTCCAAGTTTTGAATTATCTTTTGCAAAACAAATATAAACTAAACTAAATTGATTTAAAACTAATAATAAAGACACTAAGGTTTCTGAATACAACCCACCAAAGTTAAGCATATATCTTCACGTTCTAAAAATAACCTATCAAAACATTCCATGAATCCAACTTAAAACAAAAAACAACAAATATCCCAATTAAACCAAAAACATCCAATGTATCCGCTTTTAACAAATCAAAAAGGAAATCAAATTTAATCAAAAATAATTGGTTGTATCCATCAGATGAAACACATGGAATATCCAACAGAACAATTTAAACGCAATCAATCATAAGATTTTACTCAAACAATTGACAGAACATTTATACTAAAAAAAAATCAGAATTGTATAAACAAATCTGAAACTATTATGCTAAACAACGGCGAGGCTTCATCTTCAACCTTAGTTGAAGATTTTAGTCACTCATAATCATGAAACTAGAGTTTATAATAAAAGTACTAAACATTAAACTAAAAAAACAGTAAATTAAAACTGACTATACATAGGAGAAATTCCACTCGCTGTTGGGCGACGCTTTCCCTCGTGGTAGCAAAGCCTTTGGAGATCCACCAGAATGCTAGTAGAAGTCCTCCAAATTGCACCAAAATGGCACCAGGAATTGCACACTAAAGATGAAGTGAAGATGGGCTTATATAGGGAAACATCACAAGTGCAATGTGTTTCCAATCCGATGTGGGATACTACAGATTCCAACTTTTGCTCTTTGACCTTTGTCTACTTAAATAGCCATAACTTTCTCTAGAAAAATCATTTTATTGATCCATAAAATTCCTCCAAAAATAGACATCCGGATCTTTCCAAGCATATATGGCTCATCTCCTAGTTCTTCTTGAATCAATACAGTTTAATCCTAAAAAATGGCTGATCTGTCACGCTGAAATCATGCACAGCCTGACATTTGTCTATTAAAACTGTCATAACTTTCTCTAAAAAAATCATTTTATTGATCCGTAAAATTTCCCAAAAAATAGACATTAAGATCTTTCCAAGCATATATGGCTCATCTCCTGGTTATTCCTGAATCAATACAGTTTAATCCTCAAAAATGGCTGATCTGTACGAGCAATTCTGACAATTTAGTGAAACTCCTTTCCCAGTGCTTGTAAACCTGAAAAACAATGAAAACAACTCAAAGTAACAAATTCCTAAGCTAACAATTATAAATTAAGTGGCCAAAATATGCAATATTTTTCACTCATCAAATACCCCCAAACTTACATTTTGCTAGTCCCTTAGCAAAACAAAATAAATAAAAAAACTAAATGGAAAACAAAGAATATAAAGATAAGTTCATCACTCATGGTATCCAAAAATTTAAGGAGCACTCAAAACCATGATATTCATTCATGAGCAAGTTTAAAAAATATAACCCATCTTCGCAATGAATAGGAATTTTAAAACCTAATTACTTACAAGAGGCAGGCTAAGACATCACAAGCTTGAATCAGTGTAAAGTGAATTAGCATATACAGATGAGGTTTCCAAATAATTTCAATGTACAATATATCCATGTCTCAAGATTCACAGAATTTCTCATCAGAATGAACAGCGATGACATAGTTTTATTTATTTATTTATTTTTAAATATAAGGCTCTGCTATGTTTAGTTCCCTTAAGCTTTCTAATTGACCCATGTATCAAGTGTTGAGTCAATGACTCCCAAACCAGATGGTTTTAGGGCATTATGTCTAAAGACACCCCTAAGGACTTATTAACTCGAGTCAAAAAGGCTACGAAACTAAACTGTCTTTAATGCTACCAAGCAAAATTTTCACCTTTTGACGTGAACACTCACTGCTTACTGAGGCAAGAGGTCCAGTTACTCAGCGGAAAATTTCGCAATGATCACTATGAATAAAATTCCCACCTTTTGACGTGAACACTCACTGCTTACTGAGGCAATAGGTCTAGTTACTCAGTGGAAAGTTTATTGATGATGATCATTATTTTTTTTTATGCTTTTCTATGCCCAAGTGTTAATCCCACAAGTCATCCAGTTTCAGTTAAGTCAAGGAAGCATACACATTGAAATCGCATGTCATACCTCACACAAATATGTGCTAATGTGCTCATGTTAGATTGGCTCAAACATGTGAATTCTCAAATTCCCAAAGTAAGTAACAAAGTTTTAAAACTCTATCATCAAATTATGTGTTCAAAATTTTAAGCTCACCAATGAAATCACATCACAATATTTGTTTAGATCAACTAAAATTTCAAAATAACATGAGCATGCATTTACCTTATTATTATTATTATTATTATTTTTTAAATGAAGAAAAACAATAACAAATTAGGACAAAGTGTGTGTAATGTGTCTCCCATACCCCCAAACTTAAATTACACATTGACCCCAATGTGTGAATAATATTGAAAGAGCTGACTTGGGATATGAAGAACTATTTGGACTTGGTATGGCTCATAGCATACCCCCAAACTTGAACTGAAGTACGCATTGTCCCTGAAAAATAAAGACTGGAAAAAAAAATACTGAAAACAAACATTAATCATAAATATGTCAAATAATAAGTAAACAAAAAGGATAAGTTGTGGGGTGCCTCCCATGAGCGCTAAGTTTAACATCTTCGGCCAGACCTAACATTAGTAATCGTGCCCAGCTAAACGCTCCACCATCTGATCAATAAATGGGAGAGGAAAATGATCATTCCTTGTGGTAGCATTCCACTTACGGTAGTCTAGACACACTCTCCATCCTGATTGCACACGAGTTGGAACCAACTCATCGTCTTTATTTATCACTACTGTCAATCTAGCCTGCTTTGGTACGACATGAATCGGGCTCACTCACTCACTATCAAAGATTGGATAAATGATCCCTACATCCAACAGCTTTATCACTTCAGTCCTCACAACCACTTGTATAGCTGGGTTGAGCCTTCTTTGTGGCTCCCTCGATGGCTTGGCATTCTCATCCAAATGTAACTTGTGCATCACCATCGAGGGGCTGATCCCCTTGATATCCTCAATAGTCCAGCCTATAGCTTCATTGTGCTATATTAAAACGTTCAATAATTTATCCACTTGAGCATCAACCAAATCTAAAGCTATAGTCAGAGGCAAAGAATCTGTTGGACCTAGGAACTTATACTTAAGATTGCCCGATAAAGGCATAAGTTCTTTCTTGAGGGGTTCAGGTATTGTGATCTCCTCTGTCTCACTATTCTTCTGAGGAGCAGATTCCAAAGTAGCATTTGCTTGCTTAAACAACTTATCCAAATCCAAATCCTCTTCAAACTGAGCAAAGCATGCCTCCAGGGGGTCTTCAATGCTTGATTCACCCACAGTCTCCTCTGTCTTACTGCTCTCCCGAGGAGCAGACTCCAAGATAGCATTTGCTTGCTTGAGTAGCTTATCCAAATCCAAATCCTCTCCAAACTGAGCAAAGCATGCCTCCAAAATGTCCTCAGACTTCCCTTCTTTCTTGGGCGCTTGTAATCTCTCAGGGTAAGGCGTTTTAGGTACAAACGACCCAGGAAGATCCTTAATAGTAGGTGTGGCTGTAGATGGCTCAGCATCTCTCTTCTCCTTGTTGCCACTTTCTTGCCCTTGTTGCATAGCTGGGTTCTCTTCCACTTGATTTTCCACAGGTCTCCCAGACCTCAATGGGACAATCAATTGCACTTGTTCCTGCCTGTGCATAGGAGTTGATGAATTTCCCACCGCAAACTGTTCCTTCGGGTTAGGCTCAGGTTGGCTGGGGAACTTTCCCTTCTCTTATTCACCCAAGTGACTTGCGATTTGATCCATTTGACTCTCTATCTTAGCAATCGCTTGGGTGTTTACTATTTACGCACTCCTTACTTCGCTTATGGATTGGACGATCATCTTCCTGAAATCATTGAGGGCGTCCTCCAATGACTGTGAAACCGACGCTGGCGCTTTAGTGGGAGCTTGGTAAGCAGGTGATGGTACTGAATGGGCTGAGAAACTATAACTTGGAACTAGTGGAGGAAATTCGGGAGGGTATTGATTGTAAGCATGATGAGGGGCTCCTCCCTGATTTAATAGTTGGTTTTGCTTCCATGAAAAATTAGGGTGGTTCCGCCACCCTGGATTGTATGTCTCGGAGTAAGATCCATTTGATTGCCACCAATAGTCATTGAAAGTGTTCATTTGTTCCGTGGGATACTCGACAAAAGCCGGCGTAGATGGAAAATTTTGTGCTAAATGCATAGGACTAGCACAAATGGAACAACTATCAACATTGAATGTATTGGTTGTATTGATGGATTGGCCGGTCATCTTCATGAAATCCTTGAGGGCGTCCTCTAAAAACTGTGAAACCGGCGCTGGATTCATCCACATTTTTTTATATTTTTATTTTATTTTATTTTTGGGCAAATGCAAATAAATTAAAATTAAAATTAAAATTAAAATTAAAATTAAATTAAAATTAGATTTAAAATTAAAAATAAATTAAAATTAAAATTAAAAAAAATAAAACAAAAATGCTAACTAAACTAGTAGAAAAATAAAATTAATTTAGACAAAAATTTCACAAACAAAACAATTCTCTGGCAACGGCGCCAAAAACTTGTTGTGAGTTTTAAATTACTCGCAAGCGCACGAGTCGTTTGCAATATAGTGTTATGCAAGTGCGAGGTCGAATCCGTAGGGAATTGTGTTGTGAAAATATTTTTATCTAAACTAAGCCTATTTTAACCTAGTTCCAAGTTTTGAATTATCTTTTGCAAAACAAATATAAACTAAACTAAATTGATTTAAAACTAATAATAAAGACACTAAGGTTTCTGAATCCACCCCACCAAAGTTAAGCATATATCTTCATGTTCTAAAAATAGCCTATCAAAACATTCCATGAATCCAACTTAAAACAAAAAACAACAAATATCCCAATTAAACCAAAAGCATCCAATGCATCCACTTTTAACAAATCACAAAGGAAATCCAATTTAATCAAAAATAATTTGATGTATCCATCAGATGAAACATACAGAATATCCAACAGAACAATTTAAACGCAATCAATCATAAGGTTTTACTCAAATAATTGACAGAACATTTATACTAAAAAAACATCAGAATTGTACAAACAAATCTGAAACTATTATGCCAAACAACGGCGAGGCTTCATCTTCAACCTTAGTTGAAGATTTTAGTCACTCATAATCATGAAACTAGAGTTCATAACAAAAGTGCTAAACATTAAACTAAAAAAAAACAGTAAATTAAAACTGACTATACATGGGAGAAATTCCACTCGCTGTTAGGCGACGCTTCCCCTTGTGGTAGCAAAGCCTTTGGAGATCCACAAGAATGCTAGTAGAAGTCCTCCAAATTGCACCAAAATGGCACCAGGAATTGCACACTAAAGATGAAGTGAAGAGGGGCTTATATAGGGAAACATCACAAGTGCAATATGTTTCCAATCCGATGTGGGATACTGTAGATTCCAACTTTTGCTCTTTGACATTTGTCTACTAAAACAACAATAACTTTCTCTAGAAAAATCATTTTATTGATCTGTAAAATTTCCCAATAAATAGACATCCAGATCTTTCAAAGAATATATGGTTCATCTCCTAGTTCTTCCTGAATCAATACAGTTTAATCCTCAAAAATGGCTGATCTGTCACGCTGAAATCATGCACAGCCTGACCTTTGTCTACTAAAACTGCCATAACTTTCTCTAGAAAAATCATTTTATTGATCCGTAAAATTTCCCAGAAAATAGACATCCGGATCTTTCCATGCATATATGGTTCATCTCCTAGTTCTTCCTGAATCAATACAGTTTAATCCTAAAATATGGCTGATCTCTACGAGCAATTCTGACAATTTAGTGAAACTCATTTCCCAGTGCTTGTAAACCTGAAAAACAATGAAAACAACTCAAAGTAACAAATTTCTAAGCTAACAAATGTAAATTAAGTGGCTAAAATATGCAATATTTTTCACTCATCAATCCTCCTCTTACAAGAATTTAATATCACCATCAAGGACAAGAAAGGAGTGGAGCATGTAGTAGCCGACCACCTCTCGAGACTCATATTTGAGGACATTTGTGATGACATGCCAATCAAGGATAATTTTCTCGATGAGCAATTACTCTCCATTACTTCTCTACCATGGTTTGCTCACATCGTGAATTATTTGGCTACAGGTGAGATACCTATGGATTGGAGTGCTCAAGACAAGAGGAAATTCTTATATGAGGTATGTAATTTTTATTGGGATGACCCCTATCTTTTCAAGTACTGCCCTGACCAAATTTTAAGGCGTTGCATCCCTAATGAAGAGATTGCTAACGTCTTGGAATTTTGTCATTCCCAAGCTTGTGGAGGCCACTTTTCAATAAAAAAAACCACTGCAAAAATTTTGCAGTGTGGATTTTATTGGCCTACCTTGTTTAAAGATGAAAACATCTATTGTTGCTCATGTGAAAAGTGTCAAAAGTTAGGAGCTATGTCTTGCCGAAATATGATGCCCTTAAACCCTATTTTAGTAATTGAGATATTTGATTGTTGGGGCATCGATTTTATGGGACCCTTTCCTTCTTCGTTTGGTTACCAGTATATAATCGTGGCAATAGATTATGTATCTAAGTGGGTAGAGGCAGCAGCTTGCCGAAGCAATGACAATAGGACAGTAATTAAATTTCTTAAAGAAAATGTGTTATCTTGATTTGGTACACCACGTGCTATAATTAGTGATCGAGGTACACATTTTTGCAATCGTTCTTTTGCAGCTTTGATGAAGAAATATGGGGTGTTACATAAAATTTCTAGTGCCTATCATCCTCAGACTAGTGGACAAGTAGAGCTTGCTAATAGAGAAATTAAACAAATTTTAGAAAAAATGTTTAACCCGGATCGCAAGGATTGGTCTTTGAGACTAGTTGATACGCTTTGGGCTTACCGTATAGCTTTTAAAACCCCCTTAGGCATGTCACCTTATAGGCTTGTCTTTGGAAAGCCTTACTATTTACCTGTAGAGCTCGAGCATCGAGTTTATTGGGCCATCAAGTCTTTTAATTTTGACATAGGAGAAATGGGTAAGCTTCGGAAATATCAGTTGACCGAATTAGAGGAATTAAGAAACGATGCTTATGAGAATTCTAGAATCTATAAAGCCAAGATGAAAGTATTCAATGACAAAAACATTTAGAGGAAAACATTTAAACCCAATAATAGGGTGTTCTTATACTACTCTAGACTCCATAAGCATCCTAGAAAACTTCGGTCGAGGTTGATCGACCCTTTTGTAGTGAAAAATATATTTGAAAATAGGGCAGTAGAAATTGAGGATACTAGAGATGGTCAAAATTTTAAAGTAAATGGTCAGCGCCTCAAGATCTTAATCGATAAGCAAGATCTGGAAGTGGAAGACATTCCACTTATGGATCCGGTATATTTCCCTTAACTTTACCATACAGGTACGTTTTTATTTATTTTTCTTTTGATTTGTTTGTTTTGTTTTTAATTAAGTTTTATTCAATCTTAATTGTTAGTTTTTATTTTAGTTTAATCTAATTTTTAAGGATTACTTTTTATACCATTTTTTATTTGGCTAACTTTATTTTATTTTTCTTTCTTTTGGCAACAAATATAGTTTTCTTCTTGTAGACACTAGTGTGCACCACGATGCCCCTCAGTCAGCACCACAGCGCACAACACCAGGCCCAGCACCGTAGCACACAGCATAGTGCCAGCTCGAGCCCAACACATATCAAAACCTAATTCTGCACTATATAAACTATTTTGTAGCCTCCTTCTTCATTTCTCCTTTCACAAAACCAGCAGCACACTAACTTCTCTTTCATCTTTGCAACAAATCCTTACTTGCCCACTCACTTTGACTCAAAATTTTCTTGTTTCTACCATCATTTCTTGCTAAATTGCTCACTAATTTTGCTGATTTTGCTAGTATTCTCTCTTAAAAGCTTGGTTATAAGAATATTTTGGGTTCATCAAAGCACACTTCAAGAGGTGGTTAGTCTTTCTTCTCTCCAACGTGGACATCAAGTAAGACCACTTTCTTCCCTTTTATTGTTCATTTGTTCTATTTAGTGGTTACATTTTGCCTTAAGTCTATTGTTCTATATATTTGATTTCCATGGCATCTAAGATCAAGAGACCTAGGGGAAACCACAACAAGAGTATGATGAGACCAAATTTGTGAGTTTTGAAGCAAGTGAGAGGTATATTAGAATGCTGCAAAGTAGAAAACCCATTCCCGAGAGAGGATTTAACATCACCGAGAGAGGGAACCCGACCTTATTTAGAATGATTCTAGATAGGAATTGGGGTACATTTACAAGACCACTCTCTCCTTCCCTCAAAAATTTGGTTAGAGAATTTTATGCTAATGCAGACGACCATAGGAATGGTAAAGTGAAAGTGAGAGGACAAACAGTATCTTTTAGCAGTACATCTATTAATAACTTCTATGGATTACCTGACATTGAACACAGTGAGTATAGTGCATATGTGTCTACAATTAATTATGAAGAGATTTGCACTACCCTTTGTATTTCGGGCACTACATGGAAAATGATGGATGATATCCCTGTCACTTTGCCTGGTACTTCTCTCACTGCCAATGCTAGGGCTTGGTAATATTTTATATGTTAGTGGATGATGCCTGCTTTACACTATAGTGCCTTAACTGTTGAGTGAGCTATGTTAATTTATGCAATTTTGATGGGCATGACTATCGATGTGGGCCAAGTCATATATAATTCTATCACACACACTGTTAGACAAAAGCTCGGATTATATTTTCCTTCTTTAATTACCCAATTGTGCATCCGAGCTTGAGTCCAATACAGTCCTGATGAGGAGGCCCAGTAATCTAAAAAACCCATCGATGATAGCCTGCTAGCTCAGATTCAAGCATCAAGGCCGCCAATTCCGAGAGAGGGGGCAGTAATTGCTGCCCGCTCTCCCCCCTCTAGGCATTTCACGGTTGCCGAGTGCCTTGAGTGTTTAGAGAGTCATTTTGATGAGCATCAAAAACTGTTGCTTGATAAGATAGATCGTCAAGACCGAATCTTGGCTAGGTAAGACCGAATCTTGGCTAGGCAAGACCGAATCTTGGCTAGGCAAGACCGATTCTTGGCTCGGCAAGCCGATTATCAAGCGGGGGTCTACTCTTCCTTTGGTCAGATGTACTAACACCTTGCCTCTGCTACTGGTTGTAATATGG
Source organism: Bretschneidera sinensis (assembly GCA_023935145.1). Lineage (NCBI taxonomy): Eukaryota > Viridiplantae > Streptophyta > Magnoliopsida > Brassicales > Akaniaceae > Bretschneidera > Bretschneidera sinensis. The sequence continues at coordinate 41,712,369 of CM043698.1, forward strand.
ATAACTTTTCTACTATGCCACCTTATCTGGGTTCATCTTTTGATCCACCTCCCGAGGAAGGTGAAAAGAATGAAGGGAATGAAGAAGATGATGATGACTTAGAGGATTAGTTTTGGGTTATATCTCTTATTTTCCCTTTCGTTATTTTCTTTTTCATTTTTTTAATTATTTCTCTCTATTTTATGTTCTAACTTAACATATGGTGGGAATCTTAACGGTACACTGCAGTGGTTTTCTTTTTGTTGTTTTGTTCTATATTGTAGATCAGAATTTCAGCAAGAAGATGGACATGCAGTTCACATGATGGTGCACAATTTTCCGCATCTATGCATTTGTACTTACAAAGGGAGTTTCCTTTACTTTATCTTTAACATTGAGGACAATGCAATTTTTAAGTTGGGGGTAGAGGAAACATAATTCTTTTTCATTAAATTGTTTGGTGTTACCTTCCCTTTTTGTTTTTAGCATGCTTGGTGTTAGCCTTAGAGTTAATTTACATGTCAATGATATAAACTTAATTGAGATAGTAGATAGCATGTAGAAGAAGTTAAAACTTGCTTCGGTTTGAAATTAATTTAAGTGTTAATCTTCACTTGGTTAGAGACTCTAGCTTGTGGTAAGATTGTATGATTAGTCTTAAACATTTAAAGAAGTTTTATGTGTGATTATTTTGTGAATATTTTTGCGGTCTCAGTAAGCTCTAGAACTTATTTGATAATCATTTGAGGCGGATTCCTAGAATGCACATTACTTAGGATATGATATAGGCAATTTTTGGACCGTTTGAGCCTTTCGAACTTACCCTTGCTATATTCATCACTAGTCACATGTTTGAGCATTTTTCTTGAAAAAAAATTTGAGCCTTGTTTCTTTCAGTAGCCCATTTACTCACCCTTATGAGCCTAAAAATATTTTATCCTTACCTTTCGTTTAAAAGAACTTAGTTATACACATTTATTGAGAAGCACTTAAAAGGAGTAAGGATGGAAATATGAAAACCATAACCCAAGTACACTAAAAGAGATAAGTTGGGGGTTGTGGAAAAGAAAAAAAAATGAAAAATGAAAAAAAAGGTGAATGGTCTTATGCAAAAATACAAAAGAAAAGAAAAGAAAAGTGAATTATGGCAAAAAATGAAGAAAAGAATAGAAAAGTGGTGATTTGAGAAAAATGCTCGAAAAATGGTTGAAAAAGTTGGGTGTTGAAGAAAGGTTATCTAGTGCTTAAAAGTGGTTGTGTTTAAAGCTAAGAGATTGAGTTCTTTTACTTGTGAATCCTTCCCATTCTTTCTTAACCTTTACCTTAGCGATTTTAAGATTTATGTTTGGATTACTTTCGAACTTGGGTGAATTTAAATGATTCGATGTGCTGTGTGTTATGTGAAATTTTTTAGACAAAATGTGAAATACTCTTGGTTAACACTAATATTGTTTTACTTTACTACGATTCCCACCATAGAATTCATCTCTTGTTTTCGCTTGAATTGCTAGGGACTAGCAATAAGCTAGTTGAGGGTTGTGATGAGAGCCATAAAATGCATCTCAACGGTGTTTAATTGTTAGCATTTTAGGATTGATCTCGGTCTTTATTGCACTTTTATATGTTAATAACTCTAAAGTGATATTATTGGACCACTGATTTATTTCTTTGCATTTTCAGGTACTTTGAGTCCAAAAGAGAAGAAAAAGCGATCGTTGCTTAAAGCACCAAGATTCCATGCATAACGGAGTGTCGGAGTGGTTGCGGAGAAGCAAACATAAAGAAAAAAATCAAGTCATCAGTGTGCACCACGGTTCCCCTAAGCTAGCACCGCAGTGCCCAGAAACCTCCACATCTTGAACCATCAGTGTGCACCGCGGTCCTCCTCAGCCAGCACCGCTGTGCCCAGAAGTACACCCAACAAAAGCTAAAGCCAACACCACAGCACCCATAAAGGAGCACCGCAACGCGCACACGATGTTATATCTCTGAGTTAGAACTTAATTAGGGTTTTAAACAATAAATTAAACCCCAAAACACCCTTGGACCTTTGTACTATAAATAGATCACTTTGGGTTTAAGAGAAGGGTCTTTGAAAGCCTGAAAAACTCAAGGAAATAACCAATTCTTCCCCATCAAAGCGTTCAACCATGAGCCCCATGGCGAACTAATCTCCAAGCAAGGCAAAGGGATAAATCCCTAGGTATAGTTATTCCTATCTTCCCTTATTTGATTTAATAGGAATTTATTATCAAAACATTGTTATGATTTACTTTTTAATCTAATTATAAGATTTTATCTATTCCGGTGATTATAACTTTCTCCTTGATATAAATTTAGTCATGCTTTTCTTATGTCAAGATTGTTTGGGTATAATTGAGTCCGGTAGATTTAGCCTTTAGGTTTGTCCATTGCTGCAATATTGTCAACAAAGATATATTGTCGTTTCTTGATAAACCTATAGGATAGATCATGTATGCATGAATCGGAAATAAAAAGTATTTCATAAACAATCATATTAGGGTTTATATATGTGCTCATTGAATATTTACTGATTGCCTGTTTGGGATGTGAAACCCACAATCGAGATTAAAACAACTGAATCAAGTTAGGAATAGGGCAACGAACCTAGGGAGGATTCCCAGGTCGTTGTTGTTTCCCTATTATATTTTATAATCTATTTTACACAATTACTTCATTACCAAAAGTTCATATTTTCTCACTTAAATCTTTATCGTTTGTGTTATGGTTCACACCTTCTTTTGTAGTTAACTTGTTTCCCTGTGGAATTGACACCCCAAAACTATGCTACAACAACCACGTTATGTTTTGGGCATAATCAGGTCCCTTACTCTAGTGCGGTTGGATCAGTCACGTTCATAATGGTCAGTACTAGACCCGACATTTCTCAGGCAATGAGTGTTCTCAGCAGATTTGTGAGTAATCCTGGATAGGAGCTTTGGCTTGGGATAAAGTGGTTGCTGAGGTATTTGAAGGCTCAATTGCAGTTGGTGATAGCACTCTCAATAACCAAAACTGAGTACATAGCGGCTACGGAAGCCATAAAGGAGGCTATGTGGTGCAAAGGGTTGTTGGAAGAGTGGAAGGTCCTAAAAGAGCAGGTCGTGGTGTCTTCGGATAGCCAAAGTGCATTGCACTTGTGTAGGAACCCGGTGTTCCATGAGAGGACTAGGCATATGGATGTTCAGTATCATTTCATTCGGGAAAATGTTACAAAAGGATGCATTCATGTGGACAAAGTCGTAACAGAAGAAAATCCTGCAGATTTAGGAACCAAAGTTCTACCTCTAAGCAAGTTCAATCATTGCCTTGGACTTCTTAGGATTGGAGTCGGTTGATATGGTGACTCAAGTTGAGTTTGGATCCTGAGTTCTATGCACAGTGGGTTCGGGTTTAATCGCTTAGACAAAGGTAGAGATTGTTGGTATTTGTCTAACGATTAAATAGGAGAAAAATTCAGCTTTAGGTCTAGGTTATGCGCCGCGGCTTCCAGCAAGTGGAGGAAGTTCTCCTTCAGGTGCACACCGTGGCATGGACCAGCCGCGCCATGGCCTCCAGCAGGGTAGCAAGTTTCCCCTATTCTGAGCCTCAGCACGCTCTGTTCTAAGCCTCAGCATGAAGCACACCTGGCACCAATTTTTCAACACTTTGAGATGGTGCGTGAGACTTGGTTAAAATGCACAAGATTACTTAGACTCTTAGAGAGCCATGAGTCTTTGGTTCTTGAGATCTAAGGGTTGAGATTGATCTTAAAAATTGGATGAGGTAGTCATTGCTCTATATAAAGGGTCTTCTAACAACAAGTGAAGACATCATCTCAACAAAAGAGAATGCCATGTGAATGTGTGTGAAATAGAACACATGGTGTGTGAGAGTGCAAAGACACTAAACAAAAGAGAGACTCATTCAAGAGAGGTTGGTTGTTTAGAGAGAGAGTAGTATAGATTGGGGATTTAAGGGCTTTGTAATTAGAATATTCTTGGGGAAAATTCCAGGGAAACACTAGTCCTTATCACTTTCTTTTTCTCTTCTTTCGTTCTTCAAGAACTAGAGAATTCTTGAAGAGGTGTTGTTGTAATTGTAAGAACTCCATATATTTAGTGCAGAGAGCTCGGAGGAGCTAATGGGGACATAGGCACATTGCTGAACCTCGATAACAATTGCTTGTGTTCTTTCTTTGATTGCTGTTTCCGGTTCATTACAAGTCATTCTAGACTTGGGTGTTTGGAAAGATCACAACCTGGGATTCCGCAACAAGGTGATTTTCTAACAATCCACATGAGCAATCAAAAACAAGGATCTCCTTCTTCTTGATGTGGAACACCACAAGAGAGGAGCAACTACAGCTAGTCAAAATTTAATGAGTGCTAGCTCTTTTGTTTTTATTTTTTATTTTTTGGGGGCTATGGCTTAGAGAGAGTTTACGATCTGATCTTAAAACTCAAATCATGACCATTAGGGTTTCCATCAAATAGAAGCCTTATTTATATCAAAACACTCTAAAATTTTTAGAATTATAATTAAACCCTTGGTCTAATTGAATTCCTAGAAATCTCTCTATTAGTCTTCTAATTTCCTTATTTTTTCAATTTTTCTATTGTGAGTGATCCCTTAGGTTCAATATTGCGCTGGCAATAGGTGCAATAAGTCATAACTATTACATGTCAATTGGATCCCATCCAATTAATTAGAATTCTTTCTAATTCATTCTCCCTTTAATAAGAATTAATTAATTACAATTAATTCTCAGATCATGAGTGACACCTAGCAATATATCACGATTACCCAAACTTAAAGTATGAAATTACTGTCAAACCTTAATTATTTAATCATATGTATCCCGATCTCAACTATATAACTTAAATGGTAAAATTAGAAGCTCATTTCTAATTTCCACCCTACCTTGGGAAGAGAATTTCCAAACTATGACTTAATTAGATCACATAAGACATTCTATTTTTTACTAAGAGTGATGGATAATCTATTATATAGTCATATACCTCAATGCATAAGTGATAATACCCAATTACTACCTTTGTGTAGCCCATGATTAGAACCACATTTAAGTAGCATTAAAGCATGATGACCTATATACAAGGCCTTAAGTGTAAGGATCACTTGCACAACTGCAACATAAGAACTCCTACTGATAACTAGTAAAATGTTCGTTGAGGTGTTCTTAAGTCGAGTCAGTTCAGTGTACTTGTTCTGTAACAAGCAGCTACGTAATTTGTTTTACTGTGTCATAATTTTCTTGCTTCTTCTGTAATGACCCATCCCAAACGGGCCTACCCAAGACAGTGTTGTCACTGTTTGAAATCCAAGTACGACACATATATGCAACAACTATTGCATTAAATACTGAAAAATAATTGCCATATGTTCCTTAACTCTTTTATAGAAGAGATTATAATTTTCTTACAAAAACTTCCAATATTCACAACCATTTAGAATTCAACTTTCACAGAGTACTCTAATAATTAAAAATGATGCATGAACAAGCATAACTCTATACAAAAATATATACAACATTTTGTACAACTATACAAAGTCTATCTCTTTTTTTTTTCTCTTCTTCTTTTCTTTTCTCTAAGGATATCACCCATGAGGACTTACCTATTAACTTACACTGGGTCTCAAGGTATAGATCTACTAGTCCTACCCGCGACCTGAAATCATTTAATTTGAGGAATGGGCTTCACAATCTCAATGAATTACAATTTACTAGAAGTATTCGATTTGTATACTTCTAGTCATATTCAATATTATAATTTATACTCATGTTTCACATCATTTACTTTATCAATCAATTTCTATCATTAAATTACAATTAGTTCTATTTCATATCATATGTTTTAGCCAACTTAAAATCACCATCTATCAACTCGACTGTCTCATTATGAGACTCGTACTTCTATCATCATTTAACAATCAACTTGATGCATTAGCATCTGAATAAATATAACAATAAATAAATTTGAATGCATTCATAGTCTCATTTCTCATCGTTCCATTTTTTTCTTTTACATCTCATCATTTCCACATTTCATTCATACCATTCTCTGGTACAACTTCTAGAGACTTATCCCCACATGTCGACATGTTTCATCTAGACCAACCATGGTTCTGGTCTATTCTATGTATATGATCAGTTACATACAAGCAAGCATATCACATCAACATATAATTTAGAAGTCATTTTCTTTCATGAAAACTTTCTTTTTATCATATGTATATCAAATCATCTCTTATCGATATATTGTTCATCAATTTCTATCATTTTATCCCTTCAAGTATATAGTTTCACTAACTTCTTATGTATATTCATTTCAATCATATTATAAATCACGCTTTTATTAATTCATCAAATTTATGCATATTACATATATTTCATTAAATCAACATTTTTATAATGTATACTAACTATTTCATACTTTCATTCATTTCAAGATTTATATATATTTCAAGTTTGTCTTGCTTACTAATACTCGTGGATCACCACCTTACATTTCCTGCTCATTTTAGTAATTTTTTGAGATTTCTTATCACCAACACCTAACCATAATTTTTCATCAATCTTACTATTTCATAGTTTAATTCAAACAATATAATTATTTAGTTATGTTCTTAGTTTACAATTCCATTATTTTTGTGATTGAAGTTATACCTAAATATATGAAACAAACAATTCTTTAGCTAAATGTTTCTCTGTAATATAAAATTAAAATATGAGTCTCATTGAAAACTTACCCCCAATTGGGATGAAATCTTGATATTGAAATTGGATAACAATAATTATCTTGATTTTTTTGGAGAATTTATCTCTAAATTTTTGCTAAAGAGAAATAAAGTTGAAGAAGAAAAGAAATGAAATGAAACTCTCGTGAGAAAGAAACTCAGAGAGTTAAAAGCTTTCTTAAGCTTTGTTCTTCTCTTTTAAAAAAAAAATATTATTATAATATTATCTTATTTAAAATATCAATTCACACGATCATTTTCATGTGAACATGTAAGGACCCATGTTCATCTTTTGCTGTTTGCCTTTTTTTTATAAATATATTATTATAATTTTACTAAAAATATCAATTTCCATTGATTACCATCACGTGAACATGTAAGCTCCATGTTCTTATTTGTCGTTTCCTTTTTTAAATATATATTATTATTTTATTACAAAAATCAATGTACTTGATTTTGAACGATTCGAGACTTGTCAATCACACGAATTATAAACAGAAAGAAAAGAAGACAAGATTTACCCATGTTCACCCAAGAATAGGGCTACGTTATGCCAGAAGTTTCTTATTATCAACCTCACAAATCTCTCTATTACAATGTATGCTCAGTACATAAAGAGTATTTATATGCAACTTAAGACATCCTAATTAAGGTCTAATTAAGTTTCCGTTTTGCTACAGAACTACGACTCTTCATGGGCCCAACCCTAAACTACCGAGCAAAAAACCAGGCCCAGCTCATGTACATAGCCCAAAAGTTTCGGGGGTGCTACCCTTTAACCCCCGCCCGCTTTCCAGGGAACAAGACCCCCGCCCACTCTCTGGGGAGCAGGACCTCCATATTCGTCTAGGGTTCTACAGACCTGGTCTCGTGAAGTATGCACCAACTCTAACAGATTTTTTCTTCACGTGAACATTCTTTTTTTGCCCTGTTCTTTTTGTAATAAAATTACTAAATTACAAAAATTCTAAATGTTGGTATTTGTCTAAGGTTTAAACATGGTTAAGGTTTAAACAAGGGATGGAAGAGTGAAGTTCAGCATGTTAAAGGAGTGCACACAAGTGTGCGCCTCACTCTGGGTGTGTGCACACCTCTCCATTCAGCAAGATAAAAGAGTGCACACAGCATTAGGAGGTCTAGCACCAGTGTGCGTCGCACCCCTGCTCCTTCCAGGCCATGACACCTAGCAAGGAGGAAGTCATGGTGGAGGGTAGCGTCGCACCTCTCCCTCACCAAGGCCGCGGTGCCCAGAAAGTGGTGAAAAAGGGTTTTGCCTAAGGCCGCAGCGCTCCTTGTTCAGTGCCTTGGCGCTAGGCACACTGATGCACACATGAATAACTTGATTCAGCCTTTTGTTAAGTGCGTGGGTGCAAGTCCAAAATGCACAGCATCACTTAGGATTGATGGAGGGCCATGGTTGATTGGTCATCAAGATATAAAGGTGGAGAATGACACTCAAGATTGGACAAGAAGTTGGTGCACTATATAAAGGGTCACCTAGCTTCAATCTCAACACAACAATATAATGTGAAAGGCATTGTGACAAGACACAAGAGTGTGTGTGAAGGAGAGAATTGTATGAGAGTGCAAAGACACAGACATACTTGAAGGGTCTTCTTGGGGAATGACAATTCTTGCCACGTGAGGGGGATAGGAGACATCCAGTTGAGGATGTTTGATGGAGTCACAAGGTTGCTACAGAATGTGAGGTATCTTCCAGATTTGAAGAGGAATTTGATCTCATTAGGGCAACTGGATTCCATGGGCTACACATGCAAAGTAGAAAGACTCGATTTATGCAAGGGCTGTGTTCTAGGGCAGCAACATCGGGTCAACTTCAACACCAGAGTGCACAAGTCTAAGGAAATTCTTGACTACATTCATTCGGACCTTTGGAGACCAGCAATGACACTGATGCGATGAAATTGACACTAGCAAGTGCACTAATCATTCAAGTAATAAAATGATGAGTGAATATCGTTCCCAGCGAGGACTGATCAAATACTACAAAAATTATGACTTAACTTTTACTGTTATTTGAGCAAACGAATAATTGTAGGGGAAAGATTTACTAACAATTAACTAAGAAAAAACAGAATGCAATAGTAAATAATGGAAGATTAGCAAATTTTGGAATGAAAACTCTTATGAACTAACGTGCTAAGGACTCGATTTCACCTAAACAATAATTGATAAGAGTTTCGAATGGATAAGTTTCGTTTAATATGTTTTCCAAGATGGTAGAATCCCCAATAAATTGGTTATCCATATTCCGGGTCTAACCACAATCTCAAGAATCATTAACTTCGAATATCCGTATTTCAGGTCTATTCTAGATTAACTCAAATTGAGAAGCATTAAGTGTTTTTGGATTCCTTTAAGTTAAATCTCCCTATTCGGTTACGATTTAAACGGACTACATGAACTTCCTAGAATCCCTATTCGGTTACTCCTATTCCATTCATGGCATGTTTTACCCTGGCCTTTGCATACATAAAAATCCAATATCATATTTATTAGTTCAACCATTCATAAGAGAATGGCTTCTCTATTCGACACATCACCATGCCCAAAGAAGGAATCAAAATAATAAAAAGTATTAAGAACAATAAAACACACTCTTTGAAAAACAAATTAAATTCCACTTGTCCAAACAACAACTCAAGATAAAGGTTTAGGATCCATCTATCCTTAACACAAAAATATCTACTCCATAATCATGTTCAAACAACCCATGTTCATATTATAAAAAATCAACATAGATGGAATAGAAGAATACAAAACCGGAGAAGAATGATTAAAAGCTTGATGCATAGCCTCCCGGAGTGTCTCCAAGCCTCCTTTCGTGTCTCCTCTCCTCCAAATTCTGTTTTCTTTCTTCTCTTTTCCGCATCCTTTCCAGATTCTCTTCTTGTTCAGCTAGGGTTTCAATTTATAAAATTCAAAATTCGCGGGCTGGCGCTGCAGCGCCAACATCCCAGCGCTGCAGCGCCAAGACATAAAGAAACCCTAATTCTGGCGCTGCAGCTCCAACTTTCTGGCGCTGCAGCGCCAACTTTCTGTCCAAATCCTTCTTTGTGTCATCTACCAGCGCTGCAGTGCCAACATCCTGGTGCTGCAGCCTTGAGTTTCTGTCCTCTCTATGCATTTTGGTGCTGTGAGGTGCGGCTGATGCTGAACCAGGAGGTATGACCTCTGTCTGCTAAAATCGCCATAACTTTCTCTAGAAAAATGATTTTAATGAACCGTAAAATCCTACAGAAAGTAGACTTCCAGATATTTCTGAGAATATTTGGCACACTTCCTGGTTCTTCCTACATTAATACAGTTTAATTTGTAAAGATGGTTGATTCGTATGGCAACTCCAGCAACTTAGTGAAAACTCCTTTCTTAGTTTCTCTTCATCTTGGCTCTTCCACGACCATTCTTTTGCTTGAGTGTTCAATGGAGCTTCGTGTTTAAAGTAATGATAGCTCTTCCATCTCTTTTAAATCAAGATACCTGAAAAAATGCACCGAAATAAGTTAATGCTCCAAAAATACCACTTTAGAGTTGTTAATGAATAAAAATGCAATTAAGACCTAAATCAACCCTAAAGTGCTAACAAATAAGTACGATTATAATGCATTTTATGGCTCTTATCACAGAGTTATCACACCCCCAAACTTACGTTTTTTCTAGTCGTCGAGCAAACTAGAACAAAATTCTATGCACACACATCCTAAGAGTGCGAGATGGTTTGATTAGATTTGATATAGCATGCCTCAAAGATTGCATAAAAATTATAACACAAGAAAAACTTTCCAAATGCTGCCAATGTCTAGAATTTCAAATTTATTGCTAGCCTTATCTTACATCAAATTCTTCAAACGTGTGTGTGTGCAACACCTTTATAAACTTAATCGTCTCGCCACTCTGATCGGTTTATGCAAGCAAGTAGGATAATGCCAATCTTTCAAAGTCCATAAGCTTACTTTTCACACCACTCTCTACTAATGTAGGCTATGACAATACCTGAGATCATCAGGACTTTATTCAGCTTATAACTTTGGCTAAGGTTAATGTATGGTGAAAGATTGATTTGAGGTTCACATCACCTTAAGCACATCAACCAATAAATATTTTATTTCAAACTTTCCCTCAGTTATCATGGAATACTTCAAATACTTTTGCTCTTGTCACATCTTCTTGTTTTTTTTTTTGTATTCTTGTACTATAGTAGCACTAGTATTTGTTTCCGTGTACATTACTGAAACTATAGCATAGCATGTACATGACGATCAAACACAGCTTTGCCAGCTGCCTGTGATAGGCAGAATACAACTTTATCAAATAGTTCATGTGGTAAACCTTTTTGACTTTGATCTTTTCCTTGATCTCTCTCGATGGGAAATATGTAACACATATCATAGCCAAGGGAAAGCCGCTTCCTCTTGCTCAATCCTCTGTTACCACTTAAGAGAATAGTCCCTTTATTAATCAATGTGCTTATAGGTGAAAGGTGGAGATAAATTTTATTTTTTTATTTTTTTTATATATATATATTTGAAAGGAAAATAGGTTATATGATTGGGTGACAAAACAATATGTATCCAAGCTCAAAAGGGGAACACTAAGGATAGACACATATCAAGGGTTGGCTAAAATGGCTCAAACTTTCCAAACATGGCCTGGATCCTTTCTTTGGTACTGTACTACCTAGGATTTCTCCTCGAGTGGTCTTCAAACAAGTTCTAGAGTCCAAGAGATCACAAGACTACACTGCTCACATAAACACTCTCCGAAACAGCAAGACAACAAAGTGCTTAGGTGTAAGTGCTCATTGTGTTCAAAGAGTTCGATGCGAAATAAATCCAAACAACAAATTCAAGCACACAGACAAACGCAACATTTTTCAAATTTTCAATGGCTATAATCAAGTCAATCTATTTCTCATCATTGGCAAAATCAAAATCAAACAACAGAAAGCACTCAGAAAACACAAATAGAAAAATAACTAGAAACATAAGCAGTGCACACATTCAGATAAAGTTCCCACCCCCAAACTTAAATAATACATTGTCCGCAATGTATAGAATTTGAATTATAAAGTAAGAGAAGAGAACTCCCCTGATTAGTTGGAGGTCGAATCAATCGTCTTTGTTAATGTCCTCATCCTCCGGATCACTACTATGACTGGGATATGGTGGTAATGGAGAGGGAGAGCAGCTGGGAATTAAATTTTAGAGTGCCCTAACTGTGGAAGGGCTGTGCATTTAAATGTCAGCTTGCGGCCTGTCTGGATTATTGGTTTTGAACGATCAGGTCCTGGCGCTGCAGCGCTGAGTTTGTGAGGCTGCAGCGCTGGATTTCTGGGCTGATGCGTGAAATTAAAGGCCTTGGTGCTGCAGCTCCAATTTTCTGGCACTGCAGCGCTGAATTTCTGTCATGGCTCCACGTAGAGCTGAAAAATAAATCAAAAATACACATCGTAAGGCCATGAAAATTGAAATAACAAATAAATTAAGCAAAAAAAATTGAAACACCCCAAATAATTTCAAAAAGCAAGAAAAAAAAATTAAAAAGTAAGACCCAAAATGGTAGTTCTAATTTATAGTCTTTAGCTTGACTTTCTATTTTATGGCTCTTGGAGAACGGTGGTGGACGATTTAGGGTCAAAAGTCCCTGTAATGTAGTGCTTCAATTTGTGCCCGTTAATCTTGAATGTCTTCTTGTTTTTCTCGTGTCGAACCTCAACGATACCAAAAGGTGAGAAACTTATCATGGTATACGGTCCAGTCCACCAAGATTTCAGCTTTCCCGGAAATATGTGCCTTCTTAGGATTTTCAGCAACTGTTCTTCCATTTTACCTGTCAACGAAGAAGATATTATCACAGCGAAAATATTTTTCTCTAAATAAGCATATTTTAAATGAGCAAGTAAAGTTTTCAATTCAGTTATTATTATTTGTTCTTCTGGCACTTCTTTTCCCATTTCAGACTCCAAGTTCCTTGCTTCTTCTTCGATGATGAGTTTTTCAGTGGTATTAGTTCCCATTTCCATGATACATCTCTCCAAAGTATCTTCATTTAATGTTTTCTCCTGAAACTCCTCAAATTGGTTATCAACAATATCCACATGAAAACAAGAAGAAGTAGATAAGCCAGAAGGGTATTTCATAATTTTATACATATCAAAAGCTACTTGCTCATCATTGACTCTCAAAATCAATTTCCCTTGTTGTACATCAATCAGGGCTCTCCCTGTAGCAAGGAATGGACGTCCAAGTATAAGAGGTACCTCATGATCCTCTTCCATGTCGAGAACAATGAAGTCTACAGGGAATATAAATTTATCGTCCTTTACTAGTACATCTTCTATAATTCCCCGTGGTCTCTTAATAGATCGATCAGCTAATTGCAATGACACTGTTGTTGTTTTGATTTCTTCTAATCCAAGTTTCCTGAAAATTGAAAGAGGCATAAGATTGATACTTGCACCAAGGTCACATAAAGCTTTATCAAAAAATGAATTTCCTAAAGTACAAGGTATAGTAAAACTCCCTGGATCTTTCAATTTTGGAGGTAGCTTGTTTTGCAGTATGGCACTGCACTCTTCAGTTAACATCACCGTTCCATGTTTCTCAAGCTTTTGTTTATTAGACAAAATTTCCTTCAAAAATTTAGTGTAACTAGGCATCTGTGATAGAGCCTCTGCAAATGGAATGTTAATATGCAATTTCTTGAAAATCTCTAAAAATTTTGAAAATTGCTTATCTAATTTTTCTTTCATAAATTTCTGAGGATAGGGAAGAGGTGGCATATATTTAGTTTCAGAGTTAGAATCGATCAAACCTTTACCAGTAGACTTCTTTTCTGAAACATGTTCTTCTTGTATGGTCTCTTTTTTCTCGTCAACTTGCTGAGTAATTTCCTCAGGTTGTGGCTCTTCCAATTGTATGCCGCTCCTCAGTGTTATGGCCTTGACATCCTCCTTAGGATTCTTTTCTGTGTTGCTTGGGAGAGAACCTTGTGCACGTCCAAAAATTATGTTCGCTAGTTGACCGACTTGAACTTCTAGATTTTTTATGGATGCTTCTTGATTTTGGAATCTTGTTTCTGCTGTACTTAAAAATTTGGCCATCATTTCCTCCAAGTTGGACTTCTTTTCTTGAGGGGTATATTCAGGATGAGGTTGCTTTGCATTGCTTTGATTCCATGAGAAGTTTGGATGATTCCTCCATCCCGGATTATATGTGTTGCTATATGGATTGTTCTGCCTGTGAAAATTTGAAACAAAATTAGCTTGTTCAGCAGATGAATTATATGCAAACTGATTACCTTGACAGCTACTGCTGTGATGGCCACTACCACAACACAATTCACATATTGTATGTGAGTTGGGATTAAGTCCATCAATCTTCTTGGTGAGAACCTTCATTTGTGCTGTTAATGCTGTAACAGCATCTATATTGTGCAATCCTGAGGCTCTATTAACAGGTAGCCTTTCAACTGGCCATTGATAAGAATTTGTGGCCATCTCTTCTAGCAATTCAAGAGCCTCTTCTGGAGTTTTTCTCATGATCGTGTCAGCTGCAACTGCATCAATCATATTTCGGGTTGCACTGGTTAAACCATTATAAAAAGTTTGTACCTGCATCCAAGTGGGCAACTCGTGATGAGGACATCTTCTCAACAGGTCTTTAAAGCGCTCCCATGCCTCATAGAGTGACTCTTGATTGACCTGCAAAAACATAGCAATTTCATTACATAACTTTGCAGTTTTTGCAGGAGAGAAGTATTTCCCTAAAAACTTTTGTGCCAGTTCTGCCCATGTTGTTATGGATCCGGCAGGCAAAGAAGTCAACCAGCTTTTTGCTTTATCCGTCAATGAAAATGGGAAAAGCCTTAAGCGAATTGCATCCTCCGATACTCCGTTATGCTTAAATGTGTCACAAATTTCAAGGAAATTTGCCAAGTGAACATTTGGATCTTCTTGCGATAGGCCCCCAAATTGTACTAAATGCTGAATCATCTGAATGATGCGGGCTTAATTTCAAAATTGTTCGCTTGTATAGGTGGTCGCCGAATGCTGGATTCAAAACCATCCATCTTTGGCATGGCATAATCCCATAGTGCACGTTGCACCTCTGCATTATTTCCTTCTGCCATTGTGTCAACTGTTACTGGTGCTGCTCTTCTCAAAGCGTGAAAAGTGTGCTCAATCTCTGGATTAAGTTCTGCAAGTATTCTCCCACTAGTACGTGTCATGCACTAGAAAAGAAAACCCTACAAAAATAGACTTAAAAACAAAATTAATAAACTCTCAAATTAACTAGTAGAATCACAATAAATGTAATATTTTATTTCAGTCCCCGGCAACGGCGCCAAAAACTTGATGCAATGAAATTGACACTAGCAAGTGCACTAATCGTTCAAGTAATAAAATGATGAGTGAATATCGTTCCCAACGAGGACTGATCAAATACTACAAAAATTATGACTTAACTTTTACTGTTATTTGAGCAAACGAATAATTGTAGGGGAAAGATTTACTAACAATTAACTAAGGAAAAACAGAACGCAATAGTAAATAATGGAAGATTAGCAAATTTTGGAATGAAAACTCTTATGAACTAACATGCTAAGGACTCGACTTCACCTAAACCATAATTGATAAGAGTTTCGAATGGTTAAGTTTCGTTTAATATGTTTTCCAAGATGGTAGAATCCCCAATAAATTGGTTATCCATATTCCGGGTCTAACCACAATCTCAAGAATCATTAACTTCGAATATCCGTATTTCAGGTCTATTCTAGATTAACTCAAATTGAGAAGCATTAAGTGTTTTTGGATTCATTTCAGTTAAATCTCCCTATTCGGTTACGATTTAAACGGACCACATGAACTTCCTAGAATCCCTATTCGGTTACTCCTATTCCATTCATGGCATGTTTTACCCTGGCCTTTGCATACATAAAAATCCAATATCATATTTATTAGTTCAACCATTCATAAGAGCATGGCTTCTCTATTCGACACATCACCATGCCCAAAGAAGGAATCAAAATAATAAAAAGCATTAAGAACAATAAAACACACTCTTTGAAAAACACATTAAATTCCACTTGTCCAAACAACAACTCAAGATAAAGGTTTAGGATCCATCTATCCTTAACACAAAAATATCTACTCCATAATCATGTTCAAACAACCCATGTTCATATTATAAAACATCAACATAGATAGAATAGAAGAATACAAAACCGGAGAAGAATGATTAAAAGCTTGATGTGTAGCCTCCCGGAGTGTCTCCAAGCCTCATTTCGTGTCTCCTCTCCTCCAAATTCTGTTTTCTTTCTTCTCTTTTCCGCCTCTTTTCTAGATTCCCTTCTTGTTCAGCTAGGGTTTCAATTTATAACATTCAAAATTCGCGGGCTGGCGCTGCAGCGCCAAGACATAAAGAAACCCTAATTCTGGCGCTGCAGCTCCAACTTTCTGGCGCTGCAGCTTCAACTTTCTGTCCAAATCCTTCTTTGTGTCAGCTACCAGTGCTGCAGTGCCAACATCCTGGCGCTGCAGCCTTGAGTTTCTGTCCTCTCTGAGCATTTTGGTGCTGTGAGGTGCGGCTGATGCTGAATCAGGAGGTATGACCTCTGTCTTCTAAAATCGCCATAATTTTCTCTAGAAAAATGATTTTAATGAACCGTAAAATCCTACAGAAAGTAGACTTCCAGATATTTCTGAGCATATGTGGCACACTTCCTGGTTCTTCCTACATCAATGCAGTTTAATTTGTAAAGATGATTGATTCGTATGGCAACTCCAGCAACTTAGTGAAAACTCATTTCTTAGTTTTTCTTCATCTTGGCTCTTCCACGACCATTCTTTTGCTTGAGTGTTCAATGGAGCTTCGTGTTTAAAATGATGATAGCTCTTCCATCTCTTTTAAATCAAGATACCTGAAAAATGCACCGAAATAAGTTAATGCTCCAAAAATACCACTTTAGAGTTGTTAATGAATAAAAATGCAATTAAGACCTAAATCAACCCTAAAGTGCTAACAAATAAGTACGATTATAATGCATTTTATGGCTTTTATCACAGAGTTATCAGACACCAACATAGGGAGGTAACTTTTACTTTTTGTCTTTAATTGATGATTATTCAAGAAAAGTGTGGGTTTATTTGCTTAATCTCTACCTTTGTCTAAGCGTTTAAACCCGAACCCATTGTGCAGAGAACTTCAGGATCCAAACTCATGTTGAGTCATCATTCAACTGACTCCATTCCTAAGTAGTCCAAGGCAATGATTGAACTTACTTAGAGGTAGAACCTTGGTACCTAAATCTATAGGACTTTCTTCCATGGCCTTCTTACCAACATGAATGCATCATTTCGTACCATTTTTTGGAATGTAATGATACCAAACATCCATATGCTTTGTCCTCTCATGGGACATCGAATTCCTCCATGAGTGCCATGCACTTTGGATATCTAAAGACACCACCACCTGCTCTTTTAGGACCATCCACTCGTCCAACAACCCTTTGTACCACATAGCCTCCTTTATGGCTTCCGAAGCCACTATGTATTCTGCCTCTGTTGTTAAGAGTGCTACCACCGGCTGCCACCGAGCCTTCCAATACCTCAGCAACTACTTCATCCTAAGCCAAAGTTCTTTTTTGGGATTACTCACACATCTGCTGAGAACACCCATTGCTTGAGAAATGTCGGGTCTAGTGCTCACCATTATGGACATGAATGGTCTAATAGCACTAGAGTAAGGGACCTTAACCATTTTTTTTCTTCTCCTCATCTATTCTAGGACATCTTTTGTTGGAGAACTTGAAATGACCAGCAAGGGAAACTTTCACTAGTTTACCGTCATCTATAGAAGACCGAGAAACTTTTAACCCGTTTCTCACCTTTTCCTGAATTCTTCTCATCTCAAAGATCTTTTGTGTAAGGCTGAGATCCTTCCTCTCGAACTTATTTACTGAGTTGAGATGTAAACCTTTCCATTCTCTTCCTGCTATTCCAAACCAACAGCATATCAACGACATAGATGAGGATACTCACCATTTCATCCACCTTATGTCCAGGTGAGAAGGTTTATGTGAAATCCATGCCTTTCCTTTGTGTGAACCCCTTCGCCACCAGCCTAGCCTTATTCTGAACTTCATCTCTTGGAGAGTACCCTTCTTTGATCTTGTAAGTCCACTTACAATCCATAACTCTATGTTTTCTCAGAATGTGCACCAATTCCCAGAAGTTGTTCTTCCTCAAAGAATCCATTTCTTCTGTAGCCACTATGTACTCAGCCTTAGTTGTTGAGAGTTCTACCGGCTGCAATTGAGCCTTCCAACTTACACAACATCCTTTTAAGTTGAAGAAGTAGAAGGTAATTGATCTTCTTTTATCCCAGTCTGCTCCATAGTCCAAATCTGCATAACTTTCAAAACAGATGGACTTAACCCTCTTCTCATAAATCAGCCCTACTTCTGGGCTTCCCTTCAAGTACCTCAACAACCACTTCATCTCAAGCTAATGCTCCTTTCCGGGATTACTCATAAACCTACTGAGGACACTCATTGCATGAGCAATGTCAGGTCTAGTGCTCACCATCATGAATATGACTGAACCAACCGCACTAGAGTAAGGGACTTTTTTCATTTCCTTGTTCTCCACCTCTGATCTCGGACATTGATTGCTGGAGAACTTGAAATGACCAGCAAGGAGAACCTTCACTGGTTTGCTATCTTCCATAGAGAACTTAGATACCATCTTCTCTATGTAGGAAGTTTGAGAGATCTTCAATCTGTTTTTCTCCCTTTCCCGGATGATACACATCCCAAGAATCTTCTGTGCATGACCAAGATCCTTCATCTTAAACTCCTCACTGAGTTGAGCCTTCAATTTCCTTATCCTTTCTATACTGCTCCCAACCAGCAATATATCATCAACATAGATAAGGATGATCACCACTTCCTCAACCTTCTGCCCCTTGTAGTACAAGCACGAATCACAGTAGCTCCTCATGAAACCTAAGCTGATTACAAAGGAATCAAACCTCTTATTCCATTGCCAAGGAGATTGTGATCAATGCCATAAGGGCTTATGATTTCAAAGCCAAGATGAGGGAGACATCAGGTGGAGAAGGGTTGTTCGTAAGAGGAAGGCCAGCAACTCAGAATGGCAGTAGCACTCATGGCAACTATCAGGAGAAATCAAGAGGTAAAGGGCAGTACCATGGGAGATCTCATTCCAAGACAAGCTTGGAGGAGGAAATAGATGCTTTTACTGCAACAAAGAGGGCCATTTCAAGAAAGATTACAAGAAGAAGATATGGGATGAGAGAAGAAGCCATACCAACAATGGAGAGGCTTCGTTTGCCAAAGGAGAACAACAAGATGATGTGCTTGTTGTGTGCTCAAATGTGAGCAAGAGGCAAGGCAGCGAGAAATGGATTCTGGATTCCAGGTGCACTTATCACATGTGCCCTCACAAGGAATGGTTCAAGAATTTCAAAGAGATCAATGATGGAGGGGTCTTCTTAGGGAATGACAATTCTTACCAAGTGAGGGGGATAGGAGACATCCAGTTGAGGATGTTTGATAGAGTCACAAGGCTGTTACGGAATGTGAGGTATCTTCCAGATTTGAAGAGGAATTTGATCTCATTAGGGCAACTTGATTCCATGGGCTACACATGCAAAGTAGAGGGAGGAAAGATCAAGGTGGCCAAGGGATCTTTGGTAGTGATCAAAACAGCAAGAAACGATGGACTCAATGAGATAATCAGAGAGATAGAAATCAATGATCAAGCAGCAAGCTTGATGGCTGAGATAGATAAGGCAGCCCTTTGGCACACTCGCTTGGGACATATGAGTGAAAAATGGCCTGCAAGTTCTTAGCAAGGATGGCCTACTTGGTGGAGACAAAGTAGAGAGACTTGATTTCTGCGAGTGTTGCATTCTTGGGAAGCAACACCGGGTCAGCTTCAACACCGGAGTGCACAAGTTTAAGGGGATTCTTGACTACATTCATTCGGACCTTTGGGGACCAGCAAGGAAACCAACATAGGGAGGTAACTTTTACTTTCTGTCTTTAATTGATGATTATTCAAGAAAAATGTGGGTTTATTTGCTTAGGAATAAATCAGATGCCTTGAATAAATCTGTTGTGTGGAAAAAGTTGCTGAAGACTCAAACGGGTAGAGTAGTTAAAGCTTTACGAATCCATAATGGCCTAGAATTTTTTAATAAGGATTTTGATAAATTCTATGAATTAAATAGCATTCTAAGGCATAGAACGGTTGTAAAAACACCTCAGCAAAATAGAGTTGCTGAGAGGATGAATAGAACCCTTATGGAAAAGGTTAGGTGCATGCTAATAGGATCCAGTTTACCAAAATATTTTTGAGGGGGAAGCTGCGGCTATTGTTGCATACTTGGTAAATAGATCACCCTCTAGAGCTTTAGAGCTCAAGATTCCCATGGAGATGTGGAGTGAGAAACCCCCTGAGTTAAGTAACCTTAGGAATTTTGGGTGTGTTGCATATGCACATCAAAAGGAGGATAAACTTAGCCCAAGGTCTAGAAAATGTGTATTTCTAAGATATGGTGATGGGGTTAAGGGGTATAGGTTGTGGTCCTTAAAAAAGAAAGGCATGAAACTCATTATAAGTAGGGATATTATTTTTAATGAATTGTTATTTCCTTACTTGGAGAAAACTAACCTTGTAGGGGCTAGTGAGAAAACCAGTCCAGAATTTATGGTTCAGGTAGAGCAAGGAAGGAAAGATGATTCAGACCAGGTAGAGCCCATTGATAAAGGCCAAGCTCAAGAAACTCAAGAGGAGGCTGAACTAAAAGAGGATGATGCAGGGAGTCGAAAGGACTATCAGCTCACAAGAGACCGGGAAAGAAGGCTGGTCGGACCACTTTCAAGATATAGCTTTGCAGATGCTATGGATGTAGCAGCTCCTTAGACAAAAGAAGAGACAAGTGAACAAGAGACTTACATTGATGCCATGGGATGTAAGGATTCGTCAAGATGGAATCTAGCTTCAGTGTGCGCCGCACCCCTGCTCCTTCCAGGCCGCGACACCCAGCAAAGAGAAAGTCATGGTAGAGAGCAGCGCCACACCTCTCCCTCACCAAGGCTGCAGCCCCCAGAAAGTGGTGAAAAAGGGTTTTGCCCAATGCCGCAGTGTGCCCTGTTCAGTGCCTAGGCGCTAGGCACACTGATGCACACATGATTAACTTGATTCAACCTTTTGTTAAGTGCATAGGTGTAAGTCAAAAATGTATAACATCACTTAGGATTGATGGAGGGCCATGGTTGATTGGTCATCAAGATCTAAGGGTGGAGAATGACACTCAAGATTGGACAAGAAGTTAGTGCACTATATAAAGGGTCACCTAGCTTCAATCTCAACATAACAATGTAATGTGAATGGAATTGTGACAAGACACAAGAGTGTGTGTGAAGGAGAGAATTGTATGAGAGTGCAAATACACAGATATACAAGAGGGACTCATTGGAGAGGCTGGTTGTAAAGAGAGATATTAGTATAGAAAGGGGATTCAAGGGACTTGTAAGTGGAATTTCCAAGGAGAAAAGTTCCAGGGTACCTCAAGACCTTATTACTTTCTTGTTCTCTTCTTTGTTTCTTCAAGAACTTATGGATTCTTGGAGAGGAGTTGCTGTGATTATAAGAAACATTGATTTAGTGTAGAGAGTTCAGAGGAGCTCACGGGGACGTATGCTATTGCTGAACCTCGATAACAAATTGCTTGTCTTCTTTCTTGCTTTGATTGCTGTATCTTTTCTTTACAAGTCATTCTAGACTTGAGTGTTTGGAAGATCATCGCCTGGGCATCTTGTCAAGGTGATTTCCAACAGTGGTATCAGAGCTTTGGTGAGAGGAGTATAGATTAGATAGAGAGCATTGTAATAGTTCTTATCATCTTCTTTCTTTCTTTGATTTCTGTTCCTGTTTTCGATTCCAAATCTTTACAAGTCATTTTAGACTTGGGTGTTTCGAAGATCACCACCTGGGCATCTTGTCAAGGTGATTTCCAACACTAAATTATCCTTAAGGCTTTACATCTTCCAAGTATCAGTATCCCTAAGTGGAGGTTGGACAAAGAACCTCTGATTCTAATCATGGTTCAATTATTGGTAGCCCCTAGTGGAGGTTGAACCAGTTTAGTCCTAGTATCGGTATCCCCGAGTAGAGGTCAGATTGTATTTCCTTATCTTAGTTTGAGTATTGGTATCTTAGTAGAGGTTAAACTAAATGACCCTAGAAATGTTTAAGCCCTCGAAACAGGCGTTATTAAGTCAAACACCATTTGAATGATGAACGTCACCTCTGTCACCCTAGGTATGAACCACTATCATGGGTGTGTTCCCATTATACTCTTTCGCCAAATAAAATGTTTTATTTTTAACATTGCATATACCCTAAAATCTACCATTCTAACATTTGAAACAAAACAACGGATATTCACAGCCTTTAATTGCCACTCGATAAGTTTCCAATCAAAGGAATGCAAATTGTAAACACTCAATTTCATTCCAAATCTTAAAATAGGTCACATGTGGAGCCCGATGATGATAGTTTGGTTCTAAAATGCTCAAATTTGGAGAAAACGAGAACTAACACTTTGTTTTTGAGAAAGAATCAATTACAAGCCAAACCTTATGCCTGAAAAGCCCAATTTGACTCAAAACCAACCCAACTAAGCCTAAGATCTGTATAAAAACAAAAAAAACACATATTGGCCCGAGAACACAACCTGAAATCCCGTCCAAACTCATTGGACCAATCGATTCCCAACCGTTACACAGACAATAATTTTAATCCCACATTCATCTTTTTGATCTTGTCCCCCATGATTGATGTAGTTGTTATAGAGAATCATCCATTGGCAGTTTTTCAATAGCCATTTCAATACCTCCATTAATCTCATTGATTTCCATTTATACCCTTATCTCCTATTTAATCTTATAAATACACCTTCCACTTTCATTCAGACACACACATTCTCAACCTTTGCTAGCTGAAACTCTAGCATTTTCACTATAGAAAATCATATCTTTGGGTATATTTAGGTTTAGTTATTTTTCTAATAGGTCAGGTTTCTAAAACACCACACTCTCATCTACTACACCAGCCAAATTTCATTATCCTTTGTAATTGATTCTCCATCTCAAGAACAAGAGCAAAGTTAAAGTCTATCCATCTTCAAAGAGCTAAAGGATCTTTGAAGACATCTGCGCATATCTGTACGTGGTTATCCTAAGCATTACAAAAGGTTGGTAGCTTCCTTTCTCGTTTTCTTTCAACCGAAGTTGTGTTGCTATGCCATTGAAATATTTCATTTGTATAATGATAAAATAATATTTTGAAGTTGCATGGATTTAATATGTCATTTAACTTAAGATCTAAACTTTTTTATGGTATGACAACTCAAATGCCATGTAGCTTAGTTTTTAGTTTAGGTTGTCATTAAAGAAAATGTCATATGAATTAAATTTTCATGAAAATGCAGCAATGAGACATGTGTTTCAATTTTCATAAAATACTATATGTTTATGTTTAAACTTTTTATACTTGACATGCCCGTGTCGATTGGTATCTCGTGGGACCAAATCAACCCATGAATTGAACCAATCGACTCAACCCTTGGACTGGTTGGTTCATGCTTTGTTCAGGCAGAACTATTCCTCTGTTTTTTCTTTTTTTTACTAGGATGATTCCTTTTAGTTAAATATTATTTTCTACGCGTTAAAATGATTTTAATGACCATATTCTTGCTCTTTTTAATTTACTATGCCATTTTAATTTATTTTAATATTTTTTGTTTATAGTTAATTAATTGTTGTTTGAAAAGAAATCAATTGTGTTAAGCTCACTTGTCCTTGGGAGGAAAATGTTGTCCAAAAAAAAAAAAGAATGTTGGGTCAATAACCTCCTAAGTATATAAGCTTCCCTCTTGATTGTAATCATTTGTTTAAATACTGCTTTTTGCTAACTACAAACTGTTCGTGCATATGTTGAATGTTAGTGTGTGGTAAGATAATTTTTTTTTAACTTTTAAATACTTGTCCTAGAACATAAAGGGATAAGCTTTGACTTAGGTGAAAGAGGGAGTTCTAATTTCTCATTCTCTCATATATGAATCTCCTTGCCCAGTTAATCTCGTACACAGACCAATGAAAATGGATTTGGCCCCTTTCGAGGTCAAATAGAGATTCATTACCCATCATCCTTCCTACGTGCTTGGATGAAATAATTCCAAAATGTGAGAAATGCGCCCTGACCTAGAAGTGCTCTCATTGAATGAGCCCCTTAGTAATTGACAAAGGGTGGTGTAGGGCGCGGTTCCCACAGTAATATTATAGGGTTTGTTAGAAATTACATAATTGTTTTTTCAATTTGTTTTCCATATGGTTAGAAGTAGGAATAATATTATAGGTAGAAATTATGTATTTGTTTTATAAATTTATTAGATGTGATTTGAAGTATGTTCATACATTTTGTAGGGTTTGAAAATTATGCTTTAATTCTTTTTCCTTATGGGTGGAAGAAAGAATAATATTATAGGGTTTATTCCTCGATTATATAATTATTTTTCAATTGATTTTTCCGTGTGGGTAAAAGTAGGAATAAGATTCTAGGGTTTTTAAAAATTATATATTTGTTTGGGAAAAAACAAAATGATATTTTTTAGGAAAGAAAGGTGTTTTTAAGGTTTTTTCCTTGTCGTAGAAGAAATAATAATATTATAGGGCCTGTTACAAAATGTGTAATTTTTTTCGATTTATTTTTCTATATTGGTCGAAGTAAGAATAAGATTAAAGGGTAGTCTTATATAATGGCGTATTTGTTTTCTAATTTTTTTCTATGTTGGTTTGGAAATTATGTTTTTTGCTTTAATTATCATCTCTCTAAAAACCCTAGTACACAATTACGTATTGGAAATTTTTAGTTTTATTGGAAATTTGCTTATCTCTTCATGAATTATTTGTGTACTACATTGTTAGATTTCTCTCATGAAGTTGAGTGGTAGTTGTTCTCCTTCCTCTCTCTTATAATAGGTTTGAAATTATCATGTGAGTTGTACCATTATATGTTTAAGAACTATTGTTTGAAATTATAATGTGAAACGAAATATTCTCACCATCTTTCTACTAAGTTTGAAATTAACATGGTTCTATCATAACAATATGTTTGTTTACCCATATTGGAAATTTGTTGACATTATGTGTTGTACCCTTACTGATTGACTATCTATTGACATGATATGCTATTGCCTTTTTCATTAAGATTTTTGATTTCGTACATTTTCTTTCTCTTGAACCACAGGTCGCACATGGACACCTTTTTGCAATCAGATCATGAAAAAGTGGGTGAAGAGCATGATATGGTACTAGCAAGAAAAGAGCAAACAAAAAAAGCCACCAATCAAGGGGCAAGTGTTTCTACTGAACAACACATTATGGAAAAAATAGGAGTGAGCAATCAAGATGAAAGCACTCTAGCAGCAATAAATACAGTTTGATGAGAACAAGAGAAAGATTAGAATTATGGATTTTAATATAAATGTTGGGGGATAAGAGAATAATCATATAATTGGAAATATTAATAATTATTATCTTAGTTAGTTTCCTTATTAGAATAAGATTATGCTTCTATTGTTCTTATCTCCTTAGGATTTAGTCTTTATCTTTTTATTAAGATTTTTTTTATATTCGACAGTTTATGAATGAATTCAGATTAAATTATCAATTTTCATACTCTGTGATTGAGTGTTGAATTGTCCATGTGATTTGCATCATTGTTCCATGTGATTTGGTTCAATGTACCATGTGATTTGGAAAGATTCATGTGATTTGAATCGTATTTATCTTTAACTTCCTGTTTCTTTACAGTTCTTCCCTGCTGTACTGCATCAATTGGTATTAGAGCCCAAAATTCATTCCCTTGTGATATTAAAAAAAACAAAACACCATAAAAAAATCCAGCGTACAGTAGCCAAAGCCACTTTCTTTTTGCTGCCTGCCACCACTGTCCACCACCGCCACGCGCCTCCGCTCCACTCCAACAACTTCCTCGTTCGGATTTGAGGCTACCACCAGGGTCAAAATTGGCTGATCTATCCAATCTCGGTCTTCACGCGTCGCACCACTGCCATCTTAACCTTTAAAACAGTCGCACTATCTCTGCCCTTGGTAGTTTGATCCGGCTCCTCCAGCCACCCCCACCCACGTGTCTGGAACATCATTTCCGACCGACACCCCTTGAAATCCGGCCGATATGCCTTGTTCTTCCACCATGAAGCTCCCAACCTGTTTTAGCCTTTTCGTGGCTAGATCTATTGCAGTCCGCCATCATCCGTCCCAATCGACCCTACCATAGTGACCGAACATCACTTTTCGGCCGACCCCTAAAGTCCGACCTTGATCTGACTAGTATATCACCGGGTCAGATCCGACCTGAACACCCAACCTGATTCATTTTCCTTGCTGCTGAACCGAGCCACCATCTCCTTAGTCGAGCCAACCCATCCTTGGTTGAGCCGAACTAAGCCATTTTGGAATTGAGCCGTATTTGAGCTGAACCTTGTTGGAGTCGAGCCATATCTGAACCGAGCTGAGTCATAAAAAAAAAAAAACCAGTTTCTTTTTTAGTTTATTGCCATTATCTGCATTTTTTTTTGAAAAAAAAATAGGGAAAAAATAGAAAAAAGAGAAAAAAAAAATTATGTTTGAGATATGTTAGTTTGATATCATGTCTTACCATACTCGGACTCGCATTCAAAACCTCCAAGCTCAGTTAACAAGTAATTATTCTCGCTTGGATGAGTTGAAATCCAAAGCGATCAAGTATAGTTGGTGTTATCTTCCCCGGAGTATGTATGAAGAATACGAAGAACTTAAATATTGGGTTTATCATGCTTAGAGATGATTTAAAGAATTTAAGAACCAATATGTGTATAAGTATGAGCTTAATTCTCGAGATATCCATGATTTGAATAGTACCGACGATTATATTTATGATGATGAAGTGTAGCTTATAAAAATTATTATTATGCTCCTAAAACTGTTTACCATGTTTGTTGGGTAAGATCGTGCTTCCGAAAGTTATGGTGGGTATGGTGCATACAACGAGCTTGTGATAAAACAGAAGTCCAACCTATTAGCTTCATCCCAAGTTCGAGATAAGATAATCTAAGTACTGAAAGAATGTAAAGAAACAGTGAAAAAATGTAAAGGATTGTGCAAACCCTTGGATGTTGTGATAGTGAAATATGATCTCGAACTTGATAACTCAAAGCCCACTGATGTGGAAGACTCCAGAGAGCAACAAGAGAATATTTTGGAATATAACCCAATTCCAACCCAAGATGACGTCGACGAGAATGAAGATATTCTAGTGAAGGTTGCACATATCGAGTCAGTTTCTTGTGCAATTGACTTTGTTAAGCACATTAAGGTGGTTGCAATGGTTCGAGAGGAAGATAAAGTTGCTTGTAAAAGTGAGGCTCATGTGGATAAATTTGTTCTTGCTATTAAGTGTATCCTCCCTACCTGGTTTCAAGTACCTCGGCAATAAACGTTTCCAGCAAAATAGTTTTCACCTTCTAGTGCTTTCGCTTTCACAAACTTTCATGATCATGCTTTGTTTCTCCACTCCTCGAAGCTCTTGCTAGTAGCACATTTTTCAACTCGAGGTCAAGTTCTTTTCGAGTGGAAAGATTAGAATTATGAATTTTAATCGAAGAATTGGAGATACAGGAATAATCATGTAATTGAAAATATTATGAATTATTATCTTAGTTAGCTTCCTTATTGTAATAGGATTAGACTTCTGTGGTTCTTATCTCCTTAAGATTTAGTCTTTATCTTTATGTCAGAATTTTCCCTATATATATGGGATTCTCATATGTTATTCGACAGTTTATGAATAAATTTAGATTAAATTATCAATCTTCATACTTTGTGATTGAGTGTTGAATTGTCCATGCGATTTGGACTACTGTTCCATGTGATTTGATTAAGTGTTCCCATATGATTTGAGAAGATCCATTCGATTTGGATCGTATCTATCTTGAACTTACTGTTTCTTTACAATTCTTTCCTATTGTACTGCATCAGAGTTGACATCCGATTTGTAATATGACTGACTGAGCAAACAATAGAAGAAACCAATTAAGAGCCAAGTGTTCCTAGAGAACAACGCGTAAAGGAAGAAACAACAGTGACCAATCAAGATGAAACCGCACTTGCAGTAGTAAATGCAGTTGACAACCAATCCGAACACGAATTGAATGAGCAAAGAATAGAAGCCATAAATGAAGGGAAAACAAAATCTGCAGAATACCACATGGAAGAAGGAAAAAGGGTGACCAATGAAACCACCCGAGGTATAGAAAATATGAAGACAGATTTATGATCACAACTCTCGCTGCATCCACCACGCATCGAAACAACCTGCAGTGAAACAACAAGCTCCATAAGTGGTGTTAGTTTTAAACATCCAACTGATATACATTTTGGTGTCCACCATTATAAGATGGAACTTTTGCATGAGGCGTCATTCAACATCCTTCATGACACAAGGAAACACAGAAGCAACTTTCCTAAGAAGAAAAGGTATTGTTAAGTTAGTGTGGTTTGTAACTATTTTATTGTGCAATCATCTATACCTTTATCCTTGTCAAATGTGGTTTTATTTGTTCTTCAGAATTTATTTTTGCATTTTAGGTGGTTAGTTTTTGATTATGTGATATAGAAAATTTTAGGTGGCTAGTTTTGATTATTAATTTTGATACTTTAACTTAGTATCACTCGGAGTTCTGGAAATATAACAATATTGTTTTAGGATCAAGTGGTTTGTGAAATAAGTAGGTATGTTGGATTAAGAAATTTTTTTTGCTTATCAGTATATACAATTTTTTTGTAGGAACCTAGCAAACTAAAGAGTTACGACAATTACTCGTCAAATGAGAAATGGTGGGGTAAGCTACCATCTGAAGCCAAAGAAATCATATGCATATGCCTTGGTCTTAAGAACTTCATAGAATCCCTTGATCAATGCAAACATGACAAGAGTGTGGTCATTGCATTGGCCAAACATTGGTTAGATATCGCCCACACGCTTGTATTCAAGAATGTTGAGATAACTATGACACCGTCATATTTCTCTGAAATAAATGGTCTTGAATTTGGACGTGCTTCTCTTTGGTTGAATTTGGAAACACATCGTAATGAAAAACAGGTAATCTTATTGGCGAGTACCCAATGGATTGCAGACAGGGACAAATTAACTACACTTGTCTTAGAAAGAATCACATGGCACATCTGGAGAAGTATACGGTTCAGTGGATAACCCGAGCTTCTTATTGCACTTGTTAGGGACTACTTTGTTGGAGTCCACCTCTACATCCCTCCGAGCTTGGAACATTTTGATAAGCTAAAGACATATGATTGAGGTGGGTCTGCGCTGTGTACACTGTATACTTTTATGGATTCATTTTCCCTCAAGAATAAGAATATTGGTGGATATTGGAATGCTTTGTAGGTTGTTTTTTTGATAGTGTAAATTTAATTAAGCTTGTAATAAGCACTTAGTTAAAGCTGATAGGAATATACTCTATTGTATATTATAGATATGGGCATATGAGTACTGAAGTCAAGCCATTCTCTCAAAAGTCTCTCTCAAGATTGTCTTCTTTGTTCTACTCATCATTTCAAGATTCATTTCACGATATGTTCTAGTCAAGTTTCATTGATTTTATAGTTGTTTCTTTTGATTTTTTTTTACTGGTTGATTGTAATAATGAAGAATCAGCGTGGTTTCTCTTTGTAAAATGCATCTTTTGATCAAAGTACTCGGCATGACCGCTGTACCCTGGAGGATCAAAGAGGTGATGATCAGTCCGACTATGATGACTTTGATGAAGATTGTAGTGTCTAGGATAATGAGTATGATAAATTCATGGCCAGAATTCCTCCAGCTTCTCCCGTAATCAAACTTGCACAAAATAATCCTTCCAAACCTTCATATACGTATATGTTTAAAGGTACAATTCAAGATCTTTCTTCCCATCCCTCATCTAAACCCAAAGATCTGTCCTTTGCCTTTCAAGATCCTAACAATTCTGATGAAGATTGCGATTCCCCTCTTCATGATTTAGCCAACTTTTTAAAGATTTTTTTTTTGTCAAAGCTAACCAAAGTTATGTTTTTCTTCCTCATCATCTAATAAAGAAGGAGAACAGACTTGTCTTTTATCAAAATCTGACATTAATCTTGCTGCCTCTTCCCTCAAATATACAATTATTCTTAAATTCTATTTGGGTCTACCTCCTATGAATTTGATTTTTCAACATGTTTTCTCTTGGAAACTTAAAGAAAATCTGTGTATTAGTACCACTGACTCAAGACATATTTTAGTTCGATTGGGATGCAAAGAAGACTTCTTTTTGATATGGTCTTCTAGTTCATGAAAGACAGGAAATAGTTTGTATCAATCATTCAAATGGACAAGAACAATTAACTCCAAATATGAAATTCCAACTGCTGCAGTTTGGATCTGATTTCCAAATCCTCCTCTTCATTATTTTCATGTTTCATTGCTTAAGGAACTTGACAACTCCTTTGCTCAATCGAGTTGATGAGAAAACATAATTCATGGAAAATCCAAACTTTGCAAGATTTTATGTTGAATTAGACCTCACTTTACCAAGACCAAATCAGATTTGGATTGGCACCAACAGTAACGAAGGCTTTTGGCAACCAATCATCTACGAAAATAATTTGAACTATTTCACATTTTTCTGTTTACATGGACATAACATCAATGATTGTAGAAAGAGATCTTCCGCGGTCTATCAAGAGAAGGATAAAATCTTTGATAATGCTTCAAAGATTAGGTTTTCTTCTATTCCTCAAAATGTTCCACCAAATGCACATCAAATCCATACCTTCAAGAATACCAAAGGAAATGAGGTTCTAAATGACACAAAGATGAATTTTCCAAAAACTCTTAATACAAAGAAGAACTTCATTTTGGGATCTATCTTATTGGGGTCATCTTCTTCGTTGAGCATGAAAAAAAATTTGTAGATGAACATGCAAAGTTAAACATCTATTCATATCAACCCATATTCAGCACTCGTGCAATTTCAAATCCTAGAAGAAATCTTCGAGCAGCTTCAGTCCATAGCTTGAATAAGAGTCAATCTATTTAAGATAATTTGGAAGATAGACAAATTTGTTTTGATGAGTTAGATGATGGGAATGATCTACCTTGTCAATCAGTTCTTGATGTTAGAAATTTATATAACAATGGCGGACTTGGTGTGGAAGCTGAGCAGTGCATCACGATCAATAATGGTACTGCTTAGGTTAACATTGCGCCAAATCTAGTGGGTAAATCAGTTACGGTACTTGTTAGCAATAACAACCTGCCCCTTTCAGTTCAAGCTCTTGACCTTAGCAAATCCGGATATCTTTCATCTCATAACAATTCATTTGACTTGCTACACAAAGTTGATGGATCAGATGTTGTGCAATCCATGGAGAATGATATAGGTGATAGCTTAATGGAGAACTTTTCAACCAGTGACAATGATGGACAGCTCTCCAAAAATAAGGTCAGTCTAAACACTTCTTCTCTTTGTGCATATGCTAGTGATTTATCTTATTTGAATTGCTTGGATGATAGTCATTTTTCGAAAATAATTCACTTCCCTTGTTCTTAGGGTTATTTGTCTTCGGATGACTCTTTTAACATGCATAATAAGCAACCCTTTAAATACAATTCGATTGAGTATTTTATTACATCCTCTAATAAAATTGTTCAATTTGCTAAAGTTTTTAAAGGGTTAGTACTTCTGTCTTTACATAACATTAAAAAACAGTTTACAAAGAAGGTTAAAAAGTCTAAGGCTAAGTCTAAGGTGTCTAGGGTTACCAAAAAACCAATTAATAAATGATAAAAAATTATTTGGAATATTTGTGGGGTTGAAAATTCAAACAAGTTAGGATTATTAAGAAAGTTAATTAAAGATCATAATTCATCTATTGTAATCTTACTTGAAACAAAACATAAAGGACAAGATCTAGAAAAATTAGGTTTCCTAATTTTGCACATGGTAATCCCACAAACACACACATTTGAATTCTTTAGAAAAATGATTTAAAATTGGACATAATTGAAATTACTTCTCAATCTATATCGGTTAAAATTAATTGTATGGTGAATGATTCAATCTTTTATGCTTCTTTTGTGTATGCAAAAGACAAATTACAAGCTTGTAGACCTCTTTGGGAGTCATTATCCAACCTCAAATTATCTTTTCCTGGTCCTTGGTTAATTGGTGGGGACTTAAATGTTGTTGCTTCTCCGAATGAAAAATGTGGATTAAATCCTATTAATGGTTATGCAACAAAGGAATTTAATGATTTTATTAATGATAATTGTCTTTTAGATGCTGGTTTTGAGGGTAGTAAATTCATTTTGTCAAATGATCATCAAGATGCGTCACGTGTTTGGAGCCTTTTAGATAGAATTTTAATCAATGATGATTTTTTTATTTTCTATGCCTCTGTTAAAAGTAGTATATGCTGAAAGGGCTTTTTTCGGATCATGCAACTTTAATTCTTTCGGTTGTTCCACAAGTTAGCAAGCCTCGTCCGTTTAGATTTTATAAAATGTGGATATCACATGAGAAGTTTTTAGGATCTATTTCCGAGTGGTGGAATGAGGATATCTCGGGTCCTTCTATGGTAGTTCTTCATCAAAAACTTAAAAGAATTAAATCAAAATTAAAAATGTGAATTTGGAATTTTTTTTGGAAATATTCAAAATAACATTAACTTAGCAGAAGATAATATAATTAGGGCTGGATATAATTTCCAACAAACTTTTTCAGATGATAATTTGCTTATTTTAAATACTGCTAGACTAGAATTGGAAACTTGGTTGTATCATGAAGAATCTCTATTACGTGATAAATCACAAATTAAATGGCTAC
The DNA here is from genome assembly GCA_023935145.1 of Bretschneidera sinensis. Taxonomy (NCBI): domain Eukaryota; kingdom Viridiplantae; phylum Streptophyta; class Magnoliopsida; order Brassicales; family Akaniaceae; genus Bretschneidera; species Bretschneidera sinensis. Next base: position 41,745,146 of record CM043698.1, read on the forward strand.
AAGAAGGTGACAAAAACACCAAATATTTTCATGCTTCACTTAAAGAAAAACATGCTAGACCTAAATTTAAAATTCAAAAGGATGATGGTTCTTTTATGACAAATGACAATGAAATTGGAAAAGCAGCTTGCGATTATTTTCAAAATCTTTTTACAAATGGATTTTCAACTTCTTCATCTCACAAATTATTAGATTGTATTCCTAAACTGATTACCGATTTCAAAATGAAAATTTGTATAAAATTCCATTAGAAGAAGAAATTAAACAAGATATTGATGATCTAGATCCTGATAGTGCCCCGAACATTGATGGTTTTAATGGTCATTTCTTTCGTGCTTGTTGGCCTATAATTAAAACTGATGTTATTAGAGCTGTTCATGCGTTTTTCAAAGGAGATTATTTACTTAAATCTTACACTATCACAAACTTAATTCTTATCCCTAAGGTTGATAATCCTAACTCCTTGAAGGATTTAAGACTTATTAGTTTATGTACTTTCATGTATAAGATCATATCAAAAATTTTAACTACTAGACTTGCGAATCTTCTTCCTTTTCTAATTTCGAATGAACAATCCGGATTCATTAAAGGCAGAAGTATTCATGAAAACATATGCCTAGCTCATGAAATGGTAAATGATATAAATAATAAAGTCCATGGATCTAATTTCATATAAATAATAAGATTCTTTAAATGATTCTTCCTATACCTTTTTCCAATCATCAAGGAGATCCGTTATCACATTTGTTATTCATTATAGTAAAAGAAGTTTTTTCTCATAACTTTACTGATTGGGTAAACAAAGGACTAATTGGAAAATTCAAAGTTTTAAGACCAACCTTAGGAATCACCCATTTATTATATGCGGATGATATGCTTTTATTCCTAAATGGTAAAAAAAAATTCCGTTAGTGCTTGTAAAACACTACTCCAACAATATGATGCTGTTTCAGGTCAACAAATTAATTGAGAAAAAAAACTCATACATAATTAGTAATACTTGTAACTCATCTAGGATTGCACATATTCATTCTTGGTCAGGATTTAAAAATTCTCATTTACCTATTCGTTATTTAGGAGTACCTTTATTTAAGGGCAAGAGTAAAAATCATTATTTCATTGATATGCTAGACAAAATTCAAAATATGTTAGCTTCATAAAAATCTAAATTCTTATCAATGGTTGGAAAAATTATTTTAATTAAAAGTGTTCTTTTATCCATTCCTATTCATACTCAAAAGTGTTCTTTTATCCATTCCTATTCATACTCTAGCAGCTATTTCGCCTCCCCTTAGCTTTCTAAAATCTTTGGAGAGTAAATTCTCTTCCTCTTTTGTGGAATTCGGGATTCAAGTTAGAAAAAAAAACAGATTTCTTAGGACCGTATTTGCAATCCTTTTGAAGAAGGAAGTTTATGTATTAGAAGACTACATGACATTCTTAAAAGTCTTCAAGCTAAATTAGCCTGAAATTTTTTACAATCTAACTCATTATGGAGTTGTTTTATGAGGAGAAAGTATGGAATCCAAATTATGGCTCATAGAAATCCATAGTTTGCTTCCAAAATTTGGAAATCTATAGCACCCTCTATCCTTCATTTAAAAGAACACTCTATATGGATTTTAGGTGATGGATCTAAAATTTTTTGGCATGATAAATGGAATAGTTTGAATATCTCTAGTGATTTTCCTCTTTTTGAGTCTTGCTCTTTTAAGGAGGTTGTTGAAGATGTAGATAAAATGAACATACTAAAATCAGATTTTCCTCTATTATATGATGCTGCAAAAGCCGTTAAACTTAATGGTAAACATGATAAATTAATATGGAAACATTCACAATCAAGTATGTTTACAACTAAAGAATATTGAAAAAAAATTAGAATTAAAAATAAACCTTTTAAATTGGTCAAAAAAATATGGAACAATTGGATTCCACCAAAAGTAAATTGCTTTATTGGAAATTAATTTTTGGTGGTTTCTCTATAAACTCAAAAATAAAATAATTAGGCATCCATTTGGCTTCTAAATGTTCATGTTGTCATTTAGGCAACATTGAAACAATAAATCGTTTTTTTGTTCATAGTATACTTGTTAATGCAGTTTTGGATTATTTTAGTGTTAGATTTGATGTTAATCATGCTCATTCTATACATGCTTTTTTTGATAATTGGCTTAGTAATAATTCTTTATCATCTTTGGTATCACTCGTATTTGTACTTTATTATATACGAGGTTGCTGGAATATTTGGAGGATGAGTAATGAGATTAGACAAAAAGATAAATCTATTTGTTTAAAAATATTGATTGCTCGTACTAAAGAAGATATAATGGATACTTCTAAGTTCATTAAGCCTAAATCATCTATACTTTTTCATGAAATGTTACGTATTAATGCCATTAACATTAAAATCATCTCTCCCTCTATTTGTAAAGGTATTTGGACTTGATGGAGCCCTTTGCCTCCTGGACAAATTAAACTTAATATTGATGGTTCTTGTTCTGCTAAAGGTAGTGCGGGTGGGGGGGGGGGGTATTTAGAAATGGATCTTCCTTTATTCTTGCTTATTCTAATTCATTTGAATCTTGCTTTAATAATAAGGTGGAAGCACAAACCCTTTTATCTGGTTTGAAATTAATGCATAAGAATAATTTTACTTTGTTTATCATAGAATGTGATTCGAAATTACTTGTTGATTTAATTCTTGGTTTATGTACTTGTCAATGGGATTTGGAGTACATAATTCGAGAAATTAAATTACTTATTACTACACCCTTTACTATTACCCATATTTTTCGAGAAGCCATTATGGTTGCGGACTCTCTCATTAAATATGGTTCTATTCATGGTAGTAGTAAAATATTTTTAAGTTCTAATGAGTTACCTCTATCTAATTTAGCTGTTTTATATTCTGATTACTCTTAGTTATATACATATCGAAAAACATAATTTATTATATCTCTTATGTTTAGGGTAAGGTTTAAGGACCTTCAAATATGTTTGGGAATGGTCATTATTATCCTTCCATCTATGTGTATTCTTTTTATTATCAATATAGTTTTACCGAGGTTTTTTTTTATTTTAAAAAAAGAAGAGTACTGAAGTCGAGCTGTATGCGCACGAACTCCTTCGGAAGATACAACGAATATTTTGCCCCACCCTTTCTATAGGAAGGGTAAACTTGGGAAGCGAGAACAAAATGACGGAGTTCGAACATTTCGGGAGAGGCTAAACGTTCTCTTTCAATTCGGTAAGATCCTGCCATCAAACCATATGTCCGTATGTCAATCGATTTATAATATATCATATATCATTGGTTGGTTTGTTTTATCTGTTATTAATGTTGCTTTCAATGAGGAATAAATTAGGTAATGTGAATATTTGTCTAAACGTACAGAGAAATGGATAAATAATTCATCATAAGCATAAAGTTAGCCAAAAACATTCATCGCAACAAACTCACCAAGTTGGCCAAGCCCTTCAAGTATTCTTAATCTATCTCTTAGGCAAATAGGAGAACCCACCAAGGTACCACCTTTCATGGAGTGAAAAACATAAACCTAAGAAAGAGAAAAATATCCAAACATAAAAAAACATATCACAACACAAAGATGAAGTGAAACACAAATTAAAAAAGAACAATAGGAGAAGAGAGAGACGATATTGATTGACAAAAGAGGAGAAAACACAACTTACACACCGATTGTGATCGTTGTGGCGGACCTGGTGCTAATGGTGTTGTGTGGATCTGGTGATGATGGTGCTGAGAGAGAAAGCTCAATGCGACGAGAGGTAGTGGAGTGGGTTTGATGGGTTGGGAAAGCAACAATGTTTGGTGTGGTGTGAAACAAACAGGGGTGCTAGTTTGTATCAGAGATGTGAGGTGAGTAATATGAAATTTAGGGTTTGGAATTGTGGATTTAAAATTTCAGTGGTAGAGCTATTTTCGGTATTTCACCTTAAACAAAAACCTATCGGTTTCCACTAAACCCGATGATTGTCAAGAAAACCTGATCAGCTGTTGTAACAGTGAAACAACAAAAATGATTACACTTTCTGAAAATTATTAAGCTACAGTAAATCGATCACATTGAAGGTAAGTAAGAGAGAAGCAAAGTGAATTCTACAGTTTCAAGGTTATAAGCATTTCAACATTTTTGTAGTTAAATTGAAAGGCAATAAGAGCTGCAAAGTTATTTGTAAAATTTCAAGGTTATTTGTAAGATTTGTGGTAAATGAGCAAGACTAAAGGTTAGAACCGCAAAGTTATTTTATTGTTTTAAAGATTTTCGACATATTTATGGTTAAATTGAAAGTTACCATGTAAACATGAGAGTCGTTAAGTTACTTGTGATATTTAAAAGTTATTTTTACAATCAGATGAATAGTAAATGTGAAAACAGCAAAGTTATTAATAAATTTAGGAGGTTATTTTAGTATTATAAGCACTTTTATCATCAGCTCAATTACTCTTTTGTAAGACGATTATTTTTCTTGAAAGCTAATGAGTTTTCATAAAGGCTGAACGGTTAAGTTTATTTTAGACGGTGACTATCATCTTTAAGGTATCAATTTTAATTAAATGATTTCTTTTACTTAGATGAGATTAAAGTGAGATTAGATTATTTTAATCTCATATGAATAGTTATTCCTCATTTGATCGAAGAGATTTACTATTTATATGGGATTAAAGTGGATAAAATTAGTCATAATCCCAACTTTTTTGTCTAACATCCTCTCATAAGATAGAATCTATCCCACCCATATGAGACTAAATTTTTTTTTACCCTTAAATAATAATAATTATTATAATAACAAAAATAATTATTATAATAATTATAATATTATTAAAAATATTTTTTCCTTAGAATAATAATATTTTTAATAAAAATAATTATTAAAATAATAATTATAATAGTAATATTATTATAATAATTACTATTATTATAATAAATATAATAATGATAATGATTATTATTATTATTATCATAATTATAATAATATTATAACAATATTGATAATAATATTATTTTTTCATATAATCACAATAATAATATTATTAATAATGATCATAATAATTAAAATAATAATAATAATTATTATTATTATTATTATCATAATTATAATAATAATAATAATAATATTTTTATAATTATAATAATATTAAAATGATAATGATGGTAATAATAATTATATTAAAATATCAACTATTATTCTTAATAAATTATAATTAGAATTATAAAAATATTATTATGGTAATTAGAATAATAATTATTATGATTATGATTAAAAAATAATAATTTAATAATAAAAATGATTTATTACTCTTATAATAGGAATTATGATAATAATATTATCATTATTATTATGATATTAAATGTAATAAATTTTTAATAATAATAATAAATATTATTTAAATAATACTGACAATAATATTATTTTTATAATTATAATAATTATATTATTATTAATAATTATAATACTAATAATAATTATGATTAATAATTAAAATAGCATTTATTATAATTATGATGATAAAAATAAAATATATATATAATAATAATTAAATTTTAGGGTTTATGAAAAAATTAGAGATCGTTAAGGATGATGATAAGTGTTAGGGTATTTTGGTGCTTATATTCCTTATTCCATTTTAATCATATTTTAATAATCTCATGAGTCGAATATAGTGTTAAGGTATTAATACGTTAATCACTCTTTATCTTATTTCATATTAATCATAATTCTATCCTACTATAATAATACCTATGCGGACTCCCCCTTGGTTTAAAATTTCAATCGCATGCACTGATGGTGGGTAAGTCACACTGGGCAAAAATCAATTTTTTGTGTCCACTTTATAACCACCAAAACTTAATGGTCGCTATAATCCAGAGTAGCTAGTAATTTACCTACCACGTGTTATTAAGTTAAAAATTTATGAAAATTTATTGACTGTTCTGTGCACATCGTCAGTGGGTTAACCTTTGTGTGTGAGATTCATGTAAGGCTCATATTAGATTTAATCGGGTGGCTGTTTTTGGGCACACGATAATTTTCAGGTCTAGGATGAGGCTTTCATTGCATACCATACATCAAAGATAAAACCAAGCAGCAAATATACATGAAGACAAACCAAGCTTCTTCCTTTGATAATTTTCTATATAGCTTTGGAGCCAAACCAGAGGCAAAACAGCAAATATGGCACTGAGAATGTGGGTTTCTTCTACAGCTAATGCACTTAGAATCTCCTGTGCCTCCAAATCTCACCTCTCTCCTGCTTTTTCTCTCTCCAGGTGCTTCTCCACTGGTACTCTCTCTTTCTTTCTCTGTCTTCTTCTTCGAAATTGCTCCCAACAAAGCCTACGGAATGCTATGTTTTTTTAACTAATTATGTTTCTTTTTCAGCATTGGTTATGTTGGTCTTTCAAAAGCTATTTGTCTTTGAGAATTAGTACATTTGTATGTCTAGATAACAAAAAAGTAGAATTGGGGATTATACATATTTTGGATTTTGCAGTATTGGAGGGGTTGAAGTATGCAACTTCACATGAATGGGTGAAACATGAAGGCTCAGTGGCTACAATTGGCATCACTGATCATGCTCAGGTTATTCTTTCTCATCTGTCCCTCTCTCGCACTCCTCTCATCATTTGTTAAAAAGATGGAAACAATTTAGTCTCTAGTCAGTTTTTAAAATGAATTAATTGGAGTACTTACGTCTGTGTTATCTGAAAATTAGAATAATTTTAGTGCAGAACAGCCTATTAGTTACCAGAAATGATCTTCTTTGATACAAGTAAGATTAAATCTGTTACTCATCCAAACAACTCAATTAATTTCTTTACTCATTCTTGAACATAATTTTATTGATAAAGAACCCATGTTAATGTATTAAAGATTCTTTCAAAACATTAAAAAAAAAATTGTTGCACATTCTTTCTGCAGATTGATAGTCTCTAGATTTTTGTCACAAAGGCTTTTATGGGCTATTTATATATTGGGAAAAAAATACATTTATCCCGGAGGTTTGGCCAAAACAAAACTTTATCTTACAGCACTGTGAAAAATTACAATGACATTCTTTGACCAGTTGATTTCGGTTAATTTTTGACAGATTTAATAAAAAAAGACTGATATTCTTTCATTAAAGGAAGCTTGTCATCTCTCATCCTTTATCCCTCTTATTCTTGATATGAGTGAGATTTGATCATTCATTACTTGTACAATGACAAACGACTTTACCAACTAAATTAATTATTACTCACGATCGACTTAAATTTTCTAACGGGTTAATATCATTTTTGCCTCTTAATTAGGTTTTATCACTAGTAATAAATTGACCTGGATGACCCTCAACCTTTAAAATCAAATAATTTCTCTTTCAACTTTAGAGCTTGAATAAATTGCTCAATCCTCCCACCTTATTACTCTCATATTTTCTCACTTAATTAAAGAACTTGATGGACGAGACAATTGGTTACTGCTCCAAAATTGAGGGGAGGGTAATTATTTGATTTTAAATGTTAAGAAAAATTTATTACCAGTAGTAAAACTCATGGGACAAATAATATTTATTTTTTTCCTAAATACAATAAAGTAAATGTAGTTTTTAACATACCGTAAAGATAAACGAATTTTTCCCATATATATTTTGAAGTTGAATTTGTTTGAACGGATATGTTATGGCCTCATGATGACCATGGAACATGATAAGTAGGGGCACTCTTGTGTTAGCTTCCAATTTTTGTATTTGTCTTCGTTATCGCTTGTTGAAATAAAATTCTTATTTATTTTTAACTGCTATGTCTCCAAAAAATAACATGTCATGGAACATTAGTTATATATGATTAATAAATGTGAAAACATTAAATTATATATTTTGCAGGATCATCTTGGGGAGGTGGTGTTTGTAGAGCTCCCAGAACCAGGCCGCTCAGTCAGTCAAGGCAGCAGCTTTGGGGCAGTGGAAAGCGTGAAGGCAACTAGCGATGTCAATTCCCCAATCTCTGGAGAAGTTGTTGAGGTTAACACAAAGCTTACTGAATCATCTGGCACGGTAATTCTCCAATACTCAAAACCAAATTGTTATTATTTTCTTTTATTTGCTTGATCAGAAAGTTAATTGACAAAAGAAGGAAGAACACTTAAACACTATGTTTAGATCTGGAAGGAATGTGAGAAAAGGAAAAATTGTTATAAAAAATAAACCAAATTGTTTCCTTTCTCATTTTTTTTCTGATTTTCTTTTCCCTCTTATTTTTCAAAATCCATATTAGTTAAAGTTGTTATAAAAAGGAAGAAGTTAGAAGACTTTATGTTATTATTTTTCTCTCTCTCATATCTGTTATATAGACTCTTCATTTTATCTTATCGTATCCATGTCGAACCTTTACACTTCAAATATGAGTGACACATGGATAAAGTTAAAAAAAAAATTACAAAAAAAATAAATGAGTTCGATACTCAAACATTACATATGTCCAACACGCATACCTGAGTTTGGGTATTATTCCCCTTATTCATATTAGTAGCCCAGAAGGTTTTATTGTTTCCTTATTTTTCATATGCCTTCTCCCCCCCCCCCCCCCCCCCCCCCCTTTTTTTATTTTTGTACTAACTTACATTTCACATTTTCTATGATGAAGATCAATTCAAGTCCATACAAAGAAGGATGGATGATTAAGGTGAAGCCTAGTAATCCATCAGAATTGGAATCCTTGATGGGCCCTAAGGAATACACGAAATTCTGTGAGGAAGTAGATGCTGCCCATTAGAATTCGAATATTTTTAATGCCTATAAGTCTTGGACTAACTGGTGATCTTGAGACATATAAGGTTAATGTTTTTCCAAATTCTTGATATTAGAACCTGAAACTCCAGCATTGCTTCATTTTCCATTTTCTTCCTCCCTGCCTGGGTTGTAATTCTGCTTTTCTGCATTTCCATGTAATTAAAATCCATTCTTCCTTTTCACTTTTGTCCTTGCCATTCCTTTATTCCTTTTTTCGGCTGCATATTTTTCCCCTCTGTCTCCAATTTCCCATTAATTCTTGAACTTTTGCTTGATTGAGAATAGAAAGGAAAGAAAAAAAATAGACCGACTAATAACAAAGATTTTTAGCTTACCTCTCCAAATTGAACAAAGAAACCTGAAATGATCTTAACAGGAGACAACCCAAAACCCAAAATAATTCAAACCGGGACAACCTGAAACTCCAAATGATGTGGCTTGAAATGATCCGATCCTAACCGGCCAAAATCGACTAAATGTCACCGTTGGTCATCATAGTTTGGTGTTTTGGTCAAATTGGTCCATAGAGTTTCGATTTTATTAATTAAGTTTCCAAAATTTGATATTTTGATCAAATTGATCCATAGTTTCAATTTGATCAAATAAGTCATCAAAGTTTCAATTTGATCCAATAAGTCCCTCTGGGTAACTTCCCTAGCTCTGTTAGTTTAGTTACCTAAGGTAGCCACCTAGACTAAATTGTTTAGCCACATGACTAAAATGAACTAGAAGTTCTCTTGCTTAAGTTTCAAGTGAGAATCGTGCAGAACTTTACATAACGTTTTTTTTTAAAGAATTATGGATTTTATTAATTAGTCAAACCCGACCTCCTACACGACAAAAGCATCTATCGAAGCAAGCACTCTCTCACTCATTTGTTGACAAAATAAGCATAACAACTTCATATGTAAATTAGAACACATATAACTGCATAAATAAATCACATACCTGATTGAGCCATTGTCATAGCGGAAGCTTGATTAGAGTTAGATCTTCCTCTTTGTGCTCCCACAACAGCAACTTTCTCAGATGGATAGAAAACTAAAATACATTGACGTATTGAAAGCCAAAGAGATGACGTAACATATTTATATATACATTAGTAACCCTAAAGCAGCTACAGAAAGTCCACATGGGCATTTCCATCGATGGGCCAATATCGGATAAAGGCCTACACTAGATGCTAACCCACATTAATTAAATTAAGATGTGTACAAGCCTAAATCACATGATCATTGTTTAAACAACATATGACTCTTCTACTTTTCTCATTGGACCAATTCGCTAACCCGATTTTACAAAACTAAAGCCACTATAATTAGTGGTAGCCCACATAGGAAAATTCCAACATTCTTCCACTTTGGAAACACTAATTAGAGCTTTCAATTTTTTTAAAAATATTTTACTCAATTTTAAAAGGACTCCCAGGTCAACCAACTTGATTTTATTGTAGCCACAATTTTAAAAAAAATTTAGTTCTTTGAGATAACAACTTAAGTGGACCGGTTCCATGAAATCACCAACATGGAATTATGGCAACCATTGTGCTCTCTCATTTACAAAAGACCAGTCCATGGTTACTCATGCAGATAGTTCCATTGACATTGATCCAATGTGGTACTGTAGAAAGAAAATAGCATCCCATAGGTGATGACAAAATATGTTATTTTCATTTTTAGTCCTCAACATGACTCTCCGAACAATATGCTTATTAATAGGCCAGAGAAATCATCAACAACATGGTATGTTTACATTCAAAATACCTTGAGGTCTCAACATGGTGTCAGCTAAGAGACATACCCAAAATAAACTCAAAACTAACACTAAGTTTAAGTTTCCACAACATGACATATCATATATTCAAATTCGTTCATACATATACAAAGACAAAATAACACAATATGAATGAAAATATGTATGATGCTCATCAATCAATGTCATAATATCCAACAACTGAACATACTGAAAACATGATAGGTTCCAAAATTACATAAATCCAATAGCCAAATACATTAAAATATAAATAACTCCCACTAATCAAGTATATCAAAGGACTTTAAAACACTTATACTATCAACATGTTTCTTAAAAACAATAGGCCTTAGGCCTTTTAATTAAGGATTATCAACCATGTTCTCCATTTGAATGTGATCAACAACGATGTCTCATTGCTTTACTAAATCCCTAACTATAAGGTATTTCAACTCAATATGTTTAGAACCACTACAACTCTTATTGTTCTTCGAAAACAACACAACAGAGTTATCATCACAGTATATCACTAGTGGTCTAAAGATAGAGTTAACCACAACAAGCTCTGAAATAAAATTTCTTAACCACATAGCTTGTTTAGCATCCTGATAACAAACTACAAACTTTGTTTGCATAGTGAAAGAAGCAGTAATCATTTGTTTTACACTCTTCTAGGAAATAACTCCTCTAGCTAAGGTGAAAATGCATAATGAAGTTGATTTTAGGTCATCTGGATAACCAACCAAATCCGAGTCAAAGTAAATTATCACCTCAAGATTATCCATCTTCTTGTAAACAAGCTTATAGTCCTTTGTCCTTTTCAAGTACCTCATCACTTTCTTAGCCACCACTCAGTGATCACATCAAGGATTAGAAAGACAACGGCAAAGCACACCCATTAGATAAGTAATGTTTAGTCTAGTACAAGCCTGCATGTACATTAGGCTACCAATTTCACTTGCATAAGGCACTGTTTTCATAGATTCTCTCTCAAGATCATTCTTGGGACATTGACTCAAACTTAATTTATCCCCTTTCACTATTAGCACATCTCCAAGCTTATAAATCAACATGTTAAACTTGTTAAGTACATGATCTATGTAAACTCTCTAAGAAAGACCCAATATACCACGAGATCTATCCCTACAAATCTCAACACCAAGGATAAAAGACACCACACCAAGATCTTTTATATCAAAAGTCTTGGACAATAATTATTTTGTCTCATGCAATAACCTAATATCATTACTAGCAAGCAAAATATCATCCACATTAAGAACCAGATAAATAAATTTTCTCTTACTGACCTTTAGGTATATGAACTGATCTACCTTATTCTCCTCAACAATTGGTTAACTATCTATTGTTTCTATAACATCAAATTTCATAAATTTAGCAATCATAGATTCCTCAATTTTTGTACCATGTGTGGGACAATAAAACCTATATACTTTTGAATTTTGTGAGAAATTTGTTTTTATCCCTTTGCTCTTACTTAACTACTAAGTTGATATTACCCAACTCGACCTTATAACGTTTAATCTTCCTTTTGGAATCATTCTTAGTTTTGTAAACCCATTTGCAACCTATGGGCTTACAATCCCCAAGAAGCTCAATGAGATCCCAAAATTTATTCTAAGCCATAAATTGCATTTCATCTTTTATAGTATCAATCCATATATTAGACTGAATGGTGAAAACAACATTCCTGAATGGTGATCTTGTTGAAGAAGTTTACATGGCACAACCTCAGAGTTTTGAAGAACCTGAGAAAGAGCACTTGGTGTGTAAGTTGAACATATCTATTTATGGTCTAAAGCAAGCTTCTCTAAGTGGTACCTAATTATGAAGGAGGATGTCTTTGTAATACCTGTGTTCTTAGAGTAAGGGTAAATAAGTAATTTAATAGATATTACATGGGATTAAAATAATATATACATGAAAGATTTATTATTGAATAAAATAATTCTTACGAAAAAACAAAAAAAAAAACCTGGACGCAAGTCTAGGTGTAGTTTTGTAGTTAATAAAAAAAAAGGGCCAATATCTGGACGTCCAGGAGTTGGTTGCCCAACATGTAAAAGAGGCATGTTGGACAACAAGGTGAAAGGGTGGCAAGAGTGCAGTAAACAGTTTTGTTATAAGAATTAAATTTTTTTTGTTTTGTTTTATTTTCCTACCAAATTCTGTTTGGTTTCCTTCTTTCTTCAATTCTAATTACTCTATTTCTTTAAACACCTGGAGAATCAAAGAAAAGTTGAAAGATTGAAATTTTGAAGAAGTTTATGGGAGAATTTTAAAGAGATTCGAATGAAGCTTTAAGAAAAACAAAAGGTAATAATGTGAATTTTATTTTAATTTTTTTGAAATTATGCATACATAAAATTACCCGGAATTTGATGTAGAAATTTAAAGGGTATGAATTATGGAAGAATTGAAGAATAAATTAGAAATTTTAATATAAAAATTATGTCAAGTGTTGACGATCAGCAATCGGATGAAATTGCTGAAAAGAGCAGAAAATGCAAGGAGGTGATCCACGGGTAGCTTTAAGTGCTACGTGGTGAGTTAGATTTACTTTTAGATCGAAATAAATATGAAAAATAAAGTGATGATATTTGAATTAATTATTGAACTATGATTGGATGATATATGAAAGTTGGTTGATTGATATTATATGAATAATTGATATGTTAAAAAATTATTATATGAAAAGTAATATTGTTGAAATAATGAGTTGATGAAATATATATAATGAAAGGATAAATGAAATCCTTGACAATATATGATTGATAATTTGATATGATAAATGAGGAGATAGTATAAGGAATATGATAAAAATAATAATTTTGAGAAAGAGCTGGATAGTTAAATTGAATGCTTGAATGTATGTTTGTTTTTATATTATTGCTCATATGCATGAAATAAAAGAACCAGGAAGGCAGCCAGTTTAAATGAAAATAAAAGAATCAGGAAGGCAGCCAGTCTAAATGAAAATAAAAGAACCAGGAATGCAGCTGGTCTAAATGAAAATAAAAGATCCGGGAAGGTAATCGGTCTAAATGAAAATAAAATAACCTAAAAGACAATCGGTCTAAATAAAAATAAAATAACAGAGAAGGCAGCCGGTCTAGCTGAAAATAAAAGAACCGGGAACGTAGTCGGTCCAGCTAAAAATAAAAGAACTGGGAAGGTAGCTGGTCTAACTGAAAATAAAGAACCGAGGAGGCAGCCGGTCTAAACTGAAACATGTCGACATATGGGAAGACGTTCCCAAATGATAATATGAAATGATCTGATAATTTTAATTCATACATTGCATTTGTTTTAAATATTGATTTTTATTGATTGAGATGCTAAAGTATCAGTCTTGATTGTGAAATTATAGATAGATAAATGAGTCTCACAAAGAGACATATATGACGAGAAAGAAATATGACAGTATGATATGATAATAATTTATTTGATTGATCGATTATATTTTGTGAACCTCATAACGAGTTAAATAATGATGTTAAATTGATAATTTCAAGCTGATTAAATATATGAGAAGAAAAATTGATATGTTTGATGATTAATTTAAGATGAGGTTGATAAATGGTTGGAATTATAATAGGATGTTATTATTGATTTATATGAGATAATAGATGAATGAATATGGGAAGATTATTTGAAAGACTGAATGATTATTTGAGAAGAAATAGATGATTTATATTGGTAAATAAGAAACGATTGAATTATAAGATGTGACTGGAAGTATATAATCGAGTACTTCTAGTAAATTTAATTCACTGACTTATGAAGCTCACTCTCATTGTTGAAAATTTTTAGGTAGTAGGCAGGGCAGATAGAGTTTAGAGCTAATAGCAGAGTAACTACATTAAGTAAGTCCCGTGATCAAGTCCTTAGACATTGTAAGAAAAAAGAAAGAAAAATTTGTAATAAAATCTTTCATGCATTTTGTTATATGTATATATTGTTTCTGAAAGGAGGATGATGATGTATCTTCTCTGAGAAGAGTTAAAGATTTGGATGAAAATTTTAATTTTAGTTAATGTATTTTTGTATTGTTGCGTATATGTGTCATGCTAGGATTTCAAAATGTGACGACACTGTCTCAGGGGTGGCCAACCCGGGATGGGTCGTTACATATTTTCCCCCAAAATTTTTAATTCTATGAAGCATTTACCGATCCACTTACCGTACAAAGCCAAAGTTTATGGCCTTGTGCAGTATGTGTGGATGTATCTCTTTGAGAGGTAACAAACTTTTCCAATCTTTATCCATGTTACAAAGCATTTTGTGTCCTTTTATTAATAATTGTTTTATAATCGCTATATATGAAAAATAGGTGTATGAACAGTTTAAAGAACAAGGCTCGTAATAAAGCACGCGTAGAAGGTTCCATTGTTGAGTCCTACATTAAGTTTCCAATTTTTTCTCTTAGTATTTTGAACTGAGTGTTCAAACAAAATTGAATTGAGTTGGTCACAATGACGATAGGGGCTTGTGGGTCTAAAGATCGTCTTTTAGTTTTCCATTACCCTGATCATGCCTTTGGTGGTTTGAAGAGTAGATTATTATATGAGAAAGAGATCAAGGCTGTAGAGATATATGTTCTAATGAATTGTGCGGAATGATAAGTGCTTAAATAGTCATATTTAAGCCCCTTAATTTACACTTGTTAGGCTCTTTGTTTATATATTTTAGTAGATTCTACTTCATTTTTGTGTTTTCTATGTTTTTTTTATAGGTCTTTGAAGAAAAGAAGACATTTTGGAGTTCTACAGAAGAAAAAATGAAGATCTGCAACCAGCAAGGTGCGCTCGAGCGCACCTCTCATGTGATCGAGCACACAAGCACTCGTTCGCACACTCAGAAAGCTTGAGCGCACCCATGCCCTCGAGCGCAGACCCATGTGATCGAGCGCACACGTAGAGAAAGGCAGTAGAGCCAGTTTCGGAAAGAAGTCTCCGGATCTTAAATTGAAAATTAGGGTTTCGGGGCACCCTTAAAACCCTATATATAGACTTGTAAAACACAAAAAACACTCCTTTCTATTTAGTTTAGTTATGGTTATAATGTTTAGTTTACTTAGCATGTGTAACTAAAATCTTAATAGGGCTCGATTGAAGCCCTAGTTATGCTTTTCTATATATAAGTATTGTTGCCTTTGCAAATAGCCATGTTATGATGCTTTAATTGATTAATGCTTGCTTTACTGAATTCGTCATATGTATGTGTCTGATCAACATATGCATGTGGTATGGATTAGTTAGTTAGATCAATTTGGATGACCGAGTCCTAGGTCTAACAATAGTAACAAAAGAATTCCATATTGAGTTCTTGGGTTAATCAACATGGGAAACCGGGAGTATACAACATGCCCTATGTCTTATGTGGTTGTCGCTTTCCACAGATCTTATGCTCTCTTAAGGAACAACTTAGTATACACCATGCTGAATCCCTTAAGAGAGAAAAGAGTTAGAGTATACACTATACCTAACTCGTTGCTTAGGGAGATCAATAGCTTAAGGAGTGGACCAAGCCCTTAGGTTGACAACAATTAGGTATTCATGGAAGGGCTATAGCATTGGCACATTACTTATTCGGAAAGTATGATTAGTGGTGGATATCAAAGCCCTATGTTCTTATCATTATTAATCTTGACTCAATATTTATTTCTATCTATTTTTACTTTGTGAAATTAATTCTAAAACGAAATTTACCAATCCCTATGGAGATTATCTCACATTTGCACACTATGCTACTGTTGACCTTGTGCACTTGCAAGTAAAACAAGTTCGATTATTTGATTAATAATTTCGGTAGATAAATGAACAACAAGCTTTTGGCGCTGTTGCCGGGGATTGTGCTAAATTTCTTTCTAGAATTATTTTCGTTTAATTTAGTAATTTTTATTTTTAATTATTTATTATGTTTTATTTTATCAAAAATCTCAAATTTTAAGTTTATGTTTTTCACCTTTATTTTTGCTTCATCAAAAAACCTAAACTATTTCCTTTTTATTTTATGTTTTAGGCACTATAGCAGAACTCTCTATGCCACTTATGATTGAGCACACCCCTCTGTGCGATCGAGCGCACTTGAGGCAAAGGCTAACCGAGCAGTAGTGTTGAACTGTTGCACTGAAGCGATATTTGCTGATTCATGCAAGGGCTTCGATCCAAGCATCCAACTTTCTTTCCCCTCGATACAGAGCTTGAGCAGACCATCTGACAAAGGCTTAGAGACTACTCTAAAGAGGTAGAAGAAGAAATTGAAGAAGAAGCACCAATGGCAGAACAGATCAAAAATCAACAACCACCTGAGCGAAGACCTATGAAGCAATCCTTCATCCCACAGAACCTCAACAGCCCTCTTTCATTGCTTATCAACCAGAGGCGAAAGGTAACTACTACATATCTCCATAGATACTCAGTGCATTGACTCACTTTAGGGGCACACCTAATAAGGATCCACACTTACACCTTCGAGAGTTCTTTGATCTCTACAAGTCCCAGGACATCTGAGGCTTAGACCAAGAAGGAAGCAGGTTAATTCTTTTTCCTTTTTTCTTAAAAGATAATGCTAAGCTGTGGTACAATTCATTGCTTGTGGTTTCTATCCACACTTGGGAGGAGTTGGCTAGCAAGTTACTAAGAAAATTTTTCCCAACCCAAAAGACAAGGCAAATGAGGAAGGAGATTCAGTCCTTCCAACAAAAGGATGGAGACCTGTTCTTTAAGGCTTAGGGACATTTCAATGAGCTACTACTCAAATGCCCACATCACAATCTACCTTAAGATGAACTGGTATAAGCTTTCTATAAAGGTTTAAGTGATACTAATAAAAGTATTGTGGATTCAGGTTGTGGAGGAATGCTGATGGAGAAAAGCAGTGAAGAAGCCATGGAGCTATTTGAGACCTTAAGTGAACACACCCAGCAATTCTCCTCTTAAGGTAGACATGAAACCAAGAGCAAGGGCATGTATGAGGTGAACCTAAATGGAGGATCTTCTACCCAAATAGTTGCTGTGGAGAGGAAACTAGATTTGCTAGTTAAAGCCATGGCTGCTCAGAATGCATCACCTAATCCACCAGCTACACCACTCCAGGTATGTGCTATATGTTCTCAATTTGATCATAATACTGAGGCATGTCCCTTGTATTCATCTGCAGACCCTGAGCAAGCAAATTATGTGGGACTAAATAACTATCCACCAAAGAACAATCTATATGCAAACACTTACAATCTTGGATGGTGAAATCACCCCAACTTCTCTTGGAGCAACAATCAGAATAGTCAAGGGCAGCAAAGGAACTCCCAACAAGCAGCTCATTCAGTTCTTGAAACAAATAAAAATGACCTAGAAAGTCTTATGAGGCAACTAGCAACTCAGCAACAACAGTTGGTATCCCAACACCAATAGCTGATGAGTTCATAAGATCAGTTTATGGCTGATGAAAGACAATTCCAGACTGAGTTAAGACAGACCACTGTAAAACACGAACAAGCCATTTAAAGGCTAGAGGTACAAATGGGGAAACTAGCTAAAGAATTGAGTGACAGAAAGCAAGGTGAGCTTCCAGCTTAAACACTACCAAACCCAGGGGGACACTAGCAACTGAAAGCTGTCACAACTCTAAGGAATGGTAAGGTGATAGGGACCGATGAATCTGTAAGAGCATCTATAGAGAAACCATCGGCATCAAGGGTAAGTGAGATGGAGAAGGTGAATGCACCACCCTTCCCGCAAATGTTAGTTAAATAAAAGAAAGAAAATAAATTGCTTGATATCTTTGAAACCTTACGGAAAGTTGAAATAAGCATTCCCTTATTAGATGCAATACAACATAACTTGCTTATGCTAAGTTTTTAAAAGATTGTTGCACTCATAAGAGGAAGTTTTAGGAACATAAGACAGTAGCCCTAACTAAAGAGGTAAGTGTTGTACTATTAAGAAAACTACCACCAAAACTGAAATATCCGTGTAGTTTTACTATTCCCTGTAGGATAGGTGATCAGCTGTTTGAGAGAGTATTACTAGATTTAGGAGCAGCTGTAAATTTGCTAGCATACATAGTATTCGAAACTCTAGGTTTGGGGGAGCTACAACCGACTTCCATCACTTTGCAGTTGGCAGATAGAAGTATCAAAAGACCTAGAGGTATTCTCAAGGATGTCTTGGTAAAAGTAGGTGAGTTCATTTTACCTGCTGATTTCATTGTGTTAGATATGGAGGAATGCCCTATGTCATTGCCTCTACCCATCATATTAGGCAGACCCTTCATGAGAATAGCTGATACAAAGATTTGCATAAAGAAAGGTATAGTAAGTATGAAGGCAAATGGTGAGAAAATAAAGTTTAAAATATTTGATGCATTAAAATTACCTCAAGATGACATGGAATGCTTTAATGTATGTATGATGCAAAGTTTTGTTGAGCAAGCTTTTCAGGTCCAACACATTGATCCATTGGAGATCACTATTACCCATAGCTTCACAAAAGTGGATATTAAGCAAGAACCTGAAGATGTTACTGAGGAGATCATTAAAACTGTGCACCTCCTTGAGGCTTCTTCAAAACATCCAAGTAAGTATGCTCCTCCATTTGAACCTCTCATACCTACTAATACTACTCTTCTCCCTTCTATTGTCCAGGCACCTACCTTGGAATTGAAACAACTGCCAGATCATTTAACTTATTCCTCTTTGGGAGAAAAGCAGACATTACCTATGATTGTGGCTGCCAATTTAAGTATTAGAGAAGAGGAGAAACTATTGAGAGTTTTTAGGGAGCATAGATCTGCCATTGGATGGATCATTGCTGACATAAAAGGGATAAGTCTAGCTAAATGCATGTATTATATCTACCTTGAGGATAAATCAAAGCCCACTCGAGATGCTCAAAGGAGACTTAACCCAAACATGAAAGAGGTAGTAAAGGCCGAGGTATTAAAACTATTAAATGTTGGTATTATCTACCCCATTTCAGACAGTAAATGGGTAAGTCCAGTCCAAGTTGTTCCTAAAAAGAGTGGGATCACAGTGGTGAAGAATGAGGATGATGAGCTCATACATACAAGAAAAACAACTGGTTGGAGAGTATGTATTGATTACCGAAGATTGAAAAAGTGACTAGAAAAGATCACTTCCCCTTGTCATTCATTGATCAAATGTTAAAAAGATTAGAGCTGGCCATAGCTATTATTGCTTCTTGGATGGGTACAGTGGGTAAAATCATATTTCCATAGCACCTGAGGATCAAGAAAAGACCACATTCACATGTCCTTTCGGTACATTTGCTTATCGAAGGATGCCATTCGATTTATGCAACGCACCAGCCACCTTCCAAAGATGTATGATGAGTACATTTTTCGATATGGTGGAGAAATTCATGAGGTATTCATGGATGATTTTAGTGTTTTTGGTTCCAGTTTCGATGAATGCCTAAATCATCTAGAGAGTGTCCTAAAGAGATGTGAAGAGAGCAACTTAGTGCTGAATTGGGAGAAATGTCACTTTATGGTCCAACAAGGCATTGTATTGGGTTATTCCATCTCCAACAAAGGTATTGAGGTAGACAAGGCTAAAATAGACATTATTTCAAAGTTGCCTCCTCCTTTAACAGTCAAGGGAGTCAGAAGTTTCCTTGGACATGTTAGATTCTATAGACGATTCATCAAGGATTTCTTCAAGATCTCTAGACCTCTATGTGCATTGTTAGCTAAAAATACCAAGTTTGAATGGACTGATAACTATATGACAGCTTTCAACACATTGAAGGATGTGCTCACCTCCACACTAATAATGATGGCACTAGATTGTAATCTTCCATTCGAGATAATGTGCGATGCTAGTGACTTCGCCTTGGGAGCTATCTTAGGCCAAAGAGTAAATAAGGTACCTCATGCTATTTACTATACTTCTAGAACTTT
The DNA here is from genome assembly GCA_023935145.1 of Bretschneidera sinensis. Lineage (NCBI taxonomy): Eukaryota > Viridiplantae > Streptophyta > Magnoliopsida > Brassicales > Akaniaceae > Bretschneidera > Bretschneidera sinensis. Next base: position 41,765,631 of record CM043698.1, read on the forward strand.
AAATGATGCTCAGCTTAACTATTCTACTACTGAAAAAGAATTGTTAGCTGTTATTTTTGCTTTAAGGAAGTTTAGATCATACCTAATTGGCTCTAAGGTTATTATATTTACTGATCATATTGCTTTGAGATATCTATTTTCTAAGAAAAATGCAAAGTCTAGGTTAATCAGATGGGTGCTCCTATTGCAAGAGTTAGATTTGGAGATCAAAGATAAGAAGGGTAGCGAAAATGTGGTTGCAGATCACTTATCAAGGCTACCTTATGAGGATGAAAAAAATGAGTTACCATTAAATGAGAACTTCCCCGATGAACAATTGTTCGCACTAGAGGTAACACTTCCATGGTATGCTGATATTGTAATTATCTAACTGCTAATGTTTTTCCTCCACGTATGACCAGTCAAGGAAAGAAGCGGTTGATATCCATGTCTAGACACTACCATTGGGATGATCCCTACCTATTCAAATTTTGTCCCTATCAAATCATCACACAGTGTGTCTCAGAAGAGGAGCACTTGAGCTTATTACACATTGCCATCAGTTTGCATGTGGGGGAAATTTTGGAGCTAAAAGAACAACTCTTAAGGTATTACAATCCAGTTTCTATTGGCCTAATCTATTTAAAGATGCCTTCTTATTCTGTAGCTCATGTGATCGATACCAGCGGACAGGTAACATTTCATCCAGAAATCAGATGCCCCTACAAAATATTCATATAGTAGAACTTTTTGATGTATAGGGCATCGATTTCATGGTTCCATTTCCTAATTCTTTTGGTTATTTGTATATTCTTGTGAGTGTGGATTATGTTTCTAAATGGGTCGAGGTTGTCCCCTCAAGGACTAATGATCATAAAGTGGTTGTGAAGTTTCTACAGGATAACATTTTCACCCAATTTGGGACCCCAAAAGCAATCATCAGTGATGGTGGCAACCACTTTCATCATCATTCTTTTGCTACATTCATCAAAAAATATGAGATCATCCATAAATTAGGCACTCCATATCACCCTCAGACTAGTGGCCAAGTGGAGATAAGTAGTCAGGAAATCAAAAGCATCCTAGAGTAAACCGTGAATCCTAATCGGAAAGATTGGTATTTGAGACTAAATGATGCTCTATGGGCATATAGGACAACTTACAAGACCCCAATTGGAATGTCCCCATACCGCTTAGTCTTTGGGAAAGCATGCCATCTGCCGGTAGAGCTAGAACATCGAGCATATTGGGCCATTAAACAATTTAATTTTGATATGAAACAAGCGGGTGAAAAGAGGAAGTTGCACTTAAATGAGTTAGAAGAATTAAGGTATGATGCGTATGAGAATGCCAAGCTTTACAAAGAAAGGATAAAAACCTATCATGACAAACAACTAGTGAGGAAAGAGTTTCATGTGGGACAAAGGGTGTTACTCTACAACTCAAGATTAAGACTGTTCCAAGCAAACTAAAGTCCCGATGGTCTAGTCCGTATGTGGTCACCAAGGTCTTTCCTCATGGTGCTTTGGAGATTCATGGTTCCAATGGCAATCAGACATTCACTGTCAATAGACACCGAGTCAAACCATACCTTGATCTCAACATGCCTCCTCGAGACAAGGACTTGGCACTTTAAATTGTTCAATATGCAGCTGATCCAAGGACACCTGAACCACTTTAGCTTCCAGCTTCTGTCGTATATAACCTCATTGCCTGAAGCATTGCGATCGAGCGTAAGGCTCTTGCGATCAAGCGCACATCACTCAGTGTGATCAAGCTCTCATGCACTTATGATCGAGCGCATTTACACCAGAAGCTACACCACAATGCCTAAACAAGTAGTTTACAATTCCCAACGACCAGCAGTGAGAGGATACCCCGTCTGGCTAAAGACGCAAAACTTAGCGCTCATGGGAGGCACTTTTAATATTAACTTTTATTTATTTTTGTTTAACTGTTTATTATTAATATTTCTTGTTTTTCAGTACAATGTTTATTTTTCTTTTCAGGTACATAGTGCGTGCATCAAGTTCAAGTTTGGGGGCGTGTTATGAGCCATGCCAGCCACCTAATTCTCCATCTCCTAGGTCATATATTTCCATGTCATTCACACGTTGGGGACAATGTGTACATTAAGTTTAGGGGTATGGGAGACACATTTACATTCACACACTATGTCTCAGTTTTCTTTTAGATAAATTCACATTCATATTTTTTGAAAATTTTGGTTGATTACAACAAATGTTATGATAAAACTTCATCAGTAAGCTTAAAATCTATAACAAATAGTCTAGTAATAAAAATTTTAAAAGTTTAATTACCTGCCTCAAGGCATTTAAGAATTCAAAAGTTTGATCTAAAAACTAACACGAGCACATTAGCATATAATGGTGTGAGGTATGACGTATAATTTCCATGTATATGTTTCTATGACCTAACTGTAATCGGATAATTTGTTAGAATAACACTTTGGCATAGAAAAATAGAGAAGAATGTTATTATGCAAAAAGAGAAAATAAAATGCTCCTAATGATCATTAAATATATTTTCCACTGAGTAACTGAACCTCTTACCTCAGTAAGCAGTGAATGTTCACGTCAAAAGGTGGGAATGATGCATATAACGATCATTAAATAAAGTTTCCACTGAGTAACTGGACCTCTTGCCTCAGTAAGCAGTGAGTGTTCACATCAAAAGGTGGAGATTTTGCTTGGAAGCATTAAGATCAGTTAGTTTCATAGTCTTTTTTACTCGGGTTAGTAAGTCCTTATGGGTGTCTTTACACCTAATGCCATAAAACCATCTGGTTTAGGAGTCATTGGCTAAACGCTTGCTACATGGGTCAATTAGAAAGCTTAATGGAACTCAACATGACAAAAAACTCGTGATAAAAGAAAAAGAAAAGATATAAAACTATGCCATTATTGTTCATTTTGATAGGGAATTCGATGAACGTTAAGACACTAAAACACTATACATGATAATTATTCGGAAGCTTCATCTTTTATGTGCTAATCCACCACACACTAAGTCAAACTTGTGATGCCTTAAACCAACCTTGTCTAAGTAATTAGAATTTAAAACTCTTATTCATTGATAAAATGTGTTTATATTTTTAGGCTTACTCATGAATAAACATCATGGTTTTATGTACAACCCAAATTTTTGGATATCATGAAGTATGAATTTATCTTTGATTTTATTTTTATATAGTCTTTCGTTTTGTATTGCTAAGGAACTAGCAATATATAAGTTTAGGAGTGTGATAAGTACTTAAATAGTAATATTTAAGCCCCTTAATTTACACTTGTTAGGCTCTTTGTTTATATATTTTAGTAGATTCTACTTCATTTTTGTGTTTTCTATGTTTTTAATCGGTCTGTGAAGAAAATAAGACATTTTGGAGCTCTAAGGAAGAAAAAATGAAGATCTGCAACAAGCAAGGTGCACTCGAGTGCACCTCTCATGTGATCGAGCGCACAAGCACTCGTTCGCACACTTAGAAGGCTCGAGCGTAGACCCATGTGATCGAGCACACATGCACAGAGAGGCTGCAAAGCCAGTTTTGGAAAGATGTCTCCGGATCTTAAATTGGAAATTAGGGTTTCGGAGCACCCTTAAAACCCTATATATAGACTTGTAAAACACAAAAAACACTCCTTTTGATTTCGCTTGAAGTTGTAAGCTTTGGAGAGGAATTGAAGACTCGTCTCCACAGTATTTCTTTGGGTTTTATCGTTCTATTTAGTTTAGTTATGGTTATAATGTTTAGTTTACTTAGCATGTGTAACTAAACTCTTAATAGGGCTCGATTGAAGCCCTAGTTATGCTTTTCTATATATAAGTATTGTTGCCTTTGCAAATAGCCATGTTATGATGCTTTAATTGATTAATGCCTGCTTTATTGAATTCCTAATATGTGTGTGTCTAATTAGTATATGCATGTGGTTTGGATTAGTTAGTTAGATAAATTTGGATGACTGAGTCCTAGGTCAAACAATAGTAGCAAAAGAATTCCACATCGGTTTCTTAGGTTAATCAACATGGGAAAACGGGAGTATATAACATGCCCTAGGTCTCGTGTGATTGTCGATTTCCACAGACCTTATACTCTCTTAAAGAACAACTCAGTATACACCATGCTGAATCCCTTAAGAGAGAAAAGAGTTAGAGTATACACCATGCCTAACTCGCTGCTTAGAGAGATCAATAGCTTAAGGAGTGGACCAAGCCCTTAGGTTGACAACCATTAGGTATTCATGGTAGGGCTATAGCGTTAACACATTACTTATTCGGAAAGTATGATTAGTGGTGGATATCAAAGCCCTATGTTCTTATCATTATTAATCTAGACTCAATATTTATTTCTATCTATTTTTACTTTGTGAAATTAATTCTAAAACGAAATTTACCAATCCCTGTGGAGATGATCTAGCATTTGCACACTATGCTACTGTTGACCTTGTGCACTTGCAAGTAAAACAAGTTCTATAATACTTATATAATACTTAAACGAACAAGACAGAGATCGGATCATATATGGAGTAAGTACTTATATAAATTATTATTTTTAAATTTTTTATTCCATAATTGCATATATTAATTCGGCACATAATAATGGAGACAATATGATGACATGTTGAGGCATGAGTAACCCCTTCTTAGTGGCTCTGAAATAGAGAAGCTTCACAAAGAAAAAAAATATCGCATCATGGCTTCGTGACCTTGTAAGCAATTTCTATAATACTTTCTAATTGTGAACATTTGCATTGAATTAATTAGATAACTGTCTACGTATTATAAATTTCCCCTTAATATTCACGCACAATTTATACTATAATAGGTTTTAACCGACTAAACCATAGATGGAGTTCGAGAAATAGGACTTGGCCCCTTTAAACGTGTGAGGTGTTATAATGGTTATATTGTAAATAGATTCAAGTTTCACACCCAAGAGTATGAAAAATTTAAGAGAAAAATAACGATGGTGTATGTGTCAAAGGTAGTTGTTACGATGCATATGAACGTGACTTCTACGGTATGTTAACAAAAATTATAGAACTACAATATGCAGGGGCTAGTAACACTGTTGTATTGTTTAAATTCCACTAAAATGATTCTGAGAACAAACTTAAAGTGCACCAACAACATGGTCTCATAGATATTAACCATAATCAAGGCTTAACTCAGACAAGCCATTTCTTGGCAGAGCAAGCAACCCAAGCTTACTATTGCCCTTAAACATCCGAAAAAGAAGAAGATAGAAGTGATTGGGGTAGTTTGTAAAACCAAAGTGAGGGGCTTTGTTGATGTTTTTTCCAATAAAGATCCAACTAACGATATAGTGGCTATTGTTGTGGAGTACTTCCAAGATGATGAAATGTCTTTTCCAAATCGAATTCTTCTAGATGAAGAAGTAGATATACTTGGTATTCTTCATGATTGTGATGGTATAATGAAATATGTAAATCCATTAGATATACGTGTAATACTCGTACCCTCACTGTAAGGGTAAAAGAGTAAATTAATTTATACATTGAATTTAACCTGTATACATACGTGAATTTAAAGTTGAATTTGAAACAATTATTAAAGAAGGATGTAGAATAAAATGAAAGAAAAAGAGTTAGAAAATTTTTGAGCAAGAAATGAAGAAAATTTTCAAATTTTTGGAGGGATCAGTCGACTGTATGGTCGACTAGTGGTTGACCAACTGGTCAACTAGTGAGGTGATCAGTCAGCTGGTGGAGATTGAACTGGTTGCTTGACAACCGATCGGTGGTTGAACGGATTGGACAATCAGTTGGTTGCTGGACGGATCAATTGGTAGAGGATGATCGGCCGACCGGTTGATAAGTGAATCGGTCCGCAGGCAATTGACTGCAACTCATACGAAAATTTGAAATTTTATTAAATGGCCAACCAATCAGTCAGATATTCGACCAATCAAACCGAAAATTTTCATGTAAAAGAGATTTTGATATTTTGAAATCATTTTCTTACATTTTGAAACTCATTTTCTCTCTCTAGAAAACACTCTCAAACATTAAAAACTTGAAGGATTTTATAATTCTATCTTAGAAATCATTTAATTCGCGGAACGATTTCAAAGAAATCTAAGGAATAAGGGATTTTCATGATCAATCAGTTTTGCTTGTGCTTTTTTACCTATGTAAGGGATAAAGGATTAATCAGTGATAAGATTAGGCTTTTGGAGTTAGGCTATTGAGAGAAATGACTAATGTATGAGGATCTCCTTTTAATGCTATAATGAAATAACTTTTTACAAATTTTCATGCATTTGTTTCATAAGCTAATAATGTATTAGATTAGATGAGCTCCAACTCTATGGTATCTTCTATTGTTGTGATTATTGCATATTGTTGATTTGGCCTTGCCAAGATTGATATTAAAATAAAATGTAAGAGAAATTTATATCATTATCAATAAAAATAAAATAAAAGTTCATATTTTTCTTTAACCAAAACAGAAAATGCATTTAAATAGAATTGGGCGGGGGGGATATAGGGAAGAACTCTAGCTTGACCTAACCTAATACAAAGCATAACTAAAGAAAATTAAGCTTCGAAACTACTCAACCTAACATTGGTTGAAAAAAAGGTAAAAGAACAACTAATAGCGCTTCTCCTTCGTATTTCCTCTTAAAGCTCTCATCCTGCAAAAAAAATCCCCAAAAAGGGAAACAACTTCCAAGGCTGAGCTAGAGGATGGGAAACATCATCCTTACACATGAAATTCAAATCAAATTGATACAGACAATCTTTCAATCCATCATCAACAAATTCCTTTACCTTATTCTCTTTGTTTTTTAGACCATCTTGGTTGTATTACCCGAATAGAAGGGGAGTCAGACTGCCTATCGAAAACAGGCCCAAACTGGCTACCAACCATCAAGGCCAAACCAATAGTAGAGTGCAAGCACGGCTCAGGAAAGGGCAGAAACACAGTGGGCACACACTCATATTTTTATTTATTTTTACTATCATCCAAATTCATGTAATTTTCCAATGCTCCAAATGATCTCATTTCTTCTTTCTTTCTTGAAAACTTGTTATGCTTATCTTCTTTCTTTTCTTGAACAAAGAAAATCTTGTCCTCATTTCCTCAAATATATTCTCAACGATGTACTCATTCACTCCACTGTGAACATGAATTGGGGGAAAAGAGGGACTGTGGATGTTATTCCATTAGGAAATGAGGCCTTCTTGTTCAAATTCTCTTATTAGGGTCACCAAAGCCTAGGTGCTAGAAGTAGGTCCATGGCATCTTGGGCACAAACCATTAACAATCACCAAGTGGTCTCCTCGTATGCAGTGTTATAAGAAAACTTTATCCAATGTTCCTATTTGGTTAAAGCTTGGACATGTTCCTTTTGAATTGCTTACTGAAGAAAGCCCGAGCAGCATTGTTAGTGTAATAGGTACTCCTTTATACCTGGATAGTGCTACTGCCAAACGTACTGGAGTTGCTTATGCAAAATTCTGTATTGAAATTGATATTGACTCTCATCTCCCAAAGTCTATTCCAATTAGATTGGATGATGGTCAAATTATTGAAGTAGATGTGGAATATCTTTGGAAACTAGTAAAATGTATACATTGCAAGGAGTTTAGGTATGATATTGTCAATTGCAAAAAAGTTAAAGAGGGAATTGAAGCAGAAATCCACTCTTCCACTAGCTTCTGCAGATACAGTACAGCAAGACACATGGACTGTTGTCTATACTAAGAAGAAGCCTAAGGTTGGTTATGATATAGTGGAAAAAAAAGTTTAAGAAAAGGACTTATCCTTCATAGTAGTGGTTGAAAAGTTGACGAGTATGGAGACAGCCTCTCATATTCTAAACAACATTTTTCCCTTATAGTTTCCATACAAATGTGTGCCATTTATACTAATGACTGGTCAAAAATGGCTAAACCCTTTAATTGATTGTGAAAATGCCCAAAATACACGATGAAACACGGCTGCATTTAGATCTTGTAAACGTTCAAAATGATATTTTACAATGGTTTCATTATATATATATATATATATTGAAGTGCTGCCATAACTCTGGGTAGGGCTCTGTAAGATGTGTCCCAATCACCAAAGACTTTTGTGATCTCCTTTTAATTTGGATGCCGCATCTTTTTATATGACACAGCATAATTGAACTTACCTTTTGCTCATTCCTTTAAAGCTGCAATTGTGATTGTGGGCTCAACTTTCACTTGATTTTCAATCTCAAGTGTTAATAGTTTTGCATCTAGCTGAATGTGATCTTGATTCAAACTTGGGTAAACACAAGTTTGTGGACTAGTATACTGTGTTATCTCAAATAATCCATGACCTTTCCGTTTAAAAGCTCGAAGTCTCCACTTGCATCCACTTTCATTATGTCTTTTGCACCTCACTAACCAAACTTTTCTTTGCTTCTACTACTTCAAATTGTTGATGCCTTATGATGGAGTACAATTTTATAGCTCTTTGTCTTGAAAAATCAAACCTTTGCTCAACTCATGATTAGGTTTCCATGAAGTAGCTGGCGGCAATAGTCTCCAATCATTAGTTGTAGTATCATTCATTGAGTCTATATTTGTGAAAAATGGCACTTTTGGCTCTTGAAATGGAATCTCTGTTGATGTGTTCTCTCTTATCAAATCTTCTTCTTCTTGGGATTGCGGTTGATGTAAAAATATACTAACTGCTTCCTCGTGCGCATAACCTCCATTAGCTTTTGTCCACTCGATAAAAATATATCAACTGGTTCCTAATGCACATAAGCTCTAGTAGCTTCATATTCTTCTTCTTCTCCGTCCACATCATATTTGTCTTCTTCAAATTTAATTAGTGTTGGTATCATATGTACACCAAAAGAACAATGGGTTATTTCACGTGTTCTGTTTGCAACTGTCTTAATGAACCTGATCTCATATATTGACTCTCAAGACAAAATAACGATAAAATCTGATTTCACTTCCAAGTACACACACTATTGTCATCTGCAATCCGTAACTGTTTGTACTTAATCTTGGAAGATTGAACTGTTGTTGGGTATCTACAAACCATACCTAGTCGAAACTGTTGTTTATCAAACCTTGTGATACCATACAGTTCATCCAACAATGTACTAAATTTAGTCTTTTGGTTAACTTTAATAGCTCTTAGAGGAGTTCCATCATAATATGGGTCATCCGGTCCATCATTTATGCAGCCATTCCAATAATAAAAGATAGGATTTTCTCTCCCTATCATGATCTATCTACCTAAAACAACATAATGGATAATTGAATCCTATGAATTGGTATAGATGCCAACAAGTAGGCAAATAGAATAGAAAATTTCACAAACACCAAAAATTGCAATATTCTAGTCAATTTTTCAACAAAAAAAATATTACACTCATAGATGTTAACTAAGATATGATTTTTTTTTTTTTTAACTTTCATATATTTTGGCAACAATCAACCATTGTGCTTGAAATTAGTAAAAAAAAAACTACACCTCTCTCTTTATTTATTCCGCTTCTTCTTTGTCTTGGTGTACTATTATTCTCTTCTCCCAATTTTACTCCTATTTCTCATTTTCAATCATACAATATAATATTATGATCGCTGATTCAATTCGATTGATTACTCCCACTCCTTACGTCTCTCTGCAGAATATTAGTATCATTCTCTCTTTCAATTTATTTGATGCTCCCAAATATTTTCTTTCTATTCCTCATTCATTCTAATTGACTTTGAGAATCTCTATAAGGAGAAGAAAAGAATGTGAACCTCCTCCTCTCAAATCCTTAAAGCCCCAAGTCCCCTATACTATTCCTATTTAAGTTTTTTTTATACAATTTCTACTTATATTACCAGTTCTTCTAGAAATACATTTTATTTATTGTGAAAAAAAAACATATACATAAGCATACACAAAAAAAAAAAAAAAAAAACTACTTAATCTACTATTACTCAATCAAAGCCACATGAAAAAAGAACACTAAAGCAACAACTCATCAAGATTTGCTTCTAGTTAAGAATAGTTAATAATTTCCTAAACAAATTAATTACATTGAAAATAGCAATATATAAGCTGATGTTGATAATACTGAAAGTTAAAAAAGAGTAATTAGTAGGCACCAACTATTCCTAGACAAATCACCAGTCTTCCATTTTTTCTTTCCCCATACATGGCAAACTGGGTTTACTAGCTAAGTGATGTGGTATACCCGTACGATATACTTTCCACTTTCATATAGAGAGAGTAAAAGAAAAATTTTCCTCTCTCACTTTCATTTGATGGTGAAAAGTACCTCTTATAAAAGAAAATTTCATGACCCAAATCAAGAATTTTTAGCAGATTTGAAATCAAATCTTTGACTTCGATCTAAAAAAAATCCTTAAAATCTAATTTTTCATATAAGGTGTTTGTTGAGATTTTTTTATTAAAATCCACTTGCTCAAATTTTAGGCAAAAACACAATTACAATGATAAATAGACAAATAAAATAAAGAGTAATAACATCAAGAATTAATGTGGTTGGACAACCTCTTTGCATGCATCCACTAACAACTCCACTATTTTATTAATTTTCAACTACAAATTTAAGAAGAACATTATCAATCTCTCACCCCAACGTCCCAATACAACAAAAATTTTACCCTCACAATCCAAAATCCTCAATACACCTAAAACGCTTCACTTAGTTCTAATTATAATATTTAAATTACGAATACGTCTCAAATCTTCTTTAAAACCGTCTTTATATAGAAATATTTTTCTTATACTATTAAATAAAAATAACAACATAATAAAACCAAAATCATAACCGTGTTTGTGGAAAAAGCCTATGATTCGAGCCTGCTTGCTTTGTGTTGCCTTTTTGCTATCTGTTATAGGTATCTGTTACATATTATCAATAAAGTGCTTTGTTTTACTTTATAAAAAATGTTTTAAGGAAAATATATAAAGATATAAAGTCAACCATCATCGCTAATTGCTGTACGCGTCGTCAATCTTTCATGAATTCTGGCAATCCTCAATCAGTCATCTCTGACAATACGATATCACCATTCAACGGCGGAGGGAAAAGGGGTTGAGAAGCGGGAGAGGGGGAAGGAAACACTCCCCTTGAATTTTCAAATTTTTTACTTACCATATAATCGTATGAATAATAGTTTATGAGTTGTCATCCACTTAGAAAATTTCAAAAGTAAGAAAAAATGGGCTAAGTATTATTAAAAATAATAAAAGAAAAGAACATAGATAATGCAAAGAGGCAAGTTAGTGTAGTAATATACCGATAAAAAATTAACAATTCTTCAATTTTTTTGTCTGTTTGTTTTTTAATTAAAGTTACTCGTTATGACTGACAGACTCCTATTAATTTATAAGTGAAAATAAAATATAACAAAGGGAAAAAAGATATAAAGCCAACAAGGGTAAACAAACCCAAGCATACTCTACTAGAAAATCCAACACAAGAGACTAATTAGGGAGGGCCTATAAGAATTGAAACTGATGTAACCCACAACACCCTGGTCCAATAAGAAACCCACACGTGGACTTTGAAGTCACCTATAGGACGACGACACGTGTCAACTCTCCTCAGCATTGTAAGGTACACGTGGAACAAGCAAGGAATGCCACCGCCGCGTCAAAGCGTGATTAGTGGACCTAATCCCCTCTGAAACACGTAACCACCCTGACACACTCAACGCCCTGATCACACTATTAAGACTTGCCTCTGAATCCCGAGATCACAGGGGCAGACCCATGCCTTCTCCACGTGAATGACCTCCCCTCAGGAGCTATAAATATCTTAAGGTAAGTGAAACTAAGACTTAAGACTTATCCATATCTGCTCTAAAGTTAATCCTCGGCCTCGTCCTAACTAGAGTGTCGGAGCGCCCTCGGAGGTCTCCCCTTCCCCTCCTTCCGAGGGTCTTTTAGTTCACCTCTGTTACTTGTGCAGGGCCACGCCAGCGCCAAGGCCACACCAGCGCCAAGGCCACGTCAGCACCAAGGCCACGCCAACGCCAATGCCACGTTAGTGCCAAGGCCATATCAGCATCAAAAATTTTTACGGCATCAACAAATTGGCGACATCAGTGGGAAACCACAATCTCTCGCTATAGCAAAAGTGGAGAAGTATAAAAGAACTCATCTGTTGCGATGCCGCCGAGAGGCAACACAAGAAAGACCAACAGGGGAGCCCCAACAGCATGCTCTGCTCCCATATGGGGTAATCCCCACAACCAGCAATCTAGGCCCAGATTCCCTGTAATCCCTTAGTATGCAACCCTCCGGTCGAGTAGACGGCCCCCCGTCAGAAACCAGTGCCCTCATCTCTCTGGGACTAACTCCCCTAATTACGAGAAAGGGGTCGCACATCCTCATGTTGCCCTTGTGACCCAAGCCCAATTCTAAGAACTCTCCCCGATGATAGCTGACTTGGCGGCCCAAGTCCGAGGCGAAGGCCAGCAACCCTCTTTTTCTCCTCACCAAGCCCCTGAGCAAACAAAATCATCTAACAGAGATGATTCGACCAACAACCAGCCTCTTATCGAGCCATCGCGGCATGACAGTCGGTCCACTGAAAGCTCTTCTTCCAAGAGCAACTTTAACCTGGACAGACGATTCGATGAGATGAAAGAAAAAAATAGACTTGGCCCTGAAGCATAAAAGTCTCAATATCCTAGATGAGCTTAGCATCCAAGACCCCCCTCCGGTTCACAGAAGACGTCCTCGAAACACAATTCCCTCCCAACTTCAGAATACCACAGGTCAGGATGTATGACGGTCTAGGAGACCCTCTAAACCATTTAAAACATTACAAAACAACTATGATGCTGCACTGACATTCTGACCCTATTATGTGTCATGCCTTCCCCTTGACTCTTAAAAAGGCCACAGGCACGTGGTATTCGCGTCTTAGGCCAGGAAGTGATGAGAGCCATAAAATGCATCTCAACAGTACTTAATTATTAGCATTTTAGGGTTGATCTAGGTTTTAATTGCACTTTTATTTGTTAACAACTCTAAAATGGTATTCTTGAATTGTTGATCTATTTCGGTGCACTTTCAGGTACTTTAAGTCCAAAAGAGAAGGAAAAGCTATTGTTGCTTGAAGTACAATGACTCAATGAAGATTGAAGTGAAGGCATGATTACCGAAGGATAAAACAAAGAGAATAAAGTCTTAAGTGTGTGCGCTGTGGCCTGGAAATATCCAAGCCTCAGCCTCCAGAACCTTGCCCAAAAGAGCTAATCCTCCTTCAGTGTGCATTGTGGCCTGGACTAGGTAGGGCCACGGTGCCTAGAACCTTCACAAGACTTCAGCACCAGCTAGAGCCGTGGCCTAGACTAGGCAGAGCTGCGGTGCCCAGAAGCTCTCCAAAACAAAGAATAGTCATAGCCACGATGTGAGAAAGTGAAAGCCGCGGCGCGTACTCGAAAGTTTGTTTTCGAGTTATGACCTAATTAGGAATTTAATGATTGTTTAAACCCTAGAATATCCTTGGCCTCTTATACTATAAATAGATCACTTAGGGTTTGAGAGAGAACATCTTTAAAGGCTGGAAAACTCAAGAAGGCTGCCACACTCTCCCCCATCAAAGTGTTCAACCATGAACCCCATGGTGAACTAATCTCCAAACAAGGCGAAGGGATGAATCCCTAGGTGAAGTTGTTCTTATTTTCCTTTCTTGATTCAGTTATAGTTAGGCTTTATCATCAAAACATTGTTATGTGTTACTCTTTTATCTAATTAAAAGATTTTCTCTTAATCCATTGATTGTATCCTTATCTCCATATAAATCTAGTTATGCTTTTCTTATGTGACATTGTTTGGGTATGATTGCGTCCGGTAGATTTATCTTTAGGTTTGTCCATTACTGCAATATTTTCATTAAAGATATATTGTCGTTTCTTGATAAATCTATAGGATAGATCATGTGTGCTTAACTAAAAAAGAGTAATTCATATCAATTACATTAAGGTATATATATGTGCTTGATTAAATATTTGCCGATTGCTTGTTTGGGATGTGAAACTTGCAGTCGAGATAAAAACAACTGAATTAAGATTGGAATAAGGCAACGAACCTAGGGAGGATTCTCGGAACCTTGTTGTTTCTTTATCATAGTTTTCAATATATTTACACAATTACTTCATCATTGATATCTTCTCACTTGATTATTATCGTTCGTGTTAAGGTTTGCACCTTTCCTTTATAGATTACTTTTCCCTGTGGAATCGACACCCCAAAGCTGTGCTACAACTACCGCGTTATACTTTGGGTATAATCAAATTTTGGCGCCGTTGCCGGGGAAACGCGCTTACATACAAGGAAATCTGTCAAACTTTAAGACAAGACGGTACTATCTTTCTTTTCTTTAAATTTTGATTTTCTGATATTCTTTTATTTTTTGTTTGTTTTATTTATTACCTTTTAACTCAGTTGGTGTATGCTTAGGCCGAGAGATTCATGAGGTAGATTCATTAAGGGACCCGAAATAGAGTTACTCTTTCCTTCCACGTCCGTTAGTGAAACCTCGCCTAAATCAAACCCTAGTGTACACCCAACCGAGAATTTAGAAAATTTTGCTAACATGGCTGAAAACCCTAATGAGAATGTTGCTAGGACACTTAAAGATTATTTACATCTTAGCCAGACAGCCACACAATCATGCATTATGTTTCCAGCCAACACTCACCATCAAGATTTTAAAACAGGGATGATTCAATTACTCCCTACATTTCATGGCTTGGAAAACGAAAACCCATATTAACACATTAGGGAGTTTGAGGAAGCAGTTGCGACTTTTCATAGTCAAGATGCAACTGATGATATCATGAGACTCAAGTTTTTTCTTTTCTCCTTGAAGGGTAAAGCTAAGAGTTGGTTATACTCACTGAGACCATGATCTATTGGGTCATGGAATGAGATGACCCAGGTCTTCTTTAATAAATACTTCCCTCAACATAAGACCAATGCCTTAAAAAGACAAATCTCCACCTTTGCATAAAAGGAGAACGAGACTTTGTATCAATCTTGGGAGAAATTGAAGGAGCTATTAAGTATGTGTCCGCAGCATGGTTATGAGAGTTAGCACTTAGTGAGCTACTTTTATGAGAGACTTACCTATAAAGAGCGCCAATTCGTAGAGATGATGTGTAATGGTGAATTTCTACAAAAAGACCTTGATGAGGCCATTGAGTACCTCAATGAGCTTGCTAAAAAAGCTCACACTTAGACTGGGCCTAGTGCTACTGAAAGCACAAATAGGTCACAACCTGCAGGAAACCCTAGCAGTGGTGGAATTTACCATCTTAGGGAAGAAGACAGCCTGAAAGCTAAGGTCGAAATGCTTACTAGAGAGTTAGATACATTAGAAATGAACAGCTCAAAACAAAAACATGTAATTAACCATGCCGAATCTTCGGAACCATGTTTTGTGTGTTGTGGGGTAGATTATCTCGCCCAAGAGTGTCCCACATTTGCTGAGATGAGAGGGATGTATGGGGAACAATGTAATGCCTTAGGCATGTACAAGAAGCCTCTTGCACCCTTCTCTAACACCTATAACCCGGGATGGCGAAATCACCCCAACCTCAGCTGGAAATCTAAAAATCAGCAGCTTGCACAACCCCCTAGATCATACCCTACACCATATCATGCACCCTCATCCTCTAGGAACTCTTTAAAAGACACTTTACATGATTTTATAGAGGCACAGGGTAAGACAAACCAAAGGTGTGAGGCATTAATTACACAAGTTGTTGAAGAGAACAAAGAGATAAGGAACCAAGTGACCAAACTGATGGGCTCCTTGAGTGTGAATGAGCGAGAGAAGTTCCCTTCCCAGACTCAGTCCGCACCCAATGGTCAACACATAGCACAAACAAATCTAGAAAATGTAAATTCCATTGTGACAAGAAGTGGTAAGACATTACACATCCCAACAACAAACAAATCTGAGGATGTGGAAAAATGTCAAGGTAGTAGTTATGCTGAACTGCCTAAAAACCCTGAGGTTACTAAGAGCCTTGTTAAGGCATCTTTCCCTCAAGCCTTAAAATCTAATAAGAAAAATTTGGAACTAAATAATGAAATCCTAGAGAACCTAAGTTAAACTTAATCTTTCTCTGTTGCATGTGATTAAACAAGTTCTTACCTATGCAAAGGTTCTCAAAGATTTATATACAATAAAGAGGAAACACCATGTAAAGAAAACAACATTCCTAATTGAGAAAGTTAGTGCTTTAATTGAGCAAAGAATTCCCCCAAAATACAAGGATCCTGGCTATCCAACCATTGCATGTAGCATAGGAAATCATGAAGTTGGATAAGCCTTGCTAGATTTAGGAGCTAGTATAAACCTGATGTCGTTCGCTATTTACTTACAGCTGGGTTTAGGAGAAATTAAACCAACCACTGTGGTATTGCAATTGGCTGATCATTCAGTCAAAGTACCCCGGGGTGTGGTAGAGGATGTTTTGATTCAAATTGATAAATTTTACTATCTTGTTGATTTCCTAATCCTTAATACTACTTCTGCTGTTGATACTAACTCTAAAATTCATTTGATTTTGGGTAGACCTTTCCTTGCTACTGCAAATGCTCTAATTAATTGCAAAAATGGACTCATGAAGCTGTCCTTTGGAAACATGACCCTCGAGGTGAACATCTTAATTATTGCAAAACAATTCGAAGATGAGGACAAGAACCGCCACTTATACATGATCGAGTCATTCATCGATAAGGGAGTTTCTATAGCTCATGATTTTGATCCTCTTGAATATTTTCTTGATAATTCTGATATTGATTCTATTAATGATAAAACTGATATAATTGATATTTGTGTTGTTTTTGATAAATCTTAGGATTATGGCACTCAAGCATGGTAACTAAAGTTTAAGGAGTTGCCCGAAAGAAGTGAGAAACAAATCCCCTTAAGTGTGGAAGCACCTAAAGTCGAATTGAAGCCACTACCTAAGGGTTTAAAGCATGTCTTCCTTGGTCCAGGTGATACCTTTCCTGTTATTATCTTATATGAATTATTTACATCTCAAGGTGAGAAATTAATTCAAACCTTAAATGCACATAAATCAGCCTTGGGTTGGAGCATGGCTGATTTAAAAGGAATTAGTCTCATGATCTGTCCCACAAGATAAATTTGGATGAAAGGACTAATCCTCGTAGAGACCCTCAACGTAGGCTTAACCCTACTATGAAGGAAGTAGTGAAGAATGAAGTGTTAAAACTATTAGATGCGGGAATTATATATCCCATAACTGATAGTAAATGGGTAAGTTCTACACAAGTCATTCCTAAAAAGTCCAGAGTCACTGTAGTAAATAATGACCTAGGAGAGTTAGTCCCTACCAAACTTGTGGCCGGGTGGCATATGTGAATTGATTATAGAAAATTAAATACTGCCACCCGGAAAGACCACTTCCCACTCCCTTTTATCGATTAAATTCTTGAGCGTGTAGCTGGTCATCCTTTTTATTATTTCTTAGATGGTTATTCTAGTTATTATCAAATTGAAATTGCATTAGAAGACCATGATAAAACCACCTTCACCTATCCTTTTGGTACTTATGCCTTTCGTAGAATGCCATTTGGATTGTGTAATGCCCCTGCCACTTTTTAACTCTGCATAATGAGCATCTTTAGTGATATAGTTGAAAATTACATGGAGGTTTTTATGGATGACCTAACTATTTTTGGATCTTCATTTGATGCATGCCTAATGAATTTAGAAAGGGTGTTGATTCATTGTGAGGAGAAGGAATTAGTCTTAAATTGGGGAAAATGCCATTTCATGGTACCTTCGGGTATTGTCTTAGGGCATATTGTTTCTTCTAAGGGGATAAAAGTTGAACAATCTAAGATTGAATTAATCTCTAAATTGCCCACACCTAAGACAGTAAAGGATGTGAGATATTTCCTTGGTCATGCTGGTTTTTATAGGAGGTTCATACAAAATTTTTCCAACATATCTAGACCATTATGTGCCCTCCTAATTAAAGATGCCCCATTTGAGTGGACTCTGGCTTGTCAATAGGCCTTTAAAATGCTGATTGGCAAGCTTACTTCAGCACCTATAATGCAGTCACCTAATTGGAATTTACCTTTTGAAATCATGTGTGATGCTAGTGACTATGCTGTAGGTGTTGTTCTTGGACAATGAAGAGAGGAAAAACCTTATGTCATTTACTATGCTAGTAAAACTTTCAATAGTGCTCAAATGAACTACTCCACCACTAAAAAAGAATTACTTACTGTAGTATTTGCTTTGGACAAATTGCGTGCTTATTTAATTGGTTCTCCTATTCTTACCTTCACAGATTATGCAGCCCTCAAGTACCTCCTTACAAAGAAGGATGCTAAGGCACGACTAATACGGTGGATCCTACTCTTACAAGAATTTGATATCACCATCAAAGACAAGAAATGAGTGGAGAATGTAGTGGCGGACCATCTCTCGAGGCTCACATTTGAGGACACTTTTGAAGACTTGCCAATCAAGGATGATTTTCTAGATGAGCAATTACTCTATGTTACCTCTCTACCATGGTTTGCTCATTTTGTGAATTATTTAGCTACCGGTGAGATACTAATGGATTGGAGCGCTCAAGATGAGAGGAAATTCTTGAATGAGGTTTGTAATTTTTATTGAGATGACTCCTATCTTTTCAAGTACTGCCCTGACCAAATTTTAAGGCATTGCATCCTTAATGAAGAGATTGTCAGCGTCTTGGAATTTTGTCACTCCCAAGCTTGTGGAGGCCACTTTTTAGTGAAAAAAAACCGTTGCAAAAATTTTGTAGTGTGGATTTTATTGGCCTAACTTGTTTAAAGATGCAAACATCTATTGTTGCTCATATGAAAAGTGCCAGAAGTTACGAGCTGTGTCTCATCGTAATATGATGCCCTTAAACCCAATTTTAGTGATTGAAATCTTTGATTGTTGGGGTGTTGATTTTATGGGACCCTTTCCTCTTTCCTTCGGATACCAATATATCATCATGGCAATAGATTATGTATCAAAGTGGGTAGAGGTAGTAGCTTACCGAAACAATGATAATAGAACGGTAATTAAATTCCTCAAAGAAAATGTATTATCTCGATTTGGTACACCACGTGCTATAATTAGTGATCGAGGTACACATTTTTGCAACCGTTCATTTGAAGCTTTAGTGAGAAAATATGGGGTGTTAAATAAAATTTCTATAGCTTACCATCCTCAGATTAGTGGACAAGTAGAACCTGCTAATAGGGAAATTAAACAAATTTTAGAAAAAAACGGTTAACCCAGACCGCAAGGATTGGTCTTTGAGACTAGTTGATGCGCTTTGGGCTTACCGTACTGCTTTCAGAACCCTCTTAGGTATGTCACCTTAAGCTTGTTTTTGAAAAGCCTTTCCACTTACCTATAGAGCTTGAGCATCGAGCTTATTGGGCCATTAAGTCTTTTAATTTTGATATAGGAGAGGCGGGTAAGCTTAGGAAATATCAGCTGAATGAGTTAAAGGAGTTAAGAAATGATGCTTATGAGAACTCTAGAATCTATAAAGTGAAGATGAAAGTGTTTCATGATAAAAATATTTTGAGGAAAACATTCAAGCCTAATGATCGGGTGTTCTTATACGATTCTAGACTCCATAAGCATCCAGGAAAACTTCGGTTGAGGTGGAACGACCTTTTTGTAGTAAAGAATGCTTTCGAAAATGGGGCGGTGGAAATAGGGGATACTAGGGATGGTCGGACTTTTAAAGTAAATGGTTAGTGCCTTATGATCTTAATTGATAGGCAAGATTTGGAAGTGGAAGACATTTCACTTATAGATCCGCTCTATTCACCCTAACTACACCACACAGGTACGTTTTTATTTATTTTTCTTTTGATTTGTTTGTTTTATTTTTAATTAAGTTTTATTCAATTTCCATTGTTAGTTTTTCTTTTAGTTTAATCTAATTTTTAAGAATTACTTTTTTTATATTATTATTTATTTGGCTAATTTTATCTTATTTTTCTCTTTCTTTTGGCAACAAACAAGTTTTTTTTGTAGAAAACAGCCCATGCGCCTAGGCCCAGCACTGTGCGCACTGTAGCGCATAGTGTGCACACACAGCACTAGCCCAGCAGAACAAATAATGCACCTCGCCCCAGTACAGTGTGCACTACAGCGCACAGAATGGCCACGATGCCTCAAAGAGCAAGCCGCGGCGCCCGCGGCGCTCACTTATGCCCTCGTCCATTTAAAGCAAAATTCCAGCACTTCTTCTTCATTTCTAATTTGAGATTACAGCAGTACACCTCTCTCTCTCTCTCATCTTCTCTCCAAACCCTCACTTACCCACTCACTTTTTACTCAAAATTTCTTGATTTTAACATCATTTCTTGTAGGATTTTGCACTTATATTGCAGATTTTGTTGGATATTTCTCCAAAAAGCTTGGTACTAAGAAGATTTTGGGTTCATCAAGAAAACTTCAAGTTTGTGGATAGTCTTTCTTCTCTCCAACTTTGAGCATCAAATCAGAATTTCAGCAAGAGGAATGGCATGGAGTCCACATGATGGTGCAAATTTTCAGCTTGTGCGCACTTTTTCTTACAAAGGGAGTTTCCTTTTCTTTATCTTTAACATTGAAGACAATGCAATTTTTAAGTTGGGGGTGGAGGAAACGTATTTTTCATTGAACTGCTTGGTGTTACTTTCCCTTTTTATCTGTTTTTAGCATGCTTTGTGTTAACCTTAGAGTTAATTCACATGTCAATGATATGAACTTAATTGAGATAGCATATAGCATTTAGAAGAAGTTAAATGTTGCTTCGGTTTGAGAATAATTTAAGTATCAATCTTCATTTGGTTTGAGACTCTAGTTTGCGATAAGATTGTATGATTAGTCTAAAACATTTAGAGAAGTTTTATGTGTGAATTGTTTGTGAATACTTTTGTGGTCTCGACAAGCTCTAGAACTTATTTGATAATCACTTGAGGTGAATTCCTAGAATGCACATTATTTATGATATGATATAGGCCATTTTTGAACTGTTTGAGCTTTTCAAACTTACCATTGCTATATTTATCGCTAGTCACCTATTTGAGCCTTTTTCTTGAAAAAAAAAAGAATTTGAGCATTGTTTCTTTCAATGACGCATTCACTTACCCTTATGAGCGTAAAAATATTTTATCCTTACCCATTCTTTTAAAAAGAACTTAGTATATACATCTGTTGAGAAGCACTTAAGAGGATTAAGGATGGAAATATGAAAAAAAAAATATTAGTTCCATAACCCAAGTACATTAAAGGAGATAAGTTGGGGGTTGTGGAAAAGAAAATAAAAAGAAAAGAATGAAAAAGAAGGTGAAGGGTCTCATGCCAAAATAGAAAAGAAAAAAAAGAGAAGAAAAATAGAAGTGAAGTATGGCAAAGAAAGAAGAAAAGAAAAGAAAAATAAAAATGGTGACTTATCGAGAGATATGTTCTTATAAAAAATGGTTGAAAGAGTTGGGTGTTGAACTAAAGTTATCTAAGTGCTTAAAGTGGTTGTATTTAACTTAAGAGACTGAGTTCTTTTACTTGTTTAATCATTTCCGTTCTTTCTTAACCTTTATCTTAGCCTAATGTTACAAGCTTATTAAAGACCTATTGATCTAATGTAGTGTGATTTTTCTACAATAGTGGAGAGTGATTTGAAAAATAAGCCTATGAAGCTTGATTTGTGATTGATGTCACGCAATTCATTATGTTTTTAGAGGCCAAGACTTGTATTCATGAACGTTATGCATAAAATCATCCGGGTGTTCAGACTAATGGATTGTGGTAAGATGGATGTTAAGAGTCGATAACGATTTTAAGATTAATATTTGGATTACTTTTGGACTTAAGTGATATTTAATAATTCTATGTGATGTATATTATGTGCAATTTCTGAGACAAAAAGTGAAATGCTCTTGGTTTAACGCTAGCATTGCTTTACCTTGTTTTGATTCCTACCATAGAATTCATCTCTTGTTTTCGCTTAAATTGCTAGGGACTAGCAATAAACTAGTTGGGGGTTGTGATGAGAGCCATAAAATGCATTCAATAGTACTTAATTATTAGCATTTTAGGGTTGATCTAGGTTTTAATTGCACTTTTATTCGTTAACAACTCTAAAGTGGTATTCTTGAATTGTCGATCTATTTCGGTGCACTTTCAGGTACATTGAGTCCAAAAGAGAAGGAAAAGCTATTGATGAGTGCCGAATATTGCATATTTTGGCCCCTTAATTTACATTTGTTAGCTTAGGAATTTGTTACTTTGAGTTGTTTTTCGTTGTTTTACAGGTTTACAAGCTTGGAAAGGAGTTTCACTAAATTGCCAGAATTGCTCGTACAGATCAGCCATTTTTTAGGATTAAACTGTATTGATTCAGGAAGAACCAGGAGATGAACTATATATGCTTGGAAAGATCTGGATGTCTAGTTTCTGGAGAATTTTGCGGATCAATAAAATAATTTTTCTAGAGAAAATTATGGCATCCCACATCGGTTTGGAAGCATATTGCACTTCTGATGTTTCCCTATATAAGCTCCTCTTCACTTCATCTTTAGTAAGCAATCCAAGTTCCATTTTGGTGCAATTTGGAGGACTCTTACTAGCATTCTGGTGGATCTCCAAGGGCTTTGCTACCACTAAGGGAAGCGCCGCCCAACTGGGAGTGGAATTTCTCCCATATATAGTCAGTTTTAATTTACTACTTTTTTTAGTTTAATTTTTAGCACTGTTATTGTGAACTTTAGTTTCATGATTATGAGTGGCTAAAATCTTCAACTAAGGTTGAAGATGAAGCCTCGCCGTTGTTTGGCATAAGATTTTCAGATTTGTTTATACAATTCTGATGTTTTTTTTAGTATAAATGTTCTGGTCAATTGTTTAAGTAAATTCTTATAATTGATTGCATTTAAATTGTTTTGTTGGATATTCTGTATGTTTCATCTGATGGATACATCGAATTGTTTTTGATTAAATTGGATATCCTTTGTGATTTGTTAAAAGCGAATATATTGGACTGTTTTGGTTTAATTGGGATATTTGTTGTGATTTGTTTAAAGTTGGATTCATGGAATGTTTTGATAGATTATTTTTATATAGAACATGAAGATATATGTTTTACTTTGGTGGGGTGGATTTAGAAACTTTAGTGTTTTTATCATTAGTCTTTAAATCAATTTAGTTTAGTTTATATTTGTTTTGCGAAAGACAATTCAAAACTTGGGACTAGGTTAAAATAGGCTTAGTTTAGAAAAATATTTTCACAATGAAATTCCTTGTGGATTCGACCTCGCACTTGCACAACACTATATTGCAAACGACTCGTGCGCTTGCGAGTAATTTAAAACTCACAACAAGTTTTTGGCACCGTTGCCGGGGAATTGTTTTGTTTGTGAAATTTTTGTCTGAATTGGTTTTTTTTTCTACTAGTTTAATTAGCATTTTTTTTTATATTTTTATATTTTAATTTTAATTTTAATTTTTTAAAAAAAAAATTTCTTTATTTTCTTCTTTTGTTTCTACTAGTTAGTTTATTTTATTGTTTTTTTGTGTGGTATATGCTTAGTCGGAAATCCCTGAATTTAGAATTGACACCTTTAGATTCCGACTTGGAAAGAACTCTTAGGAGACATAAGAAAACACTTGTTGAAAGAGAGACAATTGAGATGGGAGACAATTTTAGGAATGCAAATGAACCAGAGAATGTAGAGCAACCTAGAGCTTGGAACGTGGACTCTACTATATCTCTTAGGGATTTGTTCGCACCCGTTGCTACTAACTCATCTTCTTGCATAGTGTTGCCACCCACCAATGCTACCCATTTTGATTTAAAGCCATATGTCATCCAACTCCTACCCTCATTCATGGCTTAGATCTTGAAAATCCTTACAGCCATGTGAAGAAGTTCAAAGATATTTGTGCCACATTCAAGTTCCAGAACTTCTCTGAGGAGTCAGTCCATCTTCGATTTTTCCCTTTTTCTCTTCACAATAGAGCTAGGGCATGGTTGGATTCCAACACGCCCGGGTCTATTACATCTTGGGAAAATCTGCTGAGTAAATTATATAACAAGTTTTTCCCAATGTCTAGAATGAATGAGTACCGAAAAGAGATTAGTTCTTTCACTCAGGAGGAGGATGAGAAGTTTTCTGAGAGTTGGGAGCGTTTTAAAGAGTTACTAATTAGATGCCCTCCACATGGATATGATAAGTGGAGACTCGTTCAATTCTTCTACCAAGGGTTGACTCAACCCAACTGTAGCATGATCGAGTCTATGAATGGGGGGGCATTCTTAAGTCTGACGGGGGATGAAGCATACAAGGCATTAGACAAGTTGTCCGACAACTCGCAGCAGTGGGATTTTTCAAGCTGTCGGGACAAGTCCAGTCGTGCTCTTAGGAAAGGAGGCATCTATGAGATTAAGTAGGATATTGACTTGAAGATAACTATAGATGCTCTCACCAAGAAGATTAATGCTCTCGCTACAGGCAAGTTCATCAATGTTGCCAATACATTTAATGTTGATAGCTGTTCCATCTGTGCTAGTCCTACGCATTTAGCACAGAATTGTCCATCTATGCCAGCTTTTTTCGAGTGTCCCACGAAATAAGTAAACGCTTTCAATGACTATCAGAGGCAATCAAATGGATCTTACTCCGAGACTTACAATCCAGGGTTGCGGAACTACCCTAATTTTTCATGGAAGCAGAACCAACCGATGAATCAAGGAAGAGTCCTTCATCATGCTCACAATCAATACCCTCCCGGATTTGCTCCACCAATTCCAAGTCATGGTTACTCAGTCCATCCAGCACCATCACCTGCTTACCAAGCTCTCACTCAAGCACCAGCGCCGATTTCATAATCATTGGAGGACACCCTCAAGGAGTTCATGAAGATGACCGGCCAAGCCATCAGCAAAGTGAGGAGTGTGACAATAGTAAACACCCAAGAGATTGCTAAGCTAGAGACTCAAATGGGGAAAATCGTAAGTCACTTGGGTGAAAGAGAGAAGGGAACGTTCCCTAGTCAACTCGTGCCCAACCCAAAGGGACAGTTTACGGTTGGAAATTCATCAAATCTTACTTACGGGAAGGAACAAGTGCAATCAATTGTCACATTGATGTCTGGGAGAAAAGTTGAAGAGAACCCTGCTATGCAGCAAGGCCAAGAAAGTGGTAACAAGGAGAAGAGAGATGTTGAGTCATCTACAGCCACACATGCTGTTAAGGATCCTCCTAGGTCATTTGTACTTAAAGTACCTTACCCTGAGAGATTACAAGCGCCCAAGAAAGGAGTAAAGTTTGAGGAAATTCTGGAGGTGTTCAAGCAAGTCCAAATCAATATCCCACTTTTGGACGCCATCCAGCAAGTGCCGTCATATGCCAAGTTCTTAAAAGACTTGATCACTGTCAAGAGGAGGACAAATGTCCCGAAGAAGGCATTTTTGACCGAGTAGGTTAGCTCAATCCTTCAGTGCAAGATGCCGATCAAGTATAAAGACCTAGGGTGTCCTGCCATCTCTTGCATGATAGAAGTCAGCCAGATTGATAGGGTTCTATTAGATCTAGGAGTGAATGAGAATCTTCTGCCCTACTAGTCTATTTGCAGTTGGGGTTAGGAGAATTGAAGCCCACATCCACAACGCTTCAATTGGCTGACAAGTCAGTGAAAATACCACGGGGAGTAGTTGAGGACGTTTTGATAAAGGTGGATAAATTTTATTTCCCGGTGGATTTTATTGTGCTAGACATAGAGCCGGTTCAGAATGTAGGGATTCAGATACCGATGATTCTAAGGCGACCATTCTTAGCCACAGCTAATGCCATGATAAATTGTAGGACAAGAGTGATGAAGATTTCCTTCGGAAATGTGACAGTGGAGTTGAATATCTTTGATATCACTAAGCAACCACTGTAATTTGATGAAGTGAGAAATGTGTGCTTGATAGAGGAGATTATTGAGGAGACTATGGATGAATCAAGCATTGATGACCCCCTAGAGGCATGCTTTGCTTAGTTTGGAGAGGAGCTGGATTTGGATAAGTTACTTGAGCAAGCAAATGCCATTTTAGAGTCTACTCCTCGGGAGTGCAGTGAGATGGGAGAGACCGCAGTACCTGAGCCCCCCCACAAGGAACTGAAGCCTTTATCGGACAATCTTAAGTATAAGTTCCTAGGTCCAGCAGATTCTTTGCCTGTAATTATAGCTTCAGATTTGGTTGAAGCTCAAGAGGAGAAATTATTAGATGTTTTAAGATAGTGCAAGGAAGCTATCGGCTGGACTATTGAGGATATCAAGGGAATCAGCCCCTCCTTGGTGATACACAAGATACATTTGGAGGAGAATGCCAAGCCATCGAGGGAGCCACAAAGAAGGCTCAACCCAGCTATTCAAAAGGTTATGAGGACTGAAGTGATAAAGTTATTGGATGCAGGGATCATTTATCCAATCTCTGATAGCAAGTGGGTAAGCCCTATTTATGTCGTGCCTAAGCGGGCTGGATTGACGGTAGTGAAGAATAATGATGATGAGTTGGTGCCAACTCGTGTTCAGTTAGGATGGAGAGTGTGTATAGACTACCATAAACTGAATGTTGCCACAAGGAAGGATCACTTTCCACTCCCATTTATTGATCAGATGGTGGAGTGCTTGGCTGGGCATGATTACTATTGCTTCTTGGATGGTTATTCTGGATATAACCAGGTCACTATGGACCCTGAAGATCAAGAGAAGACAACGTTTACCTATCCTTTTGGGACGTTCGCTTACCGTCGCATGCCCTTTGGATTATGTAATACAAATGCTACTTTTTAGCGGTGCATGGTCAGTATATTCTCTGACATGGTAGAGCGTTCCTTAGAGATTTTCATGGATGATTTCTCCGTCTTCAGTTCATCATTTGAGGAGTGTTTGCACCGTCTCACTTTGGTTTTAGTGCAGTGCAAGGAGAAGAACTTGGTGCTTAATTGGGAGAAGTGCCATTTTATGGTCAAGCAAGGTATTGTGCTGGGGCACGTCATATCCCATTGGGGGATTGAGGTCGACAAAGCGAAGGTGGACCTGATTTCCAACCTTCCACCCCCACGTACAGTGAAGGAGGTTCGTTCTTTTCTGGGCCATGCAGGATTCTACAGGCAATTTATCCAGGATTTCAGCAAGATTGCCCGGCCCTTGTGTAAGTTATTAATGAAGGATGCCTCATTTGTATTTGATGAAGACTGTAAGAAAGAATTTGGGAATCTGAAGAAGATTCTGACGTCCACACCCATTATTCAGCCACCCAACTGGGGTGTACCTTTTGAGATTATGTGTGATGCCTTAGATTATGCTGTTGGAGCTGTTTTAGGGCAGTGTGTTGATAAACTTCCCTATGTCATCTACTATGCAAGCAGAACTCTAAATGATACATAACTCAATTACTCTACCACGGAGAAGGAGTTGCTAGCAGTCGTTTTTGTATTGGACAAGTTCAAATCCTACTTGTTAGGATCGAAAGTCATTATCTACTCGGATCATGCAGCATTGAAGTATCTTTTCTCTAAAAAGGATGCTAAATCTCGTCTTATCCAATGGATCTTGTTACTTCAAGAGTTTGACATAGAGATTCGGGATAAGAAAGGTTCCGAAAATATGGTGGCGGACCATTTGTCTAGGTTGATAGTGGATTTCATTGAGGCCGCCATTCCCATTTCTGAGACATTTCCTGATGAGAAATTGATGCACATTGCTCACAATCCTGCACCATGGTTTGCTGATATAGTGAACTATTTTGTCACCGGTTAAATGCTTTTACATTGGGGGCGATAAGACAAGTCCAAGTTTTTGGCCATGGTAAAGTATTTTTTCTGGGATGATCCTTACCTGTTCAAGTATTGTCCTGATCATATCATTAGAAGGTGTATTCCTGAGCATGACCAATCTAATGTCATCGCCTTTTGTGATGATCATGCTTGTGGAGGCCATTTCAGTGCTAAGAAGAATGCTGCGAAGATTTTGCAGTGCGAATTCTATTGGCCTACCCTGTTCCGAGACTCTCACACTTACTGTGTATCTTGTGAGCATTGCCAAAAGCTAGGGAGTATTTTTAGGAGGAATATGATGCCCCTCAACCCCATTCTGATTGTTGTGATTTTTGACGTGTGGGGCATTGATTTTATGGGACCTTTCCCAAACTTCTTTGGCTATCTGTACATTCTAGTTGTTGTGGACTATCTGTCTAAATGGGTGGAGGCAGTTGCATGCAAGACCAATGACCACAGAGTTGTGGTCCAATTTTTGAAGGACAATATCTTTGCTCGTTTTGGTACGCCTCGAGCAATCATAAGTGATAGAGGTAAGCATTTTTGCAACCGGATTTTTGAGCAGTTGATGAAGAAGTATTTCATCACACACAAGGTTGCCACCCCGTATCACCCATAAACGAGTGGACAAGTGGAAATTTCCAATCGAGAGATCAAGCACATTTTGGAGAAAACTGTGAACCCTAGTAGAAAAGATTGGTCTCTGCGATTGAATGATGCACTGTGGGCATATCGAACAGCATTCAAGATGCCAATTAGCATGTCTCCATATCGTATTGTGTGCGGAAAAGCCTGTCACCTTCTGGTGAAATTAGAGCATAGAGCCTATTGGGCTATCAAGCAGATGAACTTCAATCTTTCGAAGGCTGGCTCACAAAGGAAGCTCCAACTCAATGAATTAGAGGAGCTGCGGAATGATGCATATGATTGTGCACGGTTGTACAAAGCACAAATGAAGAAGATTCATTACCATAACATTTTGAGATGATCTTTTGAGCCTGGTCAAAAAGTTCTTCTTTATAATTCATGCTTACATCTTTTCCCAGGCAAGCTCAAATCTCGATGGACAGGCCCATTTATTATTCGGTCAGTTTTTCCTCATGGGACCATCGAGATTGAGGATCTAAAGAATGGTAACACTTTTAAGGTAAATGTGCAGAGGATAAAACCATTCTTGGAGTTGAGGAGTCCGTACATTGAGACGATATTGTTGGAGGATCCTAGTTACTCTGATTGGGTGTTGTCTACTATGGAAAGTCTAGCTGAAGACGTTAAACTTAGCACTCATGGGAGGCACCCCACAGCATAACCTTTCTGTTTGTTTATTATTTTACATATTTTTTTTGTTATCGTTTATTTCTAGTGTTTCTTTTGTTTTCCAGTTTTTATTTTTCAGGGACAACACGTACTTTAGTTCAAGTTTGGAGGTATGCTATAAGCCATGCCAGTCCATAATATTCACGCATTGGGGACAATGTGTAATTTAAGTTTGGGGGTATGGGAGACCCATTACACACACTTTGTCCTAATTTGTTGTTGTTTTTCTTCATTTAAAAAAAAAGAAGGTAAATGCATGCTCATGTTATTTTGAAATTTTGGTTGATCTAAACAATTTTTGTGATGTGATGTCATTGATGAGCTTAAAATTTTGAACACATGATCTGGTGATAAAGTTTTAAAATTTAGTTACTTACTTTAGGCATTTGAGAATTCACATGTTTGATCTAATCTAACACGAGCAAATTAGCACAAATTGTGTGAGGTATGACATGTGATTTTAATGTGTACGTTTCCTTGTCTTAACTAAAACTGGATGACTTGTGGGATAAACATTTTGGCATAAAAAAGTACAAAAAAAAAATACAAAAAAATTTGGTGATCATAAATAAACTTTCCACTAAGTAACTGGACCTCTTGCTTCAGTAAGCAGTGAGTGTTCACGTCAAAAGGTGAGAATTTTGCTTGGTACTATTAAGGCAAGTTTAATTTCGTAGCATTTTTTACTCGAGTTAGTAAGTCCTTAGGGTTATCTTTACACCTGATGCCCTAAAACTATCTGGTTTGGGAGTCATTAACTCAACACTCTCTACATGGGTAAATTAGAAAGCTTAAGGGAACTAAACATAGCAAAGCCTTATTATAAAAAAAGAAAAAAGAAAAAAGAAGAAAATAGAAACTATGCCATTTTCGTTCATTCTGATGGGAAATTCGGTGAATCTTGAGACATGGAGACCTTACACATTGGAGTTATTTGGAAGCTTCATTTTTATATGCTAATTCATTTTACACAATGTCAGACTTGTGATGCCTTAACCTGCCTTTTGTAAGTAATTAGATTTTAACATTTCTATTCATTGCGAAGATGGGTTTATCTTTTTAAGCTTGCTCATGAATGAATATCATGGTGATGTGTGCTCCTTAAATTTTTGGATACCATGAGTGATGAACTTATCTTTATGTTCTTTGTTTTTCATTTAGTATTTTATTTTGTTTTGCTAAGGGACTAGCAAAATGTAAGTTTGGGGGTATTTGATGAGTGCCAAATATTGCATATTTTGGCCCCTTAATTTACGTATGTTAGCTTAGAAATTTGCTACTTTGAGTTGTTTTTCGTTGTTTTACAGGTTTACAGGCTTGAAAAGGAGTTTCACTAAATTGCCAGAATTGCTCGTACAGATCAACTATTTTTGAGGATTAAACTTTATTGATTCAAGAAGAACCAGGAGATCAGTCATATATGATTGGAAAGATCCGGATGTCTAGTTTCTGGGGAATTTTACGGATCAATAAAATGATTTTTCTAGAGAAAGTTATGGCAGTTTTAGTAGACAAAGGTCAAAGAGCAAAAGTTGAAATTTGCAGTATCCCACATCGATTTGGAAGCATATTGCACTTGTGATGTTTCCCTATATAAGTCCCTCTTCACTTCATCTTTAGTAAGCAATCCAAGTGCCATTTTGGTGCAATTTGAAGGACTCCTACTAGCATTCTGGTGGATCTCCAAGGGCTTTGCTACCACGAGGGGAATCACCGCCCAACAGCAAATGGAATTTCTCCCATGTATAGTCAGTTTTAATTTACTGTTTTTTTTAGTTTAATGTTAAGCAATGTTATTGTGAACTTTAGTTTCATGATTATGAGTGACTAAAATCTTCAACTAAGGTTGAAGATGAAGCCTCGCCGTTGTTTGGCATAAGATTTTCATATTTGTTTATACAATTCTGATGTTTTTTTTAGTATAAATGTTTTGGTCAATTGTTTGAGTAAATTCTTATGATTGATTGCGTTTAAATTATTATGTTGGATATTCCATGTGTTTCATCTGATGGATACATCGAATCATTTTTGATTAAATTGGATATCCTTTGTGATTTGTTAAAAGTGGATACATTGGATTGTTTTGGTTTAATTGAGATATTTGTTGTGATTTGTTTAAAGTTGGATTCATGGAATGTTTTGATAGATTATTTTTATATAGAACATGAAGATATATGTTTTACTTTAGTGGGGTGGATTCAGAAACCTTAGTGTTTTTATCATTAGTCTTTAAATTAATTTAGTTTAGTTTATATTTGTTTTGCAAAAGACAATTCAAAACTTGGGACTAGGTTAAAATAGGCTTAGTTTAGAAAAATATTTTCACAACGCAATTCCCTGTGGATTCGACCTCGCACTTGCACAACACTATATTGCAAACGACTCGTGCGCTTGTGAGTAATTTAAAACTCACAACAGCTATCGTTGCTTGAAGCACAATGACTCAATGAAGACTGAAGCGAACGCATGATTACGGAAGGACAAAACGAAGAGAATCAAGTCTTAAGTGTGTGTGCTGCGGCCTGGAAATATCTAAGCCTCAGCCTCCAGAAGCTTGCCCAAAAGAGTTAATCCTCCTTCAGTGTGAGCCGCGGCGCCCAGAACCTTCACAAGACTTCAGCACCAACCAGAGCCGTGGCCTGGACTAGGCAAAGCCGCGGCACCCAGAACAAAGAATAGTCAGAGCTGCGGCGCGAGAAAGTGAGAGCCACGGGGTGCACTTGAAAGTTTGTTTCCGAGTTATGACCTAATTAGGACTTTAATGATTGTTTAAACCCTAGAATATCCATGGACCTCTTGTACTATAAATAAATCACTTAAGGTTTGAGAGAGAACATCTTTGAAGGCTGGAAAACTCAAGAAGGCCGCCACACTCTCCCCCATCAAAGTGTTCAACCATGAACCCCATGGCGAACTAATCTCCAAGCAAGGCGAAGAGATGAATCCCTAGGTGTAGTTGTTCTTATTTTCCTTTCTTGATTCAGTTATAGTTGGGCTTTATCATCAAAACATTGTTATGTGTTACTCTTTTATCTAATTAAAGGATTTTCTCTTAATCCGGTGATTGTATCCTTATCTCCATATAAGTCTAGTTATGCTTTTCTTATGTGACATTTTTTGGGTATGATTAAATCCGATAGATTTATCTTTTAGGTTTGTCCATTACTGCAATATTGTCATTAAGAGATATATTGTCATTTCTTGATAAATCTATAGGATAGATCATGTGTGCTTAACTAAAAAAGAGTAATTCATATCAATTACATTAAGGTATATATATGTGCTTGATTGAATATTTGCCGATTGCTTGCTTGGGATGTGAAACTTGCAATCGAGATAAAAACAACTGAATTAAGATTGGAATAAGGTAACGAACCTATGGAGGATTCCCGAAACCTTGTTGTTTCTTTATCATAGTTTTCAATCTATTTACACAATTACTTCATCATTGATATCTTCTTACTTGATTATTATCGATCGTGTTAAGGTTTGCACCTTTCCTTTATAGATCGCTTTTCTTTATGGAATCGACACCCCAAAGCTGTGCTACAACTACTGTGTTATACTTTGGGCATAATCAAGAAGCATTAGCAATTTCAGGGAGCTCAGTTATGCCTTTGCTTCGCACTTTCTCAGCAGCAAGGGACCAAAGAAGACCTCAGAAAGCCTGTTCAACATTATCCAACATCGCGGAGATAGACTCCGAGCCTATATATCCAGGTTTAATATAGCTGCCTGGGAAATCCCAGACCTCGACCCAAATGTCTAGATGATGGCGTTTAAGAATGGGCTGAGTGTTGTGAGTTTTAAATTACTCGCAAGTGCACGAGTCGTTTGCAATATAGTGTTGTGCAAGTGCGAGGTCGAATCCACAGGGAATTGCGTTGTGAAAATATAAATTTTTCTAAACTAATCTTATCTTAACCTAGTTCCAAGTTTTGTATTATATGTTGCAAAATAAAAGCTAAACTAAATTGATTTTAAAAACTAATAAAAAACACTAAGGTTTCTGAATCCACCCCGCCAAAGTTAAGCATATATCTCAATGTTCTTAAGATAACCTATCAAAAAATTCCATGAATCCAACTATAAGACAAAAAACAAAGAATATCCCAATTAAACCAAAAGCATCCAATGTATCCGCTCTTAACAAATCACAAAGGAAATCCAATTTAATCGAAAACAATTCGATGTATCCATCAGATGAAACACAAGGAATATCCAACAGAACAATTTAAACTCAATCAATCACAAGATTAACTCAAATAATTGACAGAACATTTATACTAAAAAATGTCAGATTTGTACAAGCAAATCTGAACTACTATGTCAAACAACGGTAGGGCTTCATCTTCAACCTTAACTGAAGATTCTAGCCACTCATAATTATGAAACTACAATTCATAATAAAAGTGCTAAACATTAAACTAAAACAACTAAATAAAAAGAAATAAATAACTTTACATGGGAGAAATTCCACTCGCTGATGGATGGCGCTTCCCCTCGTGGTAGCAAAGCCTTCGAGATCCATCAGAATGCTAGTAGATGTCCACCGGTTAACCCCAAAGTGGCCCAGAAATTGTAAACTGAATGATGGAGTCAGATGGTGTTTATATAGGCAAATACCACGAGTGCAATGTGTTTCCAATCCGATGTGGGATGTGGGATATAGAAATGTGTTTCCAACCGATGTGGGATGTGGGATTTAAGTCTTCACATGCTCTTCAAAACTTCTGTTCACGCTGAAATCCCGCACAGCCTGACCTTTGTCTACTAAAACGGCCATAACTTTCTGTAGAAAAATCATTTTTACGAGCCATAAAATTCCCCAGAAAATAGACTTCTGGATCTTTCTAAGAATATATGGCTTATATCCTGGTTCTTCTTGAATCAATACAGTTTAATTTTCAAAGATGATTGATCTGTACGGGCAATTCTGGCAATTTTAGTGAAACTCTTTTCCCATTGCTTGTAAACCTGAAAAACAACGAAAACAACTCAAAATAACAAAATCCTAAGCTAACAAATGTAAATTAAGTGGCCAAAATATGCAATATTTTTCTCTCATCAAATACCCTCAAACTTACATTTTGCTAGTCACTTAGCAAAACAAAATAAATAAAAAAACTAAATGAAAAACAAAGAACATAGAGATAAGTTCAGTATTCATGGTATCCAAAAATTTAAGGAGCATTCAAAATCATGAGATTCATTCATGAGCAAGCTTAAATAAGTCCAACCCATTTTCACAATGAATAAGAATTTAAAACCTAATTACTTACAAGAGGCATGGTAAGACATCACAAGCTTGAATCAGTGTAAAGTGATTTAGCATATACAGATGAGGTTTCCAAATAACTTCAATGTACAAGGTAATCAAGTCTCAAGATCCACAGAATTTCTCATCGGAAAGAACAACGATGGCATAGTTTTTTCTTATATATATATATATATATATATATATATATATATATATATATATAAGGCTCTGCTATGTTTAGTTCTCTTAAGCTTTCTAATCGACCCATGTAGCGAGTGTTGAGTCAATGACTCCCAAACCAGATGGTTTTAGGGCATTAGGTGTAAAGACACCCCTAAGGACTTACTAACTTGAGTAAAAAAGGCTACAAAATTAAACCGGCCTTAATACTACCAAGCAAAATTCCACCTTTTGACGTGAACACTCACTGCATACTGAGGCAAGAGGTCCAGTTACTCAGCGAAAAGTTTCGCAATGATCATTATGAACAAAATTCCCACCTTTTGACGTGAACACTTACTGCTTACTGAGGCAAGAGGTCCAGTTACTCAGTGGAAAGTTTATTGATGATGATCATTATAAATATTAGTAGTATTAGATGTTTTATATATATATATATATATATATATATATATATATATATATATATATATATATATGCCCAAGTGTTTATCCAACAAGTCATCCGGTTTCAGTTAAGACAAGGAAACGTATACATTTAACTCACTTGTCATACCTCACACAAATATGTGCTGATGTGCTCGTGTTAGATTAGATCAAACATGTGAATTATCGAAAATGCCTAAAGTAAGTAACTATAGTTTAAACTCTATCATCAGATCATGTGTTCAAAGTTTTAAACTCATCAATGAAATCACATCACAATTTTTCAGAACAACCAAAAATTTTAGACGAACATGAACATGCATTTATCTTTACGACAAAAAGATAACAAATTAGGACAAAGTGTGTGATGTGTCTCCCATACCCCCAAACTTAAATTACATATTGACCCCAATGTGTGACTAATATGGAAAGAGCTTACCTGAGATATGGAGAACTATCTGGACTGGTATGGCTCATAGCATACCCCCAAACTTGAACTGAAGTACACATTGTCCCTAAAAAATAAAAATACTGGAAACAAACATTAATCATAAAAATATGAAATAATAAATAAACAGAAAAGATAAGCTGTGGGGTGCCTCCCATGAGCGCTAAGTTTAACGTCTTCAGCCAGACCCAACATTAATAAACATGCCCAACTAAGCACTCCACCATCTGATCAATAAATAGGAATGGAAAATGATCAGGCCTAGTGGCAACATTCAACTTACGGTAGTCTATACTCACTCTCCCTCCTGACTGAACACGAGTTGGCACCAACTTGTCGTCCTCATTCTTCACTACCGTTAATTCAGTATGTTTGGGCACGACTTGAATCAGGCTCACCCACTTGCTATCAGAGATGGGATAAATGATCCCTGCCTCTAACAGCTTAATATCTTCTGCCCTCACAACCTCTTGCATAGCAGGGTTGAGCCTTCTTTGTGGCTCCCTCGATGGCTTGGCATTCTCCTCTAACTGTATCGTGTGTATTACCAACGAGGGGTTGATTCCCTTGACATCCTTAATAGTCCAGCCTATAGTTTCCTTATGCTATCTTAAGACGTCCAATAATTTCTCCTCTGGAGCATCACCCAAATCTAAAACTATAATTATAGGCAAAGAATCTGCTGGACCTAGGAACTTATACTTAAGATTGTCCGGTAAAGGCTGAAGTTCCTTCTTGGGGGGTTCAGGTGTTGTGGTTTCCTCCGTCTCATTGCTTTCTCGAGGATCAGATTCCAAAATGGCATTCACTTCCTTGACTAACTTATCTAAGCCCAAGTCCTCTTCAAAGTGAGCAAAGCATGCCTCCAGGGGGTTCTCAATGCGGGATTCATCCATAGTCTCCTCTGTCTTACTACTCTCCCGAGGAACAGACTCCAAGATAGTATTTGCTTACTCAAGTAACTTATCTAAGTCTAAATCCTCTCCAAACTGAGCAAAGCCTGCCTCCATAATGTCCTCAAACTTTCCTTCTTTCTTGGGCGCTTGTAGTCTTTCAGGGTAAGGTGCTTTAGGTAAAAACAACCTAGAGAGATCCTTAATAATAGGTGTGGCTATAGATGGCTCAGCATCTCTCTTTTCCTTGTTGCCACTTTCTTGCCCTTGTTGCATAGCAGGGTTCTCCTCCACTTGATTATCCACTTGTCTCCCAGACAAGTATGGGATAGTTGATTGCACTTGTTCCTGCCAATGCATAGGAGTTAATGAATTTCCCACCGCAAACTGTTCCTTTGGGTTAGGCTCAGGTTGACTGGGGAACTATCTTTCCTCTTCTTCACCCATGTAACTTGCGATTTGATCAATTTGACTCTCTAGCTTGGCAATCACTTGAGTGTTTTCTATTGTTGCACTCATCACTTCACTCATAGATTGGCTAGTCATTTTCATGTACTCTTTAAGGGTGTCCTTAAGTGACAATGAAACTGGCACTGGTGTTTGAATGGGAGCTTGGTAAGCAGGTAATGGTGCTGGATAGGCTGAGTGACTATAACTTAGAACTAGCGGAGGAAATTCGAGAGGGTATTGATTGTGAGCTTGATAAGGGGCTCCTCTCTGATTCCTCAGTTGGTTCTGCGTCCATGAAAAATTAGAGTGGTCCCACCACCCTGGATTGTATGTTTAGGAGTAAGATCCATTTGATTGCCAACAACAGTCATTGAATGCATTCATTTGTTCCATGGGATACTTGGCACAAGCCGGCATTGATGGACAATTCTGTGCTAGATTCATAGGACTAGCATAGATGGAATAGCTATCAATATTGAATATGTTGGCAGCATTGATGGATGGGTCGGTCATTTTCATGTACTCCTTAATGGTGTCCTTTAAAGACTGTGAAACCAGCGCTGGATTCATCCACATATATATTTTTTTTTGGATAACTAACTAGTAGAAAAATAAAATCAATTCAGGCCAAAAATTTTCACAAACCAAACAATTCCCCGGCAACAGCGCCAAAAACTTGTTGTGAGTTTTAAATTACTCGCAAGCGCACGAGTCGTTTGCAATATAGTGTTGTGCAAGTGCGAGGTCGAATCCACAGGGAATTGCGTTGTGAAAATATAAATTTATCTAAACTAATCTTATCTTAACCTAGTTCCGAGTTTTATATTATATGTTGCAAAATGAAAGCTAAACTAAATTGAACTTAAAAACTAATAAAAAAACACTAAGGTTTCTGAATCCACCCCGCTAAAGTTAAGCATATATCTCAATGTTCTAAAGATAGCCTATCAAAAAATTCCATGAATCCAACTATAAGACAAAAAACAAAGAATATCCCAATTAAACCAAAAGCATCCAATGTATCCGCTCTTAACAAATCACAAA
Organism: Bretschneidera sinensis; assembly: GCA_023935145.1. NCBI lineage: Eukaryota > Viridiplantae > Streptophyta > Magnoliopsida > Brassicales > Akaniaceae > Bretschneidera > Bretschneidera sinensis. The sequence goes on from CM043698.1 coordinate 41,803,474, forward strand.
GGAAATCCAATTTAATCGAAAACAATTCGATGTATCCATCAGATGAAACACAAGGAATATCCAACAGAACAATTTAAAATCAATCAATCACAAGATTAACTCAAATAATTGACAGAACATTTATACTAAAAAATGTCAAATTTGTACAAGCAAATCTGAACTACTATACCAAACAACGGCAGGGCTTCATCTTCAACCTTAGCTGAAGATTCTAGCCACTCATAATTATGAAACTACAATTCATAATAAAAGTACTAAACATTAAACTAAAACAACTAAATAAAAAGAAATAAATAACTTTACATGGGAGAAATTCCACTCGCTGATGGGCGGCGCTTCCCTTCGTGGTAGCAAACCCTTCGAGATCCACCAGAATGCTAGCAGATGTCAACCAATTAACACCAAAGTGGCCCAAGAATTGTACACTGAATGATGGAGTCAGATGGTATTTATATAGGCAAATACCACGAGTGCAATGTGTTTCCAATCCGATGTGGGATGTGGGATATAGAAATGTGTTTCCAACCGATGTGGGATGTGGGATTTAAGTCTTCACATGCCCTTCAAAACTTCTGTTCACGCTGAAATCCCGCATAGCCTGACCTTTGTCTACTAAAACAGCCATAACTTTCTATAGAAAAATCATTTTTACGAGCCGTAAAATTCTCCAGAAAATAGACTTCTGGATCTTTCTAAGCATACATGGCTCATATCCTGGTTCTTCTTGAATCAATACAATTTAATTTTCAAAGATGATTGATCTGTACAGACAATTCTGGCAATTTTAGTGAAACTCCTTTCCTAGTGCTTGTAAACCTGAAAAACAACGAAAAAAACTCAAAGTAACAAAATCCTAAGCTAACAAATGTAAATTAAGTGGCCAAAATATGCAATATTTTTCTTTCATCACTGAGGTCCGGGATCTTCAGCTCCAAGCTTACGCGGCACCCACCCAAGAACATGAACGAGGTTTTAGCTCAAGCAGAGAAATATATGTTGGCAGAAGGTGACCAGGCATTTAGGAAGGAAAAAAAAGGAGAAACAGAGAAGAAGAAAATGACGCTGACCCACCAAGAGGAATGGTCAAAAGGCTTCACCAAGAAATTAGGTACAAGCCCCACCCCTGGGTTGATGGTTTCACCCCCTTCAATGCATTTAGTACCAATGTCCTCATGCAGCTTCAAGATAAATCAATCCTCCAGTGGCCACCCAGGACGCCGTACCTCGACGGGGATCAAAGACAATGGTGCCGTTTCCACAAAAATTATGGCCACGATACAGAAGAATGCCATGCACTGAAGGAATAGATTGAGGCCTCATCAGTCGGGGGCACTAGAAGGAGTTTACGAGGACCCAGAGGAGAGAAGGGCCCACCCAGCCACAGAGAAACCCCGGGTGTCCCCATCTCCAAGAACTAGAAAGACGAGACCTTCGACGAGACTCCAGAGCCGAGCGGGAAGTACCCGATCCAAAGAACCAAGAAGTTACAACTACCACCCAAATCATCAAGACGATATGTGGAGGCCCTATCGCTAGAGGAAGCTCGAGGCAGAGCGGTAAGGCATACGCCTGAATCGTGGCCTCTGTCAACGGACCTCATAAGCAAAAGAAGTTGGGGCTAGTGATCTCCTTGACGGAAGACGACTTAAAAGATGTACAGACTCCTCATGATGACGTAGTAGTGGTCTCCCTCCTGGTGGGCAATCATGAAGTACGACGTGATTTGATTGACAACGAAAATTTGATGGATATATTATTCTATGACGTCTTCCAGTGCATGGAGCTGAAGAATGAGTGGATCTCCCGTCTTCGTCGAGGGAAGCGTAGTCCTCCCTGTTACTGCAGGGACAGCACCTCGGACATTCACTGTGCAAACCACTTTCTTGGTAGTTAAGCAGCCCTCCTCTTACAACATGATCCTCGGTCGACCTACCCTCAATAAGCTAAAGGCCGTTGTCTCCACTTATCATCTGAAAGTTAAGTTTCCCACCAATGAGGGGGTGAGAATAGTCAAAGGAGATCAGAGAGTTTCTCGGTCCTACTATCTGAATGCTATCAAGGAAAGGAAGAAGACTGAAGCCCTGCTCCTTGAGGTGGAAGATTTCAGGGATAAAATGAAGAGCCCAAGAAGATAGCCAGTGAAGAAGTTGACTCCAATACCCCTTGGGGAAGACCCCACCCGAACCATCCAAATAGGATCAAACCTCTCTGAAAAACACAGGGAAGAGCTCCTCTCCCTTCTCCAGAAGAACTAGGACTTGTTTGCCTGGTCTGCGCCATACATGCTTGGGATCGACCCCGGGACCATTGAGCACTGCCTGAATGTGGACCCGAAGTATAAGCCAGTCATCTGAAGAAAAGAACTTTCGCCTCGGAATGCTAGGTCGCCATCAATACTGAGGTAGATAAATTGCTTGAGGCTGGTTTCATCCGAGAGGCAAAATACTCCGAGTGGGTGCCCAATGTAGTGATGGTTCGAAAAGCCAGTGGTGAATGGCAAATCTGCATCGACTTCACCAACCTTAATAAAGTCTGTCCAAAAGATAGCTTTCCCCTCCCTCAAGTTGATCAGCTGATGGATGCCACTTTGGGGCATGAACTCCTCTCTTTTATGGACACGTACTCCGGCTACAACCAAATCTTCATGTATGGGCTAGACCAAGACAAGACCGCCTTTATCACCGACCAAAGACTGTATTGCTATAAGATCATGCCCTTTGGGCTCAAGAATGCCGGCGCGACCTATCAAAGGCTTGTGAACAAAATCTTCAAAAGGCAGATAGAGCAAAACATGGAGGTCTACGTGGATGATATGCTGGTCAAAAGTATGGAGGCACGGAACCACGGGTCTGATTTAGAAGAAGCGTTTGGGGTACTGCGCAAGCACAACATGAGATTGAATCCAGCGAAGTGTGCATTCAGAGTAATAGGGGGGAAGTTCCTAGGGTTCATGGTCACCCAAAGGGGAATAGAAGTCAACACAGAAAAGATAAAGGACATTCTTGATATGGCCTCCTCTAAGTCTGTGAAAGAAATACAGCGGCTCACCAGGAGAATCGTTGCCCTGAGTCACTTCATATCCAAGTCTGCGGAAAGATGTGTACCTTTCTTCAAGGCCATCAGGAAGGCAAAAGATTTTTCTTGGACAGAGGATTGCCAAGAAACATTTGAAGGATTAAAAAAGTACCTAAGCTTACCTTCGCTCTTAACCAAACCACTCCCGGGTGAAGAGTTGTTTCCTGTACTTATTTGCTAGGTAAGGCACTGTGGCCTTTGTCCTAATCCGAGAAGAAGAAAGCATTCAGAGATCCATCTATTATGTCAGTAGGATCCTCTATGAAGCTAAAATGAGGTATCCTCCTATTGAGAAGATAGCTTACGCCCTCGTGATAGCTGCACGAAAGCTCCGACCATATTTTCAGGCACACACAATCATCCTTTTAACTGATCAGCCTTTGAGGTAGCTTTTACATAACTCAAATGTTTCCGGGAGAATGGTAAAGTGGGTGGTAGAGCTAAGGGAATTCGATATCCGGTACCATCTACAAAAGGCAATAAAGGGCCAAGCCTTAGCCAACTTTATTGTCGAGACAACCCTATCCATAGACCCAGGCGAAGCAACGGAAATAGAGTCCAATGGACCACCCCCAAGGTGGACTCTCCATGTGGATGGATCTTCAAATTCGGTGGGAAGTAGGGATGAACTCATCCTCCACAGCCCCAACAGCTTCACAGTCAAGTACGCCTTGAGGTTTGAATTCAAAACCTCCAACAACAAGGCAGAGTACGAAGCCCTACTAGCTGGCCTAAAATTGGCCAAAGCATTGGCCGCCAAGGTTCTAGACGTGTTCAGCGACTTACAACTAGTAGTAAGACAAGTAACAGAGGAATTCGAGGCTTGGGGAGAGAAACTCTCCTGGTACCTCCAAAAAGCAAAAGAGCTCACTGCAAAGTTCAAGACGTTCCGAATAACTCAAATTTAAAATCTACCTGGAAACCCTCTTCGCTCCAAGCATTGACGAAACCTCGGTCCTGCCAGTAGAAGAGGGCGCAATATGGATGGACCCAATACTCCGCTACCTGAAAGATGGAGAAGTCCTTGAACAGAAAAGTGAGGCCAAAAAGCTAATCTCTTGAGCCTCCCGATACACGGTCATAAATGGGCAGCTATATAAGAGGGCTCTAACTATGCCTTACTTAAGATGCCTCAACCCTGTCAAGGCCGATTATGTTCTCTGAGAGGTCCACGAAGGCATATGTGAAAATTACCTAGGAGCTCGAGCCCTAGCCTTAAGGTTCTTCACCAGGGGTATTATTGGCCCAAAATGAAAGAAGACACAGCTGATTTGGTCAAGAAATGCAGAAACGGCCAGTAGTATTCCTCAGTGTTGTACCAGCCTACTAATCCCCTTACCATAATCACCAGTCTCCTTCCCTTTACTATATGGGGGATGGACATTCTTGGCCCTTTTACCGCAACAACTGGACAAAAGAAGCATCTCATCGTGGCCATCAATTACTTCATCAAGTAGGTCTAGGAACAGCCACTGGCCAGCATCAGGGATCATCAAACTTGAAACTTCGTATGGAAATCGATCATGTGTCGGTTCAGGATTCCTAGGGGGTTGATCACCGATAACGGAAAGCAATTTGATAGTTCTCGGTTTAAAACATTCTGTGAAGACCTCCACATCGAGCATCGATTCTCGTCCGTCGAATACTCGCACGCCAATGGTCAGGCCGAAGTCACCAACAGAACACTTCTCTAAAGAATCAAGAAAAGGCTCAATGAGGCGGATAAGCAATGGGCTGACTAGATCCCTAATGTTCTCTAAGCTTATTGGACAACTGTACGTACGCCAACAGGAGAAATCCAGTTCTTCATGACGTATGGTTCGGAAGCCATCATCCCGATCGAGATCAGAATACCATCGATATGCGTACAATATTTTGAACTGAGTAATAATGAAGAAGGTTTGCTGATGAATGCGTACTTGTTGATGAAGCCCGAGACAAAACCCAAATCCGTTTAGCTGCATACCAACAGAGGATAGCCCGATATTATAACTCCCGAGTTCGAAACAAGAACTTTATGACTTTTTCCTTTGAAAAAGCGAAGTGTCCCATCCTCGACACACGAGAAAGCTCGTTCTGAATTGGGAAAGCCCATACAGAATCCAAAGAGTTTGCCGGATGAGCACTTTCGAACTCGAGGAATTGGATGGCAAGTTAGTTCCTCGTACTTGGAACGCAGAAAACCTCCACAAATTTTATCAGTGAAGTGAAATTTAAAAGCAAAAAGCAAGAAATAATACAACTCAAGTTTGAAGGAAAAGTTCAAAATTTTATTAAACTCAAAAGTCAAAGTACAAGAGATAGGCGCTATCGGCCTCAAATATAAAAAGTAAAAATAAAACTATCCTAAGGTATTGGGGCCTTCTGAGCCTCACCTTCTGGAGCTGCGCTCTCAAGGGCCTTATGAGGCTTGACTCCGGCCATATCCTCAGCATCCCCTCCCCCAGCAACCGCACCGTCTTCCCCTGTAGACGCCCCCAGCTCTAGGCTAGAAAAGTAGACCTTTGGATAGAGGGACTCAGCCTTTCTCCTCGCTTTATTGAAGCCCTCCAGGAACTGAGCTTCCCCCTCCTTTAGCAAGGCCTCCTCTCTCTCTCTGTAGCTATGCGAGCCACCTCCTCTATCTCGGCCTTCAGCAGATCCCTCTCCTTCTTTAGGGCTTCCTCGGTCTGGCAACGGTGATCCCTCTCCATGACCGCTGTGTCCTTAGCCCTCTCGACCACCCCAAGAGAGATGGATAAGGCCTGGGTGAGCTCTTTCGTCTCGTCCAGCATTTGCTCGGCCTTCGCCAAGCGCTTGACCATATCCGAGCTGCGCCGAGCAAGAACCCCGGCAAGGACTCTAGCCTGAAACAGGAGAATACGTTGTGAAGAACAATTGCGATATGAAAAAGAAAACTAACTAAAGAATCAGGATGAGGGAAAGAAACTGTATCTGGGAAGCCACAACCTTCATGGCTGAGCAAAGCTCTTCGAAGGACTTTCTCGAGAGCTCCAGCATGTCACGGGGAGGGATCCCCATAACAAGGTGCTCACGAGCGACTCGAGGGTGCACAAACACTGAGTCATCGACCTTTAGTGCCCACTTGGGCACGAAGGAAGCAGCAAGCTTGGACCTCTCCTTGATAGAGGACGGCCCTGGGGCAGAGATCGGTGCAGCAGAAACCGCCCCCGCCTTTGAAACAAGAGGCCTCGGAGGGCTCTCTAGAAGAATAAGCACTGGGGTTAAAACTCGAGCCTTCTTTTTTTGTTCTTGGGCAAAGCTGTTGGCCTTTGCGACCCTCTTCTTCTCCTGGGCCAAACGTTTGGCCCACTCCCTCGCCTGAGTAGCCATCTCTATCTCTGCACAAAAAAAGGGTATTAATAACTTGGAAACAAAAATCAAATTTTAACAAGCTAAAAGACCAAGGGCTACCGTGCTCGAGGTTTGCTGGAAGACTGGGAGAGCAAAGGCTACGCCTGTGGAGTTCTTCGTTATCTTTAAGCACCTCGATATCCAAAGGCGCAGCTAGCATAGCCTTCAGCATCTCTTGCTCTCGATGCAGGATGTACGGCTTCTTGCATTTGCCAACACGGTCCAAGCTCCAATCGAGGAGGGTGCCGAAGCTCTTAGCACTCCTTATGAAGAAGAATGACCCCTTCCACCTCTTTATGGAAGAGGGTTTCTTCTTCAACAAATTTTTCAAAGCCCTCAAGCTAACTATGACCCATCCGGTTTGCCCAAGCCGGGTAATATGAAAGTGGGCTTTGAACACATTTATGTTCATTACCCCACCCACCTTCTGGCACACAGGAATGAATGCCAAGATCAACTGGATTGAGTTGGGCACCAGCTGACTCAGTGCGATACCGAAATATCTGAGCATCGAGCAGAAGAATGGGTGGAGAGGGAGCTTAAGCCCTGCCTTCGTGTGCTGTTCCTAAACGCACAGCTCATAAGGTGGGTGGCTCAGAAAGGCATTGTGTGCCCTCTCCCTACCCTTTGGTGCCCTCAGGTGGTACTCCATGGGGATTCTATATTTTATCCTCATCCCCATGAGTTCAGCCTCCTCTACCACACTCGGGATGGAGTTCGCCTTGAACATCCACTCCTTCCTTTCGGCCTCCGTGTCGTCCTCCTTGATCCTCAACAACATTCGGTCAATCTCCCCTTCCTCCCCAGAAGACTCTCCTCCCTCACCCTCCTCTCCACCTCCTCCCTCAGAAACATAAGGCATAAGAGCCAGAGTGCCTTCCAGAGAGACGGTCTCCTGAGAAGGGACCTCATCACTGAAGGAAACGTCAATTGCTTCCTCCAACTCCCTCTACAAGTCTCTACTAACTTCACTCTCGTTAGACATTGTACTCACCAAGGAATTATTTGAGTGACTTCTAAGAAAACCGAGCGCTCTCAAACTGTTTCTCCCAAACTTTGTGCTCTCAAAATCTCTAAGGAAATGCAAGTGAAGAGAAATGAGGAAGGGTCTCCTTATATAGGAGTCACGACAACAAAGAACTAGGAGTATCAACTCAACTCTCCAACCGAAAGGACGTGACCTTTGCTGTCACCTAGGCACCGTTCCTGTTCCCCAAGGCGCTAACTGTCATAAAAGCGCGACCCTTGCCATGCCCAATGTGCCGTCATTTAAAAAAGCAACCGTCATCACAATTTATTGCGCCCATAAAAATGGGACTAAAGGCCCAAGATAAAGAAGAGCCCATGGGCCCAAGATAAAGAAGAGACCATGGGCCCAAGATAAAGAAGAGTTTATGGGCCCAAAGCAAAGAAGCACGTGGAAAGGCCCATCACCAAATTTTTCCAAGTCCGAGCATATGTGTTGCTTGTCATGCACTTGGCCTAAATTCTCCAAGTCCGAGCGTATGAGCTACTTTGCATACGCTCGGCCTAGATTCTCCAAGTCCGAGCGTATGAGCTGCTTATCATACGCTCGGCCTAGATTCTCTAAGTCCGAGTGTATGAGCTGTTTTCCATACGCTCGGCCTAAATTCTCCAAGTTTGAGCATATGAACTGTTTGTCATACGCTCGGCTTAGATTCTCCAAGTCCGAGTGTATGAGCTGCTTTGCATACGTTCGGTCTAGATTCTCCAAGTCAGAGTGTATCAGCTGTTTTGCATACACTCGGCCTAAATTCTCCAAGTCCGAGCGTATGAGCTGCTTGTCATACACGCAGCCTAAGTTCTCCAAGTCCGAGCATATGAGATGTTTTGCATACACTCAGCTTAAATTCTCCAAGTTCGAGCGTATGAGTTGGTTGTCATATGCTCGGCCTAAAGTCTCCAAGTTCGAGCGTATGAGCTGCTTGTCATACATTCGACCTAGATTCTCCAAGTCTGAGTGCATGAGTTGTTTTGCGTACACTCGGCCTAGATTCTCTAAGTCCGAGTGTATGAGCTGCTTTGCATACGCTCGGCCAAAAATTCCCTGGCTAAGACGTCATCCCATTTCTCAAAAAATCATAAGTATAAACGCTCAGCCATGACACATCACATTTTACTTCCTCAAGGCACACGTACCTGAGGAAGTGGGAGGCCTGTGATGTAACCCACAACACCTTGGTCTAATAAGAAATCCACACGTGGACTCTGATGTCACCTATAGGACAACGACACGTGTCAAGCCTCCTCACCATTGTAAGGCACATGTGGAACAAGCAAGGAACACCACCACTGCATCAAAGCGTGATTAGCAGACCTAATCCCCTCTGAAACACGCGACCACCCTGACACACTTAACGCCCTGATCACGCTATTAAAACTTACCTCTGAATCCTGGAATCATAGGGGCAGACCCATACCTTCCCACGTGAACGACCTCCCCTTAGGAGCAATAAATATCTTGAGGTAAGTGAAACTAAGACTTAAGACTTATCCATAATCAGTATTAATCTGCTCTAAAGTTAATCCTCAGCTTCGTCCTAACTAGAGTGTCGGAGTGCCCTCGGAGGTCTCCCTCTCCCCTCCTTCCGAGGGTCTTTTAGTTCACCTCTGTTACTTGTGCAGGGCCACGCTAGCGCCAAGGCCACACCAGCGCTAAGGCCACGCCAGCGCCAAGGCCATGTCAGCATCAACAATTTTTGTGGCCTCAATAGAAACCATACTGATCTTTAGAGCAGAACTTGGATACATCTTTCGGAAGGAAGCCTACCTCATAGAAAATCTGGGTGCTCTTATGCATGTGAGCCATAGAAGCCAACAAATCAGCTGGCTTCTTAACTTCCCTCAAGGTGTGATTAACCAACACGAATTAATGATAATTTTTTTTACCATATAATGAATCCACCAAGGCCATTAAGAAGATGAAAGAGTCACAAGAACTTTGGAATCACTTTCTAACAAAGATTGTAAAACTGAATTTATGGCAAAGTCAAAGCCCAATTAAAAGGAGCACTAAGTACGTACAATGAGAGTTTTATTTATATATATTTTTTACTGTTAAGATATTTTTAGTTTGTTAATTTGTTAATTAAAGTTTTAAATGTTCAGTTATTTAAATTTGCTATACTTGCCAAATTAATTTATTTTATATATTAAATAAAATTTTCAAATCATTTTTAGATAACAAATTTTTTTTTTTATGTGAACATCCACAGCAATCCATACCTATTAGCAGCAAAAGTTAAAATGTCGATTTTCTTTGATTACATAGAAGGTTTGGACGTCGTATAAAATGAAGTTCCTAAACTAGAGGATGAGGCACAACTTATAGCAGCACAATAAAAGAAATTGAGTCGAGCTCTCGTGCAAAAAATAAAGAAGTCTAGCATCATATTTCATCACAGGCTTCAGATTTAATTTTCAGAAAATAAACTCATGCTTCCCTACTGAAATCATCAACAAAAGTAACAAAACACATTCTACTTGCATTAGATAAAACCTCCACTGAGTAGAAATCGGTATGCATAAGTTCAAACGGTTTTTTGGCTCTCTAAGCTTTTCTCTTTGAAAAGATATATCTACAATTTTTCTCTACACAAGATTCACATACTCTATTTGGTATATCAATAAACGAAAAAAAATCTAAATCAAATTTTTACTAGCAAGAAATTTCATACTATCAAAATTCAAGTGTCCAAGACACATATGCCAAAGACAATTATTATCAACAACCACATAACTAAAGTCAGGTAAATTCTGACAATTAATATTCAAAGGAAACATTCGATTTTGAGTCATATTTACCTTTTCTAAAAGTCTTTTTTCGTCAACACTAATAGTGCAATATTCCTTGTTGATATACATGTCTTAGGGTGTATTTGAGAGTGCTGTGATGTAGCTGCACTGGTGCCAAACATGCTATGAGAGTGCTGGAACCAAAAGAGCTGTAAGAAGTGTTGTTGTTAAAAGCTCAGTGTAACGTTTTGTAAATTGTCTTGCAAAAGCATTGTGAAAGTGTTGTGATCAATAATAATATTTGGAAATTGTAGTCATAATAATGCTATAAAACTGTAAAATTATTAAAATAAACATGGTTCAAAGATATGCAGTTTTAATAAATTATATTTTTTTAATTAAAGAGATATTCTTAATTAACAACAAAAAAGAAATCATTCATTATCTAATAATAATCAACAACTTTATATTAATAAAATCATTTATTACTTAATAATAAAATAAAAAAATATCTACAATCTTTTTTTTTCTTTGGCCACTTCTTTCAAGTGCCATTTCCATGGCCAAACTCGTTGTTTCAACAAAGAGAAATGAGTATTAAGGGTTTAGATAATTTGAATATATCAAGAGTTAGATGAAAATTAGTGAAATGTGGTAAGGGCAATTTTGGTTTTACATAAAATTCATTAAAACTTTAGAAGCTACCCGGTCAAGCACATTTTAAAAGCTCCCCTACCATTGCTTCTAAAAAAAGGATTTTTTAGCTTTCCCTATCAACTATTTTTGGAAAAGATGTAGTAGTGAAATTTTACCAAACAACAATTTTAGGAAAAACAATCAAATCTATTCCTATAAGCTCTTTTTCTATGGGTAAAAGCTTTTCCAAACCCACCCTTAGTCTTTCAAAAGTTGCCCAACACTCAAGATATTAAAAAAAAAAATAAATACTTGGCACATACAATACATTAGAAATAGAATTGAGAAACTAATCCTTAAACCGAATACTAATATTGTTTATTCCCATCACTGATATTTTTGTGTTATTTTCAATAGTCACCTTAGAACGAAAGGACTTGTCTAATTTTGAAAACATCTACTTTTTGCTATACATGTGATTGTTGCAACCTATATCTAAAAACCATTTATTTTTCTCTTCTTTCTTTGCCTTATATATGACTTATAAATAACAAAGTTCTGCCATTATTACCACTGTTGGCAACTTTAGCATGACACCATCTATTATTTGCATTTTTAAATGACACTTGTTTTGATAATGTTTATATCCCTTACAATTATGAAATTGAATATGAGATTTACACTCATGCATTCTCATAATGGTCATACTTTTTCCTCTTGTGGCATTGAACATTAGATTGGTCGTGATTTTGATTCGCCTCTATGGATCTTCTCTATCCTTGATTCTGCTTGAAATTTTTTCCTCTACTACTTTGACATCTTTGACTTAATTCTAACTAGTTCTATGAGTCATTTTTTCTTTTTTGAAATTCAATTGAGCTTGGAAAGCCTTTTCAACTTTAACCTATGATTTTTCATTCGAGTATTTTTCATTAGTCGCTAAAGATTCTTTTAAATCATTAATGATCATCACATTGAGATCTTAGGATTCGTCAATGGCCACCACAATATGCTCAAATCGCGATCTAGGTTGTTCGGGATTTTTTATAGTTTTTTTCTTGCTTAGTTGCCGAGGAAATGGAGATTTTTTTTTGGGTGATTTATGCTAATTGGTTGGCAAAAAAGTTAAGGAAAATGATTTTTAATGCCTTTCTCAAAGAATCTCTGCAAAAATTAGTCAAAGTGGAGCTCAAAACATCAACGACAAAAACTAGAGAAGTAAAGGGTGAGTTCGAAATAATCAATCATGGAGATGAGAAGGAGAATTTTAAATATGGAAAGAATATTCTTATTGTCGTAGAAGTCAGGGAACAAATAGGAAGTAGGAGTTTATAAGTCCAGGTGTGGATAAGTATATAAAAAATAAAAATAAAAACTGAATTGTGGATTTTTCCTAATTTGAGTCAAAAGACCCTCACTCTGGTCTTATTTTGTCAAACATATATTTTGAAATAAGTAGATGTTTTTTTTGCACTTTAAGCAAGTAGGTTTTACAAGTCCTACCAAATAAGGTTAAGTCAAAGGATATATATATTTTTTATAGCTTTAATAGTTAATGTTTTTTCTACATTTCAAAACACAATGTTGACTGTAGTACTCTATGAGTAACTTTGAGAAATTCAAGTTTTGTACCCAAACTTTTGCTAACAAAGTTAATAATTAAGTTTTACCAAATATAAAGTTTAGAATTTTGCAATTAGGAAAACAAATGAATGAAATTGATCAAATTAAAACAACAGTAAGGAACTTGATATAACATGTAAATTTCAAAACCAAAAGAGTAAATTTTAATTTTAGTTTGTCGCGTGTCTTTATTGGGTCCATGGAGCTTAAAACATCCTTATTGGGTCATTTAATTTTGGTACTCATTTCAATTAGGTCATTCACCCAAATGATTTTGTTTCATTAACTAGTGATTCAAATGTATATGCTATATGCGTGAAAATTCCCAAGTCAAGAGTTATTAAATTTTATTTGGAATATAAGGTTGTGGTTGATGTAAAGAAAGATCAGTTTGAGATTGATGAAGATGTTAGGATAACAAATGATATCATTGTACTATTTGAATTTAATGAAATAGTTTTTGACCATGTTGTTGAACCTAATGTGAATGAGTTTGTTGTGAATGAGATTATCGAATTATTTGAGTAAAAGACTTAATTGGAACATATGTCAAACTTAAGGGATCTAATAAAAATGTTTTAAATTTTAAAGACCTATGAGATAAATTAAAAGATTAAAAATGGAATTTATTCAGAACAAAATTATACACCCCAAATTTGAAAAACAAGGATTGACCCTTGACATGGCCTTCAACTTTGAAACAGCGCGGGCCCTAGTCAGGCCCAAACTCGATCAAAACGGGTTAACCGGATTTCAACCCATTTTTTTTCTGTCGTCTCCTCTATTTTTCTCTCTAGCAAGTCTACCCTTCCTAAATCTTGCTCTCCGCGTTATGGAAAACAAATTCCATCTTCTTTATATACAGAGGACAGAATTACAAAGGATAAAAGAGGAAAATTTTTGTAATTGGGAGAAAGCTCTCTCTCTCTGTCTACTTTCTTCAGTCACGAATTTTGGCTATCTGGAGAAGAAAAGTGATTTTTATTTTTCCTCTCTTATTGCTGACTTTTGATTTTCTCTTGGGGCAAGGAGAATAAGGAAAAGCTGGTTCTTGAGTAAAAGAATTTGGTTCTCTTTTCTCTGTTTGGCAGCAGAAAAACTCCTAATATTTTCCCTCGAAAAAGATTTTTCCTCCTTTTTCTTTTATTTCTCCCTCTATCTCCCTCATCTATTCATTCGTTCCACTGATCCCTCAGGCCATGAGCATCAGTGTTCTTGCCACCAAAACAGTCAAATGTTCTCTTTCTCTCTCAAATCATTCTCTCCCTCTCATTCTCTCCCTTTGATCGTCTCTCCATCCGCCAACGCTTCAAACAACCTGTTACCTCACGGGAAACAGAGGATTAAATTGCTCGGCTATTTTGCTATGTTCAGGTATGACTCTTCCTCAATATTTACTGCATCTCATCAATCTGCTTCTATATTTGCTGTATTGTTTGTCTTGAGAAAAGTTGATTTAATCTGCCTGTCAAACAATGATTAGATGGTTTAAACCGTTTGTTGACCTTCGGGGTTGTTTAAATGTTAACCATTTGTTCTGTCTTTTGTTCGTTTTGTATATCATCTGTTCGACAAAATGCCCAAGAGTAGTTAATGCTTACTGTATCGACGAAGCAAAAACTTGAATAAGGTTCCAAAACCTACTAGAAATAGAAGATTCGCAAAGAGAAATCTTATCTTACTAATATATGAATGAGCCTATTTATAGGCTAAATAAGAGTTCTTGTAGAAGTAATTGTTAGTCTACAAGAATTCTAACATGTTCTATTACTTAATCAGACTATACTTTACCTAACAAAACCTTAAAATACCTAAAACAAAAGAAAAAATCCTAATAAATAAAATAAAATAATAAAAAATTATTAACATTCATTTTCTATGATTGAAGACGAGAAGATGTCCTATGTCAACAAGTTACCAGTGACTAAGTATTCTTTTATCCTACTCAGAATCGAGGAAACCCAAAGAAGAGCATTGGAGTACTTTCTCTCTTTTTTTAGAAATTTCTTGAACCACTTAGATGACTCTTTTGGGTATCGTTTCAAGTCATTTTTGAAATTTACATAGTAGAGGCTGAACCTAACTGTGTAACTAAGGTTCCATTCAAAGTTGTCCATCAATGACCGTGCAAAATAACCTTTAACATCATCCACATAGTCACTGTCAATAATCACATCATTATAGTTGGTATAAATATTTATAAATTGAGAAATGTGTTTTACAATAATTGTTTTGCTCAATGAGCTTGCATCAATATCGATCTTATATAAAACTTTTATAAGTTGAGTACTTAAAGAGATCATGGTGGCAAAAGAATAAATTTATATCAATTTCAAGTGTGTTATACAATATGTATTTTACTCCTAGTTGCAAATAATTTTGACATAATAAAAAGGGAAGAGTGATAATAAATTCATATTGGATAATTGAACTCACATGATGGCTTTTAAAAGATCTTGAAGATGTTTTTCATGGTATTCTTTCATCTCAGTATCCTTAAGGGCTTCATGGATTGGCAGTTTATCATTGTTGTATTCATCATATCCTAAATAAATTTTTTTTTTTTTTTTAAAGAAATGAAGACAAATTAGTTGAATAAACTATCATGTAATTTGCTATGACTCATATGATACTTATTTGAAATTCGGCTTACCATTCTCTGTAATGTAAATTGTTGGATTATTGTAATTGTCTTTGGTGTAATTTAGAATATATCTAATACCTTTAGGATACACTAGGATCGCATCCGAGGATCCGAGGCAGCCTGTAATAGGTTATCATATATTATGTACTCATTTTCTAGAGAACAATGTTTTTGCACAAGTTTTTTATGAGACAATTTCTTGTCGACATGCCTGTGGACCAATGTAGATTCCATTTCGATCCTCTATGAAATAAGAGTAAAAAAAAGATCATAGGTCAATCACAAGAGCCTACATCTATAACTTGAAAAATCAAAAGAAATTATATATCTTTTAAAGGCTTTACGGTTTAGTGCATGAACTTACTTTTCCATTCAACATGTTGATCAGTTGTATAGCTAGGTTTTTTTTGGATCAACATGACTGGTATTAGCTGCATAGTAAGCACCATAGTAATTTATTCCAACAAAATCGTAAGATTTTCTAAGCATTTCAGACTGCTGCTTAATGAAAGAAGGTAGTCGATCCCTAACGTAAGTCTTCATACTGTATGGATAATCACCAAATGTTATGGGATCTAGATACCTGCACAATAAAATAAAATAAAAAACGAAAAATAGTTTGTATCTTAGCGCGAAACATACATCTTATCTTACCAAAAAAAAAGTAAAAATAGGAAAAAAATGAAAAAAAAGAACATATATCGCCCTACTTTAAATGAAACACTTACCAGCCTAATGTGAAATCAAGAGCTCGTTTTGATGCATCTATATCAGCACGAGAATTAGATTGAGGTTCAAACCATGGGGGGAGAGTACTATCCCAATCTTGCTATTTTTTTGGCACTATACAATTTTATTGTAAATAACAAGGCAAATGGACCGAATAAGTAAGTTGTGACAAAAGTAATATAAATGGAATACACACATTTGACTCTAAAGAAAGATAGAAAAAGATTTATACCTACAATCATTTAGACAATTAGCTTTAGAACTAATGTACATATTGAGCTAGCAACTCGTGTAAGATCATGATTTAATAACTCTTGTACAAACCTTATCACATTTTCTGAACTCTTCTACAACTGCTGCATGAGCGAGAAGCAGATGGTGTGAAATGGTATAAGGCTCAGTGGCAGCGTTCTCTGTCTGGCATCCGTTGTTCACCCATTTTGAACACAGTCCTAGAGCTATTTTACCAGTTTCATACCCACCAACACTATAAACCCATGGTTCATTAAAAGTGGTCCAAAGTTTTACTTTGTCGTCAAATTCTTTGAAGCAAAGATGCGCGAAATCTCGAAAATCATCCCTGAATACATAAGGAAGACACAGATTCAATAGTGTATGGATTAACTCCATGAACTCTAAGGATATATAATTTTTTTGTGGAAATTCTTAGTGTTGTTGAGCATAATATTTAAGAATAACGCGATGAGGTGTTGGTCTAGTGAAGTAAAGGTTGAGACTTTGGGACGACAAAGCATGCAAGAAGGGATATTGATTAATTTGAATTAATGGTGTTAGTAACTAACTCATCCGTCAAGAACTTTTTTTTTCTAATGGCACAAGCAAAAGGAACGGGGGCTTAACCCATCAATTGAGACAAACAATCAAACACCATAAAAACAAAAAACAACAAACCCAATCTAATATACAGCCAGGATCAAACATTTTCATACCCACGCAGTAGGTTTTCCCAACTGTTCATTCCAGAATAAAAATCTTTGGGATTGTAAAGTATGATTCATATAAAGTAACTAGTATTCATTTGCACAATGCGAGGATTTAAAAAGCCATCATATTCATCTTCTAGAGCTTGGGGAAGATCCCAGTGGAAGATAGTTACAAAAAGCTGCAAGTCTGTACATTGTATCGCAGGACACACAAAACAATTAGTTGGGTACTAATTTGTTATAGCATGATATTTAGAATATAAATCTTCATGAGCTATTCAGTTTCATCAAAACTATGAAATTTGGTCAAACATTTTGGATTTTGGCCTCTTTATATTTTGAATTTCAAACTTGTAGGAAGAATTTATATTTCAATGTCAGCATGGCATATTTACAAAATATTCTAGTTACATTAAGTCACCATCTTTGGTAGAAAACTTTTAAATCCATTTAGGAAGAGATTTATTACCAATTTCTAAGAGCTCATTGATGAGATTTTTGTAGAATTGTATTCCTTCCTCGTTCATTCCTTCACTTAGTTTTTCACCTAAATTCACAAAAAAATGGGAAAAGAAGAATGAAATAAGATTTTAAGAACAATGAGAAAAATAAAACGGTGGCAATGAAATAAAATGTTAATTACAACTTGATTAAAATATATACTTACGGGGTAATATTCTAGACCATGAAATTGAGAGTCGGAAAGCATTCATGTTAATTTCCTTCTTTAGTTTGATGTCTTCCTATCACATTTTTCAGCTATGTTTAGTACAAATACGACTAATTGAGAAAAAAATACATGAAATAAATATAAACTATTTTTTTTACCACCACCAAATGTATCCATGGAAAATCATCCCTCAACCCCCCACGGTTAAAGATACTCATGAGACATTGACAATTCATAAAAAATAAAAAGATAAGCTCCATACTTTAGAACGATAATAGAAATCGACTGTTACATCTCCATTGTTCATACTGTTTTTTTTTTTTGCAAGGTGCATGAATTTTTTTTTAATTTATTACATTAAGTATTAAAGAGCTTATTAAAATACAATATTCAACTTTTAGTCTCCAATTTTTTTTCTCTTTTTTTTGGTGGAAAGTCTCTGTTTCATTTATGAATGAGACAGAGCCAATTAGCCAAACAAAATATTCATCACTAACCTTGATACGTGTGAGTAAAATACTTGGTACTCACCTTCTTTTACTGCACCTTCATACTAAATATCGTTGTGTAATTAGTGGTGCTAGCTAATTAATGATTCCATGTAGGAGTGTATATATATATATATATATATATATATATATATATAATCTTACATGACGTAAAATAAAACAATGATAATTTCACGGTTTGAAGCAACAAAGGAGACCAAAAGTCAAAGAAAAACAGTTGAAATCTCATCACACTTGCTCGCATGAATTTGTGAAGGTGATTAACAATGTCTTACTTGATAAGCTGATGAAGCTGTCCCAAAAATGAAATCATTAGGAAAGCTACTACGATTTAAATTAGAAGTTGAGACAAGATGACACTTTGGTTCAACAAGATCCCACAAGCTTGCAAGGAGTAGCAGCCCGTTACAAGAGAACCTTCAATGGCCATTTTTCTTTATGCAAGTGCAAGTGCTTGTGGTTCCAATGGTTAACCATTTATATAAAGAGAGAGAGACTCATAACCCATGAAAGTAAATATGAAATGTTGGAACTCTATTATGTCCACATACATAGCCGCTATATTTAGCTATATATGTGGACGAAAAGGTTGTTACATTGATTAACCTTCATTTTTCTTTTATTAATGTCGGAGATTAATTGAATTGATAAAATTATCTCAAATAAAAAGAAAAGAAAAAAATATATATAATGGAAAGATAATTATGTTAATTTTAATATTGTTGCGTTGGCAGTAACATATTACGCACTTGCAAAATGATCTGTTAATGTGATAGCAAACAAAAAATATTTCAAATGAAAGTAAAGGTGGAAAAATGAGTTCATTTTGTTATTTTGTAGCATTGTTGCTCTGACATCAATTAAACATGCTCTGGAAAAATTACCGCAACATCATTTTTTATCAAATCTTTTAATGGCAATTACAGAATCTAATGGACGTGTTCCCTTTTATGGTCATGTGCACAGTCGTCAGTATGAATCTTCCCTGTTTCACGTACGTAGTTGTTCCTTGTAACGAATTTGGACGTGTTTATGGCGATGGTTCCTTCCCCTGCATATGGGCTTGATCATGGTCATTATTCACTTTGTTGAGATCACCTAAATGACTTCAGCGAACATTGGGGGTATAGATTGGAAGTAGGAAAGGTATTCGAGTACGAGTGCTTATAGATAACAGACACCAAATGTTGACATCCACAGATAGAAATTTTTAGGAGGTAGAAAAGTTCCCCATCCTTATTTATACCACAGGACAACTGGACCCAGTTGCTCTTACATGAAGTATTTGTACGAGTATGACATCTAAAACATGCAAAAGACAACAAAATAGATTTGGCCTCTTCAATAAGAGACCCAAAACTCAACAAACAAACAGTGTTTGAATTTAAGACAGACCACTAAACCCGAATCAAACTCAACCAAAATTTGGTTAATGCCAACATCACGGGCTAAACACAAACCCTCTAAGATGGCCATAGCCTTAATCATTGTGATCTCAAGAAAATGGTCTCTCATACAGGATATGGATGTTGGAATTTTGGGTTCAGATATGTTATAATATTGTATATGTAGATCCGTTATCTAATAAAAGACCTAATCAAGTGATATAATTTTATGGGTCTCCAAAGTATCAAAGTTCTTTAGTATGAGTCACCTTCTGTGTAGAAGCCCGATGTGGTATGAGTCTTTGTTAATGGGCCAAAGACCCAATGCACATGTGTGAAGTAACTGTTAGGGTTATGGTCCCTAAGGCACAGGGAAATAAATAGACATCTGGGGAGGATGTTTAGTTTGTGTTAAAATTTTATTAAAACAGATAGTTCTTCTCCCTCCCCTCTATCATCATTCAGTTGATTGGTTCCTATACCAAGGGCTGGCACCGTGGCACCGATCAAAGTAAAGGACAAAAAAAAAAATTTAAGGATTTTGTTCCGAATTTTATGTTTAATGTTTTTTATGAATGAATTGAAGTATTATGTTACCAAAGCAATCTCTAATATGTAAATTTATTTATTTTAAGACATGTAAACATGCTATTAATATGTGAAAATAATCGGCCCAAAGGAAGATTATTTTTGCATTGTTAATAGATTAAATAGTTGTGAATATGTGACAAATAAAGGTTGTCATGCGAATAATGTGTCGGTCCAAAGAAATGCGCATCATTTGGCAAGTTGGGTTGTCAATATTTATGAACTATATTTGAGATACCACTTATAAGTTGATATTTCTTTCCAAAGACTAAGTATTAATGTTGTGCTAGGTATCTTGTTATGGGCCTACATGCATGTGTATTTGTATACAATTTTGTTTTGATTCATATATACATGAGTTGTTACTAATTGTGAGCTTTTGTTCTTATTTATAGCAACATCAATTTCTGCTAACATCAACAGCATTCTCGTGCTTAACGACACGAATTTCAAAAAGTGGCAAGATCATGTTATGATCGTGCTCGGGTGCATGGAATTAGCTATGCATTGAGGGTCGATCGCCCCACATCTTTGACCAACGATAGTACCGCTGAGCAAAATGTTGTATATGAAAAGTGGGAGCGAACAAACCGCATGAGCCTAATGATTATGAAGTACTCGATTCCGGATACCATCAGGGGTTCTATTCCTGATGAAAATGATGCTAAGAAATTCCTCTCCCAAATAGCAGACCGATTCGTAGCAAATGAAAAGGTTGAGACAAGCACCATTTTGACTAAGCTTGTCTCAATGCGGTACAAGGGGAAGGGGAATATAAGAGAGTACATCATGGAGATGTCAAACCTTGTGACAAGACTAAAGGCATTCAAGCTGGAATTGCCAGAAGACATTTTGGTGCACTTAGTCTTGATCTCTCTTCCTACACAATTCAATCATTTTAAAATTATTTACAATACTCAAAAGGAGAAATGAACTTTGAATGAGCTGATTGCTCAATGTGTCCAAGAGGAAGAAAGACTTAATCATGAAAAGGTTGAAAGTGCTCATTTAGCATCAACTTATCAGGACCTCAGTTCCAGCAAGAAAAGAAAGAGGAACATTAAAGGAAAGGAAACTGCAGGGTCTGGAAATTCACACCACAAGGGACAACAGAAACAAGATAAAGGTATAACTTGGTTCTTTTGCCACAAAGTTGGTCATGTGAAGAAAGACCGCACAAAATACGCCAAGTATGTGACCTGGCGTGAGAAGAACAGTAAACTTCTAAACTTTGTTTGTTCAGAAGTTAATTTGGCCTTAGTACCTAAAAACACTTGGTGGATAGATACATGTGCAACTACTCACATAAGTGTTTCTATACAGGGGTGCATAAGGAACTGAACACCAACTGATGCTGAAAGATTCATCTATGTAGGACATGGCGAAAGAGCTCATGTGGAGGCAGTTTGTTTATTTAGATTACAATTAGAATCTGGTTGTAATTTGGATTTGGATGAGACTTTTTATGTACCTTCTTTTAGATGGAATTTGGTTTCTATTTCATGTTTGGACAAATCAAGTTTTTTCTTGTTCATTTGGAAATAGAAATTTTAGTATTTTTCAGAAATCAAATTTGTTTGGTACCGGTTCTTTAATTGATAATTTATATAAACTAGATATGATTGCCTCCAAAGAAAATGAATCCTTGCATACTAGTAATGTTGGTATTAAGCGCAGATTAACAAATAAGAATTCATTAATGTTATGGCACAAGCATTTAGGACACATTTCCAAACAAAGGATTCAAAGACTTGTGTCAGAAGGAATTCTTGATCCCTTAGATTTGTTAGATTTTGAAGTCTACATTGAGTGCATTAAGGGAAAACAAACAAATATTAAAAATAAAGGTGCTAATAGGAGTAATAGTGTCTTAGAATTGATACATACAGATATTTGTGGTCTATTTCCTACAGCTTCTTGGAATGGACAACAATATTTTATCACTTTCATAGATGACTATTCCAGGTATGACTATCTTTATTTAATTCATGAGAAGTCTCAATCTATAGACGTGCTCAAGAATTTCAAAGTCGAAGTTGAAAATCAATTAGGCAATAAAATTAAGGCTGTCAAATCTGATCGTTGAGGTGAATACTACAGTAGATATGATGGATCAGGTGAACAACATCCCGGACTGACGCCGGGCAGAATAGCGATTATTCTGCAGGTTAGTTTTCAACAGATAATTCACAGGGAAGAAAATAACAAAAGAGAAAAACCCTAGAAAAAAACAGAGGAACAACTCTAAATTTTATTCAAAATTATGCAAATCAATAATGATGTTTACTAAACCCTAAAACCTTATTTATAAGGTCAAGCTAAAATAGGAAAATTAAATTAAGACCGAATTTAAAGTAATTGCAAATAAAATAAAGTCTCCTAAAAACTGAAAACTGTCAAATTGAGGGCCTAAACGTCGTTTTTTGGCTTAAAAACGACGAAACGGAAGGATAAACTTGA
Source organism: Bretschneidera sinensis (assembly GCA_023935145.1). Classification (NCBI taxonomy): domain Eukaryota; kingdom Viridiplantae; phylum Streptophyta; class Magnoliopsida; order Brassicales; family Akaniaceae; genus Bretschneidera; species Bretschneidera sinensis. The sequence goes on from CM043698.1 coordinate 41,825,847, forward strand.
GTTTTGCTAGGAAGCTTGTTTCCAATCAGACTAGGGTCTCTGGGACCTGATCCGAGCCCGTGGCCCTTTAAATAATGTAAACCGGTCTAGGTAGCCCACTTGCTATCTTTGCACTAATCTGCCAACTCAAGGTATCTCAGTGCCAACAACGTGCTATCTGACAACTCAGCATCATCTGACTCGGATCCTCCTGCATCAATCGCCTCGAGTTGGAAAGAACTCGTCATCGAGTTCACAATAGCCTCATCGGAATCCCCAAAACAAGGACTCAAGTGTTTCACATTAAAGACATCAGAAGTCCTCAAATGACTGGGGAGGCGTAATCTGTAGGCGTTATCATTAATTTCATAAACTCTCCTATCATTTTCTTCACGGGCATCATAGTGTCTCCTATTGTTCTCCTGAGGAGCATCGTAATTTTTTCTATCGTTCAACTTTGGGGACACAATGGACAATTCAAAAATTCTTCTCAATTGGTCTAACCCGAACTTTTGCAGATTTTCGGACCAACAAATGCAACACTACATTATTGTGCTTACTAATGTCATCAATAAGCCTCTGATCCTCCAATCGCTCCCCATCATAAACAACTTCCTGCTCATCAAGATCAACAATTTCTTTTGTCCTCTTTGCAATCTTCTGTTGCACATACCCAACATCTCCATCTTCATCATCGTCATACATAGGCTCTCCAATCTCCTCAGTTTTGTCTACCATGTCGTCCTCAATTAGGAGATTTTTGCCGATCTGACTAGCAGGCTTCCTGCACTCAGTCGATTTATGTCCTGGTTCACCACATCTGAAACATCTAATATTTGAGCTAGGGTTACCTCGGGGTGGCTGCTGGGCAGGACAGAATTCTTGAGGGCGAACTGGCCGACTGCTTTGACCGTTGCTTCGGTTCATTGGCCTCCTGTTCTGCTATTTTTCCACCGCAAGTGCACGCTAGTATGCTTCAGAAATTGTCCACAGCGAGTGAAGGCTAAGGATATCCTGCAGGGGCTGTCGTAATCCCCCCAAATACCTTGCTACCATCTGCTCTTTCGTCTCAGATAAATCATTCCGGGCTATCAATTGATAGAACTCCTCCGTGTAATCATCAACTGATCTCTTGCCTTGCCTCAACGAATGAAGTCGCTGAAACAGGGTTTGAGTGTAGCCGAAAGGAAGGAAGTGACCCTTCATCTTCTTCTTCATCCTCTCCCAATCAGTGATCTTGGTTTTGCTCTACCGGTAGTGTGAGTGCCTCAACTGCTCCCACCAAGCAGATGCTCTGCCTTTGAGTTTGATGGTGACCAGTTTTACTTTGACACGATCTGGGACTTCCTTATACTCGAAAATACGCTACACTTTATTGAACCAATCAACGAATCCTTCGGCCAGTAACGTACCAGAAAACTCTGGCAGATCCACTTTGAATCCGAGGTCTCCATAACGATCCTCCCGACCACGGTGCTACCCGAATAGACCAGGATTGTGATACGTGTTTTTGAAACTGGAGTCGGAATAGTGATCTTTCATCTCACGATCACCGAAATTTCGCGCCGCTAGACACTGGGTTAACTCTGCGACTTGCCTCTGTAAATCCTCAATCATCGCATCCTGAACGTTACGATCACGGTGTGGGACTTCCTCGTTTGGAACCTGCTCGCGACGACCACGACCACGACCACCAGCCATGGAAACTGATGAATTCTTACCCAGGAAGGTGCTGATGCTCTGATTCCAACTGACGCCGGGCATAATAGCGATTATTCTGCAAGCTAGTTTTCAACAGATAATTCACAGGGAAGAAAATAACACAAGAGAAAAACCCTAGAAAAAAACAGAAGAACAACTCTGAATTTTATTCAAAATTATGCAAATCAATAATGATGTTTACTAAACCCTAAAACCTTATTTATAAGATCAAGCTAAATTAAGAAAATTAAATTAAGGCTGAATTTAAATTAATTGCAAATAAAAGAAAAAGTTTCCTAAAAACTGAAAACTGCCAAATTGAGGGCCCAAACGTCGTTTTTTGGCTTAAAAACGACGACACTCAAAGATAAACTTGAGTTTTTCCCGAAAGCCAATTTCCAATTAGACTAGATTCTTCGGGACCCGATCCGAGTCTGTGACCCGCTAAACGATGTAAACCGGTCTAGGTAGCCCACTTGCTATCTTTGTGCTGATCTGTCAACTCAAGATATCTCAGTGCAACAACGTGCTATCTGAAAACTCAGCATCATCTGACTCGGATCCTCCTGCATCAGTTGCCGCGGGTTGGAAAGAACTTGTCCTCGAGTTCACAATAGCCTCATCGGAATCCCCAAAACAAGGACTCAAGTGTTTCACATTAAAGACATCAGAAGTCCTCAAATAACTGGGGAGGCGTAATCTGTAGGTGTTATCATTGATCTTCTGTAGGATCTCACAGGGTCCAATCTTTCGCTCCTTTAGCTTATTATATTCTCCCATAGGAAAACGATCACGAGTTAATACCGCCCAAACAAAATAACCAACACCATAAAGTACTTGACGACGGTATCTGTCGCTCTGAACTTTGTACTTGGCATTACTCTCGTGAATGGCCAGCTTCACCTGCTCATGGATAGATTCTTTTGTCAAGGTTTCTCTGTACATTATGCTTCCAATGTCAAAGGGAGTCAGCTCTTTTTCAACTCCTTTCTTCAAGAGTATGGTAGAGATGCGGAGTGTACGAGCACATTCAAGTGGTATGTCCCATCCATGGAATTCCAAAAGAGTGATATCTTCTTCAGCATCAAGTGATTTTATATAATCAATGATTTCCTCAACTGGGAATGCTACAGGACCCATATCCTCACAACCACCATCATTCTCCATAAACATCTGTAATGACCCAATCTTGGATTTTATTTCCCCAGAATGGTTGAACCCCTGATGCAAGCACTTAATTATAATTGTGAGGGGTACCCCAGAAAAGCCTTTCTTATAACCAAATAACAAGCATCGCCCCCTCTTCGAATGATCCAATATGTAAGCAACAACTTCCCTAAGTTCTCATTCTCCAACTCTCGTTCCCTTCTTTAACCCTTCACCATTTGGTGACAATGGCAACCTGATGAGAGTCATAAAACGCATCTTAACAGTACTTAATTGTTAGCATTTTAGGGTTGATCTAGGTTTTAATTGCACTTTTATACATTAGCAACTCTAAAGTATCATTCATGGATCATCGATCTACTTTGGTGCATTTTCAGGTACTTTAAGCTCAAAAGAGGAGGAAAAGTTATCATTGCTTGAAGCACAAAGACTCGAGGCATATTACAGTGAAGGAATACTTCTGGAAGGACAAGATGTAGGGCTTAAAAGAGCAACAACTGCTGCCCGCATTGGAAAGGAGTTTCACTAAATTACGAGAATTGCCCGTACAGATCAATCATTTTTGAAAATTAAACTATATTAATACAAGAAGAACCAGGAGATGAACCGTATATTCTTAGAAAGATCCAGAAGTCTATTTTCTGGAGAATTTTATGGTTCGTCAAAAGGATTTTTCTAGAGAAAGTTATGGCAGTTTTAGTAGACAAAGGTCAGGCTGTGCGGGCTGTGCAGGATTTCAGCGTGATTTTGGGCTTAAATCCCACATCCAACATTGGTTGGAAAACACATTTCTATATCCCATATCCCACATCGGATTGGAAACACATTGTACTCGTGGTATTTCCTTATAAAAGGCCTACTCCACTTCAGCTTTGAGGCATCAATCGGGGATGAATCCAGATGGCCTTTAGGAGCAATCCAGAGGGCCTTTAGGAGGAACCCGAAGTTTAAAGTTTGAAGGTCGGGAGAGATGATCGTCGGGAGGCCGGAGGTAACTCGAGGACGCATGAGCCCCATGATCGGCTAGTCTCCAAGCAAGGCGAAGGGATGAATCCCTAGGTGTAGTTGTTCTTATTTTTCCTTTATTTGATTCGGTTGTAGTTGGAATTATTTTCGTTAAATATTGTTATGTTTTATTCTTTAATTTAATTAGTAGATTTATTATAACTCTGGTGGTTGCATGCTTCTTTTCCATATAAGTTCAGTCAGGCTTTTCTTATGTGTACCTGTTTGGGTGTGATTGAGTCCGATAGATCTCTTTTATAGATTTGTCCATTGCTGTGGTATCGTCGTTCAGATATATCGTCGTCTCTTGATAATTTATAAGGTAGGTCATGTGTGCTTGAAAGTAAAGAAGATTTCATAACAATTACATTAGGATTTATAAATGCGCTTTAATTGAATATTTTCCGATTGCCTGTTTGGGATGTGAAACTTGCAATCGAGATAAAAACAATTGAATCAAGTTAGGATTAGAGCAACGAACCTAGGGAGGATTTTCGGAACCTTTTCATTTTTATTTTAAACTTATTTACACAATTACTCTTTTTTTCTCAAGCAACTCAGATTCTTTTAATCTTTTATCGTTTGTGTTGAGGTTTACACCTTCTGTTGTACTTAACTTGTTTCCCTGTGGAATCGACACCCCAAAACTATACTACAATAACCGCGTTATGTTTTGGGCGTAATCAAATTTTGGCGCCGTTGCCAGAGAAACACACTTAAGTACAAAGAAGATTGTCAACTTTTGACATGACGGTAGAAGAACTGTAAATAGTTTTTCTTTTCAGCAGTTTGTAAAGGAGGTAACTTCGTTCCCTCTTTTAGCTTGCTGCATTAATTTTATTTTATTTTATCTTATTCTTTCTTTTTATAGTAATTTTTTTCATTATTTTGTTACCTTGAATGCAAAGACATAGAGATGCTTGTAGGTCTGTGCTAGAGTCAGAATTCAATTCATTTCTAAATCATTTATTTGACAGTCCATCTAGTCCCGAAGAAATGAGTGAACATGAATATCAACGCCCTAGGACCCTTTAAGATTAACTCAACCCTACACGCACAGCCACACTATCATGCATCATATTTCCAGCCAATACTCGCCCATTAGAGTTTAAAACAGGGATGATACATTTACTCCCTACATTTCATGGCTTGGATAATGAAAACCCATATGTGCACATTAGAGAGTTTGAGGAAGTAGTCATGACTTTTCATAGTCAAGACGAAACCGATGACATTGTAAGGCTTAAGTTCTTTCCTTTCGCTTTGAAGGATAGAGCTAAGAGTTTGCTATATTCACTTAAACCACGATCTATTGGGTCGTGGACTGAGATGACTCGAATTTTTTTTAATAAATACTTTCCCCAACATAAGACCAATGCTTTAAAATGGCAAATCTCCACCTTTGCACAAAAGGACAGCGAGACTTTGTATCAGTCTTGGGAGAGATTTAAAGAGTTATTGAGTATGTACCCTCACCATGGGTATGAGAGTTGGCGCTTAGTGAGCTATTTTTATGAGAAACTTACATATAGAGAGCGTCAATTTGTAGAGATGATGTGTAATGGTGAGTTTTTAGAGAAAGATCCTGATGAGGCCATAGAGTACCTCAATGAGCTTGCTGAAAAAGCTCACACTTGGACTGGACCTAGTGCTATTAAGAGCACAAATAGGTCACGACCTATAGAGAACCCAAATGGTGGTGGAATTTACCATCTTAGGGAAGAGGATAACCTTAAGGCCAAGGTCGAGATGCTCACCAGGGAACTAGAGGCATTAAAAACTAAATGCTCAAAGCCAACACACATGGCTAATCATGCAAAATCTTTTGAACCATGTTTTGTGTGTGGTGGGGTAGACCATCTCGCCCAAGAGTGTCCCACATTTGCTGATATGAGAGGGATGTATAAGGAACAATGTAATACCTTAGGCATGTACATGAAGCCTTTTACACCATTCTCTAATACCTATAATTCGGGATGACATGATAACCCTACCTTCAGTTGGAAATCTGAAAATCAACAGCTTGCACAACCCCCTAGCTCATATTCTGTAACATATCATGCACCTGTGTCTTCTAGGAGTTCTTTAGAAGACACTTTACATGCTTTTATTGAGGCACAGGGTAAGACTAATAAAAAACTTGAATCGTTAATTGTTTGAAGAACATAAGGAGATAAAGAGCCAAGTTTCTAAGTTGATGAGCTACTTGAGTGTGACTGAGTGAGGTAAGTTCCCTGCTCAAGCTCAGTCCACATCCCATGGTCAGCACCTGGCGCAACAGAATTTGAAGGAGGTGAATGCCATTAAGATAGTAAGTGGTAAGTCCTTACACATCCCAACAACGAAGAAATCAGAGGATGTGGACGAAAGCCACCAAGCATACACGATGGACTCATTCATGGAAAAGGTCCAACATCTTAATCTATTGGAGTCCACCCCCACCCATGGCTTCACCAGAAAACATATCAAGCCAAAATTTGCGAATGTTACTGATGACATCCTTGAGGCCCCTCCCAAGCATAGAAGCATCGAATTTGGCAATGAAGTAGTGGCGGATGCATTCAACCTATGTTTTTCAAGGAGGGAATAAGAGCGTCTGGCTGAAGACGTAAAACTTAGCACTTATGGGAGGCAGCCCACAACGTATCCTTTTACTTTTATCATTTTTCATATTTTTTTCTTGTTTATTATTATTATTTTTCAGTTTTTCAGTTTTATTTTAGTATTTATTTTTTAGGGACAAATAAACGAAGCAGTTCAAATGATCGTGCACAACTTTCAACTCCACGCACCGTTGTTTAAAATGGGAGTTTCCTTAACTTTTGTTTTTTTCATTGAGGACAACGCTTATCTTAAGTTGGGGGTGGAAGATATACATTTCTTATTGCATATCATTGAACTGCTTGGTGTCATTTTTGCTTGTTTTTAGCATGCTTGGTGTTTGCCTTAGAGTTAATTTACATGTCAATGATATAAACTTAATTGAGATAACATATAGCATTTAGAAGAAGTTAAATTTTGCTTCAGTTTGAAATTAATTTAAGCATCAATGTTCATTTGGTTAGAGACTCTAGTTTGTGGTAAGATTGTATGATTAGTCTTAAACATTTAGAGAAATTTTATGTGTGATTGTTTTATGAATACTTTTGCGGTCTTGACAAGCTCTAGAACTTACTTGATAATCACTTGAGGCGAATTCCTAGAATACACACTACTTAGGATATGATATAGGTCATTTTTGAACTGTTTGAGCCTTTCAAACCTATCATTGCTATATTTATCACTAGTCACCTATTTGAGCATTTTTCTTGAAAAGAAAAATTGAGCCTTGTTTCTTTCGATAAACCATTTACTTACCTTTATGAGCCTAAAAATATTTTATCCTTATCTTTCTTTTAAAAGAACTTAGTCATACACATGTTGTGAGAAGCACTTAAAAGGAGTAAGGGTGGAAATATGAAAAAATATCACTACCACAACCCAAGTACATTAAAGGAGATAATTTTGGGGTTATGGAAAAGAAAAGAAAAAAAAATGATGAAAAAGAAGGTGAATGGTTATGTGCCAAAATAAAAAATAAAAAAAAGAATTACGGCGGAGAAAGAAGAAAGAAAGAAAAAAAATGGTGATTTGTTGAAAGAAATGTTCGAAAAATAGTTGAAAGAGTTGGGTATTGAAGTAAGGTTATCCAGTGCTTAAAGAATTGTGTTCAAAACTAAGAGATTAAGTTCTTTTACTTGTCGAATCCTTCCCATTCCTTCTTAACCTTTACCTTAGCCTAATGTTACAAGCTTATTAAAGACCTATTGATCCAATGTAGTGTGATTTTTCTACAATAGTGGAGAGTGATTTGAAAAGTGAGCCTATGGAGCTTGTTTTTTTGATTGATGTCACGCAATTTATTATGTTTTAGAGGCCAAGACTTGTATTCACGAATGTTATGCATAAAATCATCCGGATGTTCGGATTAATGGATTGTGGTAAGATGTATGTTAAGAGTCAATAACGATTTTAAGATTGATGTTTGGATTACTTTTGGACTTAGGTGAAATTTAATGATTCTATGTGCCGTATATTATGTGCAATTTTTGAGACAAAAAGTGAATTACTCTTGGTTCAACGCTAGCATTGCTTTACTTTGTTTTTAACTCCTACCAGAGAATTTATCTCTTATTTTCGCTTGAATTGCTAGAGACTAGCAATAAGCTAGTTGGGAGTTGTGATGAGAGTCATAAAATGCATCTTAACAGTACTTAATTCTAAGCATTTTAGGGTTGATCTAGGTTTTAATTGCACTCTTATACGTTAACAACTCAAAAGTATCATTCTTGGATCATTGATATACTTTGGTGCATTTTCAGGTACTTTAAGCTCAAAAGAGGAGGAAAAGTTATCATTGCTTGAAGCACAAAGACTCGAGGCATATTACAGTGAAGGAATACTTCCGGAAGGACAAGATGGAGGGCTTAAAAGAGCAACAACTGCTGCCCGCATTGGAAAGGAGTTTCACTAAATTGCGAGAATTGCCCGTACATATCAATCATCTTTGAAAATTAAACTGTATTGATATAAGAAGAACTAAGAGATGAACCAAATATTCTTAGAAAGATCCAGAAGTCTATTTTCTGGAGAATTTTACGGTTCGTCAAAAGGATTTTTCTAGAGAAAGTTATGGCAGTTTTAGTAGACAAAGGTCAGGCTGTGCGGGCTGTGCGGGATTTCAGCGTGATTTTGGGCTTAAATCCCACATCCCACATTGGTTGGAAAACACATTTCTATATCCCACATCCTACATCGGATTGGAAACACATTGTACTCGTGGTATTTCCCTATAAAAGACCTACTCCACTTCAGCTTTGAGGCATCAATCGGGGTTGAATCCAAAGGGCCTTTAGGAGCAATCCAGAGGGCCTTTAGGAGGAACCTAAAGTTTAAAGTTTGAAGGTCGGGAGAGATGATAGTCAGGAGGCCGGAGGCAACTCGAGGACGCATGAGCCCCATGACCAACTAGTCTCCAAGCAAGGCGAAGAGATGAATCCCTAGGTGTCGTTGTTCTTATTTTTCCTTTATTTGATTCGGTTGTAGTTGGAATTATTTTCGTTAAATATTTTTATGTTTTATTCTTTAATTTAATTAGTAGATTTATTATAACTCTGGTGGTTGCATGCTTTTTTTCCATATAAGTTCAGTCAGGCTTTTCTTATGTATACCTGTTTGGGTGTGATTGAGTCCGGTAGATCTCTTTTATAGATTTGTCCATTGCTGCGGTATCGTCGTTTAGATATATCGTCGTCTCTTGATAATTTATAAGTTAGGTCATATGTGCTTGAAAGTAAAGAAGATTTCATAACAATTACATTAGGATTTATAAATGCGCTTTAATTGAATATTTTCCGATTGCCTGTTTGGGATGTGAAACTTGCAATCGAGATAAAAACAATTGAATCAAGTTAGGATTAGAGCAACGAACCTAGGGAGGATTTTCGGAACCTTGTCATTTTTATTTTAAACTTATTTACACAATTACCATTTTTTTCTCAAACAACTCAGATTCTTTTAATCTTTTATCACTTATGTTGAGGTTTACACATTCTGTTGTACTTAACTTGTTTCCCTGTGGAATCGACACCCCAAAACTATACTACAATAACCGCGTTATGTTTTGGGCGTAATCACAACCTCTGAGGGTTGTTCACTGCCATTGGTTCCTCATCAATTGGCTTAAAAACAGTTACAAATTTCTGGCCTGATGAATCCAGCATGAAATAAACTCCTCCTGTCCCCTCCCTGGACCTGATTGGGTAATTCCCACTATCTAATCCATCAAAAGTGGAATTAAGCATATCCAAAATCATTGATGGTAATTTAATCTTAGGACTAATGATGATTGGCTCCAAAGAGAAATGCCTATCAGGAGGCTTCCTTGGTACAATTTCTCGATTAACTTCATAAACTCTCCTATCATTTTCTTCACGGGCATCATAGTGTCTCCTATTGTTCTCCCGAGGAGCATCATAATTTTTTCTATTGTTCAACTTTGGTGGCACAATGGACAATTCAAAATTCTTCTCAAATGGTCTAGCCCGAACTTTTGCAGATTTTCGGACCAACAAATGCAACACTGCATTATTATGCTTATTGATGTCATCAATAAGCCTCTGATCCTCTAATCGCTCCCCATCATAAACAACTTCCTGCTCATCAAGATCAACAAATTCTTTTGTCCTCTTTACAATCTTCTATTTGACATACCCAACATCTCCATCTTCATCATCGTCATACACAGGCTCTCCAATCTCCTCGGTTTCATCTACCATGTCGTCCTCAATTAGGAGATTTTTGCCCTTCTGACTAGCGGGCTTCCTGCACTTAGTTGATTTATGTCTCTGTTCGCCACATCTGAAACATCTAATATTTGAGCTAGGGTTACCTTGGGGTGGCTATTGGGCAGGACGGAATTCTTGAAGGCGAACTGGCCAACTGCTTTAATCGCTGCTTTGGTTCATTGGCCTCCTGTTCTGCTGTTTTTCCACCGCAAGTGCACGCTGGTATGCTTCAGAAATGGTCCACAGCAAGTGAAGGCTGAGGACATCCTGCAGGGTCTGTCGTAATCCCCCCAAATGCCTTGCCACCATCTGCTCTTTCGTCTTAGATAAATCATTATGGGCTATCAATTGATAGAACTCCTCCGTGTAATCATCAACTGATCTCGTGCATTGCCTCAACGAATGAGGTCGCTGAAACAAGGTTTGAGTGTAGCCGAAAGGAAGGAAGTGACCCTTCATCTTCTTCTTCATCCTCTCCTAATCAGTGATCTTGGCCTTGCCCTGCCGGTAGTGTGAGCGCCTCAACTGCTCCCACCACGCAGATGCTCTACCTTTGAGTTTGATGGCGACCAGTTTTACTTTGACACGATATGGGACTTCCTTATACTCGAAAATACGCTCTACTTTATTCAACCAATCGACGAATCCTTCGGCCTGTAACGTACCAAAAAACTCGGGTAGATCCACTCTGAATCCGAGGTCTCCATAACGATTCTTCCGACCACGGTGCTCCCCGAATCGACCAAGATTGTGATACGGGTTTTCGAAACTGGAATCGAAATCGTGATCTTCCATCTCACGATCACCGAAATTCCACGCCGCTAGACACTGGGTTAACTCTGCGACTTGCCTCTGTAAATCCTCAGTCATCGCATCCTGAACGTTACGATCACGGTGTGAGACTTCCTCGTTCGGAACCTGCTCTCGATGACCACGACCACGACCACCAGCCATAGAAACTGATGAAATGTCACCCAGGAAGATGCTGACACTCTGATACCAACTGACATCGGGCATAATAGCGATTATTTTGCAGGCTAGTTTTTAACAGATAATTCACAGGGAAGAAAATAACACAAGAGAAAAACCTTAGAAAAAAAACAGAGGTACAACTCTGAATTTTATTCAAAATTATGCAAATCAATAATGATGTGTACCAAACCCTAAAACCTTATTTATAAGGTCAAGCTAAAATAGAAAAATTAAATTAATACCGAATTTAAAGTAATTGCAAATAAAATAAAAAGTTTCCTAAAAACTGAAAACTGCCAAATTGAGGGCCTAAACGTCGTTTTTTGGCTTAAAAACGACGATGCTCCGGATTTAACCTAAGTTTTGCCCGGAAGCTTGTTTCCAATCAGACTAGGGTCTCCGAGACCCGATCCAAGCCTGTGGCTAACTAAACAATGTAAACCGGTCTAGGTAGCCCACTTGCTATCTTTGCGCTGATCTACCAACTCAAGGTATCTCAGTGCCAACAACGTGCTATCTGACAACTCAGCATTATCTGACTCGGATCCTCCTAAATCACGGAACCTTCGCCAAATTTTTGATGGAATGTGGGATCGTTCCTCAATACACCATGCCAGGGACTCCTAGTCAAAATAGTGTAGCTGAGAGACGAAACCTAACCTTAAAGAATATGGTAAAAAGTATGATTAATCATTCTTCTTTGCCAGAATCACTTTGGGGTGAAGCCATCAAGACTGCAGTTTACATCCTGAACAGAGTTTCCAAGTAAAGCAGTAGCTAAAACCCCATACGAGTTATGGACAAGCAAAAAGCCTAGCATTAGGCATTTGTATGTTTGGGGATGTCCAGCTAAGACTCGGCCTTATAAGCCAAATGAGAAGAAGCTAGACTCAAGGATCATTAGCTATTATTTTGTTGGATACTCTGAAAGATTAAAGGGTTTCAAATTTTAAAATTCCTCTAATAGATCTTTTTTTGAAACGGGCAATGCCAAGTTCATTGAGAATGTTGAGTTAAGTGGGGGAGACCACCTCAGGCAAGTCAATTTTGAAGAGGAATGTGTTTACATTCCTGTTGTTGCAACTGAAAACGTTCAGGTATCCATACCTGATGTTATTCAAAATGCAAATTCGGAGATCCAACACATTGATGATGAACCTGAATTGCTGCCTGCTCAAAATCAGGATCCGCCTGAGGTTCATCAAGAGGTACCTCAACAACCTCATGTGGAAGTTCCATTAAGGAGATCCACTAGAGAAAGGAGAAATGCGATTTCGACTGATTATACCGTGTATTTCCAGGAACATGAGTTTGATATGGGTCTGAAAGATGATCCGACTTCTTTTAGTCAAGTCACACAATTTCCTAATTTTGAAAAGTGGATTGAAGCCATGAAGGATGAGATGAAATCAATGGATGACAATGGTGTTTGGGACGTAGTAGAGTTGCCCAAAGGTGCGAAACCGATTGGTTGCAAATGGATATTTAAAACTAAACAGGATTCAAAAGGCAACATTGAAAGGTATAAGGCCCGCTTAGTCGTTAAAGATTTCATTCAAAAGGAAAGCATTGATGATAAAGAGACTTTTTCACCGGTTTCGACGAAAGATTCCTTTAGAATTATTATGACACTTGTAGCTCAATGATTTGGAGCTACATCATATAGACATTAAAATAGTGTTTCTCAATGGAAACACGGAAGAAACAATATACATGGTGCCACCGGAGAACTTTGAGTCCAAAGATTCAAAGTATCTTGTATGCAAGCTTAAAAAGTCCATTTATGGCTTAAAACAGGCATCCCGGCAATGGTATCGAAAATTTGATCAGGTGATTACATCCTTTGGATTTAAGGAAAACACCGTTGATCAGTGCATATATCTCAAGTTCAGTGGGAGCAAATTTATTATCCTTGTTCTATATGTAGACAACATTCTACTGGCAAGCAGCGATATAGGCCTATTGCATGAAACCAAGAGATTTCTATCAAGTAAATTTGAAATGAAAGATCTTGGTGATGCGTCCTTTGTTTTGGGTATACAGATCCATAGAGATCGTTCCAGAGGTATACTTTGACTGTCACAGAAGGCTTATATTGATAAAGTGCTAAGCAGATTTAGCATGAGTGGTTGTGCACCAAGAAACACACCCGTGGCAAAGGGTGATAAGTTCAATTTGCTCCAATGTCCGAAAAATGAACTTGAGAATAAGGAAATGGAGAATATCCGTATGCTTCGGCTATTGGAAGTCTCATGTATGCACAAGTATGTACGCGACCGGACATTGCGTACATTGTTGGAATGCTAGGCAGATATTTGAGTAACTCGGGCGTGGATCATTGGAAAGCAGTTAAACGGGTTATGAGATATTTACAGAGAACGAAGGATTATATGCTCACATATTGGAGATCGGATCTTTTGGAGATTGTTGGGTATTTAGACTTCAATTTTCCTGGGTGTCTCAATGGCAGGAGATCCACTTATGGCTATGTCTTTATGTTAGCTGGATGAGCCATATCATGGAAGAGTGTGAAACAGTCACTCATAGCTACTTTCACTATGGAGACAGAGTTCATAGCTTGCCATGAGGCATCAAATCAGGGAATATGGCTGCGAAATTTTATTATTGGGCTGTGCATGATTGATGGTATTGATAGACCATTAACGATTTATTATGATAATAAGGCTGTTGAATTATATTCCAAGAACAACTGAAGCTCGTTGAGGTCAAAGCATATTGACATCAAGTTTTTGGTTGTCAAAGAGAGAGTCCAGAATTCTTAAGTGTCAATTGAGCATATTAGTACAAACTTTGTGATTGCGGATCCGCTTACTAAGGGTTTGCCACCAATAGTGTTTCATGAGCATGTTGCTCACATGGGTGTTATTCTTTTGGACCGTATGCCCGTATAGTGGGAGTTTGTATTTGGCATTTTTCTTTTGCTTAATTGACATGGTTATGTTGTTTTGAATAGACTTTGGATTATGTATTTTTGATTACTCTGTGATGACTTTCATTGCAGTTTTACATTTAATGTTTGAAAGTATTTCGTATGATTCTTTTGAGTCATATGGAGGACTGTTGGAAATTGACATGTTTAAGATCACGTTTCTTGTAATTTCAATGCTACACATCCATACTGGATCTATGTCGTTAATTGTGTTACTGTTGTGACAATTGATGGGTCTTGTTACGATAAATGTGATAAAAGCTGCTTTGATTCTACATTGATATGGTTAATGGACTAGATTGTTGTTGGATATTTTGGTTTAGATAGCACAAATGAGCTCAATTAAGGTTATCTTCATGTATAATATAAAGGATAACATATGTAACCCAAGTGGGAGATTGTTGGAATTTTGGGTTCAGATATGTTATAACATTGTACATATAGACCCGTTATCTAATAAAGGACCCAATTAAGTGATATAATTTTATGGGTCTCCAAAGTATCAAGGTTCTTTAGTATGGGCCACCTTATATGTAGAAGCCCGATGTGGTATGGGTCTTTGTTAATGGGCCAAAAACCTAATGCACATGTGTGAGGTAACTATTAGGGTTATGGTCCCTAAGGCACATAGAAATAAATAGACAACAGGGGAGGGTGTTTAGTGTGTGTTAAAATTTTATTAAAACAAACAGTTCTTCTCTCTCTCCTCTAACATTCAGTTGATTGGTTCCCATACCAAATGTGGTTCTCCCTATAGTCTTAGAAGATCAACCCAAGGAGGCTTGCTTGCAATGGATTCTGGTTTGTGTTTCTAACTCATCTTCTCAATATATATATATATATATATATATATATATATATATATATGACTTCTTGACAAGTTTAATATGAAAAGATCTTAGCTGTATCATTGATGATTTGTGTATTAGTATCAAGATTTATAACAATGGAAGCAACCACGTATCTGATCCACTGCATCCCGAATGACAACACCTATACCCATTTGTTTGTCTTAGTGAAAAGAACAACATCAACATTCAACTTGGAAAAGCTAGCTGGAGGAGGAATCCATCTCGCCACAAGCCATTGGGATCTTGAAGTAGTCAGTTTAGTGAGAATCTCATAAAACTTAGTTGCATACACCAAAACCTTGTCCATCAGTTGCTCCGCACTCATCCACAGACCCCATGAATGATGGCATTTTAATTTCGCCATAATAACCAAAGAACAACGGCTATACAATGAAAGCTATCTCTCATCTTTTATCCTCTAGTTTTTGGTGTGAGTGGGATTTGGTTCTAGGTGTCCTGTGCTAGAATAAATGACTTTACCAATTAAACTAACTGATAACAAAAAAAGTAATATATTGAACTTTAACTACATGACTCATTGAAACTTCACTGTAACGTAAGCCAAAAAATATTAAGGTTAAAGAGGAGTGTTAGAATATTATGGTTAAGGGAATTGAAGTTATTTTTAAATATTATGTTCTCTATATAAACTATTACTAACCTTAAGGTTAGTATACTTTTGTGTGCCTCTAACAACATTGCCTCCAATCTCTCTCTACACCCTATCTCTTTCTCCCTCTTGAACTCTTAGCCTAAACCCTAATAGCCCGTTTGGTTGGTGGGATTAAGGTAAGATATGACTGTTTTAATCCTACATGAATAGTTATCCCTCATTTGGTTGGGGAGATTTACTATTCATATGAGATTATCAACCACGTATCTGACCCGCTGCATCCCGAATGACAACACCAATACCCATTTGTTTGTCTTAGTGAAAAGAACAACATCTTAGCTTGGAAAAGCTAGCTGGAGGAGGAATCCATCTTGCCACAGGTCGCTAGGATCTTGAAGTAGTGAGTTTAGTTAGAATCTCATAAAACTCACCGGGGGGAGGAGTCCAGGCCGAGAGGTGAGGCACCATAAGCAAGCTACGACGGCTCGTGGAGTACGGGTTCTTCCTCATTTTGTTTCTTAGCTATTTTATTATACAAATTTGAGGTATAATCATTTTCCAACCTATTATAAGTTAAAAGTAAACTTAATGAAGTTGATTCTTTGGTTTTGTTTGAGTTGATTTGACTTTAAATGGGTGGATTTAGGAAGTTGGAATATGATTTATAGTAGAACTTTGAATTAATCTTGCACCATAGCTTAAAATAACTTAAACTTGTGACTGAGTAGTTTTAGATATGTAAGTTTTAGGTTTTGAAGTATAAATACTTGTTGGAGCTAAAGGAATTTCTTGAGTTAGAAAATTTTTTAGTGATAAAGCTAAATTTTTTTTTTGGAAGAATTCTATTAGATGGGTTTTATGAAGTTTATGTGAACAAATTTTAAATATTAGAGTAAATTAATTTAAGTTAATGTTTGGGTAATGTTAAATATGTAAGTTTAGAATTTTGGTGGTATAAAGATTACTAAATTGGTATGGTTTCTTTGAGTTGGAGGAGTTATTGAGTAAACTAAGTTGGTAGAAGCTTTTTAAGTAAAAAATTATAAAAGAAGAAATTTTGTAAGTAAATGAAACAAGTCATTTTAATTAGTCTTAAAACTTAAGAAGTTTAAGCTTTCTTGTAATTTATTCTTGAAATTTACTTGAGTGAATTAAAAATCATTATCATGAGACATGAACTTAAAATTTGATTGGAAAGGAAAAAAGAGAATAAGGAAAAGTAGACAAAGAAGAGAAAACTTGTAACATAGTTATTGTCTAGACTATTTCTTGTAGTAGCTTAATGAAGATGGATATTGATTTCTGACCTTCTTGGATTGTTATATTAAATATATAATTTTTAGGTGTGGTTGGAGAACGTGCTAAGGGCAAGGAAGTAGTTCAAGACTAGCTTTTGGCATATCAATGTGAGTTTCATTTTACTGTTAGTAAGCGTGGTGAATTATATGATAAAAATGAAAATATGTAAGTATAATAGATGCGGAATGCAAGCCATATAAGGGTGTGAATAAATGTGTGTTTGATACCTAAGAAACAAATAACGATATGTCTTTATGTGTGTTCGGAAGTAAAGTGTAATGTGAATGAATTGATGAATTATATTTGAGAAATTGCTTATGTTATGAAATATATTTGATGAGATTTGAATCCTTGATGATATTATGGAACTGAGTGGAAGTTGAAAGTGAGATGGATCCGAGTGGAAGTGGAAAGTGAGTGTAATACTCGTGTTCTTAAAGTAAGGGTAAATATGTAATTTGATAGATATTACATTGAATTAAAATAACATATACATGAAAGATTTATTATTGAATAAAATAATTCTTTTTTTAAAAAAAAAAAAGACACCTAGACGTTGATGTCGCAAGTAAGGAAGAAAAAAAAAGGTGGTGATACACCAGGACGCTTAGTCCAGGTGTATGTTACAAAAATGCAAGGATTGCATGTCAGACACCTAACAATTTAGAAACAAGTGGTGGTGGTGTTAAACGGTTTTTGTATAAACCGTTAAGTTTTGTTTAGGTTTTTTTTAATTCTGACCAAATCCTGCTTGGTTTCTTTCTTTGTTCAATTCAAATTTCTTAGCAAAAAGTTATAAAAAAAGTTTCTCCAATATTAGAGATAGTACAATCATCCAAATTACAATAGCAAGATGTCATCATATTTGAAGTGTTGGTGATCAACAACCTCAAGAATTTGCTGAAAGAGCAGGAAAGACAAGAAAGTGATCCATGGGTAGCTTTAAGTGCTACATGGTGAGTTAGATTTACTTTTAATAATTAAGATAAATACGAAATATAAAGTTATGATATTTGAATTAATTATTGCACTACAATAATTGGATGATATATGAAAGTTGGTTGATTGATTGATATTATATGAATAATTGATATGTTAAAAATTTATTATATTAGAAGTAATATTATTGAAATAATAAGTTGATGAAATATATAATGAAAGGATAAATGAAATTCTTGACAAGTTATGATTGATAATTTGATATGATATATGAGGAGATAATTTAATGAATATGATAAAAATAATAATTTTGATAAAGAGCTGGATAGCTAAATTGAATGCTTGAATGTATGCTTGTTTTCATATTATTGCTCATATGCATAAAATAAAAGACCGGGAAGATAGTCGGTCTAGTTGAAAATAAAAGAACCGAGAAGACAACCGGTCTAGCTGAAAATAAAAGAACCATGAAAGCAGCTGGTCTAGCTGAAAATAAAAGAATTGAGAAGGCAGTCGGTCTAGCTGAAAATAAAAGACCGGGAAAGCAGTCGGTCTAGCTGAAAATAAAGAACCGATAAGGCAACATATCTAGCTGAAAATAAAAGAACTAGGAAGGCAGTCAGTCTAGCTGAAAATAAAAGATCTAGAAGGCAGTCGATCTAGTTGAAACATGTCGACAGGTGGAAAGATGTTCTCAAATGATAATATAAAATGATTTTATGAGAAAGAAAGACAGATAATTTAAATTCATGCATTGCATTTGTTTTAAATATTGATTATTATTGATTGAAATGCTAGAATAGCAGGCTTGATTGTGAAATTATTGATAGACAAATGAGTCTCACAAAAAGTCAGATATGATGGGAAAGAGATATGAAAGTATAACATGATAAAACTTATTTGATTGATTAATTATATGCTGTGAACCTTATAACAATGTAAATAATGATGTTGAATTAATAATCTCATATGATTAAATATACGAGAAGAAAAATTGATATGTTTGATGATTAATTTAAGAAGAGATTGATAAATGGTTGGAATTATAATATGAGTAGTGATAATAGAATGTTATTATTGAACTTTATGAGATAATAGATGAATGAATATTAGAAGATGATTTGAAAGAATGAATTATTATGTGAAGGAAATAAATGAAAAATATTGGTGAATTAGAAACGATTGGATTATAAGATGTGACTCAAAGTATATAATCGAGTACTTCTAATAAATTTAATTCACTGAGTTTGTGGAGCTCACTCCTCATTGTTAAATAATTTTAGATAGTGGGCACGACAGATAGAATTGTGAGCTGAGATTCAGACTGAATCATTTTCTGTAAGCCACGTGGTCCACATCCTTAAACTAATGGAAATTTTTTTTTGTAAATATCCATACATCTTATGTTGTATATATTATATCATTTGAAATTTTAATAATGTAACTACTCTATTGAGGTTGAAGGTTGAGGGTTGAGGATTGGTGTGTGTGTGTGTGTACACATTTAGTTGATGTATGTTTTTTCTATTGTTCATATATATGTCGTGCTGGGGTTTCAAAATGTGACGACACCGTCTCGGGGGTGGCCAACCCGAGATGGGTCCTTACAGTAAGGTAGAATCAAGTGAAAGTGGAAAGTGAGATGGAACCGAGTGGATGTATAATGCAATGTTTGATGTACTGGTACGTGAGGAGACGTCCCCATTGTGATATATGTATTGATAAGAATATGGAATTGAGTTGATGTCATGTGAACCGTGAATAGTTTAAAAAGGTTATTCTTGTAATGGTTTGAATCTTGTGATATACTTGTATGATACTTTAATTCATGTGATTGTTGATTGTTTTAATGTATTCTTGGAACGATTATTTTACTTGTGATGAGCATGAGAGTAATTATATATTCATAGTTGTGACTTTATGAATTGTGATTACAATTAAATTGAATTCATTCAAAAAGTGATAAAGTTTCTTAAAGATGATTACTTTGAGTAATGTGATTAATCACTGAGCCTTTAGCTCACCCTCAACCTTTTTAATATTGCAGGGAAGTTGTTGAATAGAATTGAAGCAAATCAGTAAAAGATTGAAGGAGAAAGGTATCCTTAGGTGGGTTTTCACGCGAAGCATCCTCACCATGTTTGTTTGGGAGTTTGGATGAATGTATGTCTCCATATTTGAAAAAATGTATATGTTTTTGAATTGTCATGGCTGAAATTTTTCTAAAGATTGTGTCTTGTGGTTTCAACCAAGATAGTGTACATAGACTAAATAAATGTGGAAGCATGCATTACGGTCAAGATTGGTTTTAGATCCATTCAAAATTTCATTGTTAATTTTTGAAATTTCACTCTTACCATTATTTTTTTAATCACACTTATATTAATGTTACCAATAAATTTTTTTAAAATTATCAATAAATTTTAGACAAGTTTAAAATTACCTGACCTAGCCAAGAATTTTTTATTTATAAGAGGGTGGAAACCCATGAAATGAAAGTGTAAACATGGATTGTTAAAATTTTGTTACGTTGACGCTGCCAACCTAGGAATGGACCCAGCCATCATGACCAAACTAAGAATTCGTCAATCACATCGTAAATTCTATCGGATTTTCGTCAAGCAAATTTATCTCAACCGAAACTACAGAGAAACAAAACAAAAAGGTGTTTCTTTTATTTTATTTTCAAATATTTTATCCACCACTATGGTATAAAAATATATATAATATTATATCGGTACGAAATTACATGGTGTTGGTCCAAATCAAGATTATTTTTCGAGACTAGGACCTAGTTTAAAAGATTTAATGAACCAAAAGTGCAAAATATGCTTTTTTTTTTTCTTCTTCTAAGAAATAGAAAAAACCAAACAATGCCGGTATGGGGAGAGTGTTGTCCAATTAAGGAATAGTCAACTTAATTATTAATGTGAACTTATCCATTACCATTATCAATTGTCTTTTAGGTTTCAATGGTTTTTCTCTAAGTTTAATATTGTTCTAATTTACGTCAATTTTATAACTGTTCATAATTTACGTCTTTATTGAAACTTAAGTCTAACATTATTCTCAATTTATGTTCTGATTATATTTAAAATTATACAAAATGAATTTATTAATCACATCAGTTCCTATCTCTGTCTCTTCTAGCTTGATTCTTCATTTTTACAATTTTCTTCAACAATCCACTTTTAACTTTTTAGCTCGTGGACACATTAGAGGATAATACCAACAAAAATTAATTGCAAGCTCCAATTGTTTGCATGAAATCAAGTATGTTTGCATCTGATCGCAAAGTGGAAGGATAAAATGGAAAAAAAACTACCCTTAAAATTTTGACTCAATTCCCACCAAAAAAAAAAAAAAACTAATTATGATATTAATTACGAAATTTCATACTTTAACCGCATCTGTTAGAATAATTTGTTGAAGAAATTGGCTTCAAGTTGTGATCACTTTCATTAAGTTTATATATGACCTCACATGTGCAGTGGGTTGCAAACAAATATACTCCAAGATACAGCGAAGTACTTGTTGTTCAACGTATGTATAACGACAAACAACCCACATACTCTTTTATTATAATTGGGACCGAAAATGTTATTTGTTCTAGAAAAACAATTTTGTAGAAGATCTAGAGAAGAGAGAAAAATTTTGTACCCTTTTCAAATAGCTGCTATTTTGGTTTATAAATACCCAATCATGTCTTTTCAGAAAAGATACCAAATAACTATTGATTAAATAATAGCCATCGGATTATTGGAATTTAAATATGATCGTTAGATTAAAATTGGCAGTTATAACTACCTATAACTGCCAATTTAATCTCAGTCATTAGATCATTATATTTCAATTAGAATCATTGGATCCCAATGCGAGACAAAATTACCATAAAACCTCTTCATCTTCTTGGAAAGAAAACAAAGCTCATATCCCAAATTAGTTAATATACTGAAAATTGCCAAGTAGATATTGAAGACACTTTAGCACTATTATAGCCATACACTTCCTAGATTCCTGAATATTTACAAGATTAAACCATGAACTCTTTGCTAGAAATGGCACCACTTCTATATTCAAATAAATAGAATACCTTCTATTTGGTGTCCTTGTTACTATAAACACTTAAAACTATTGTGGATTCCATTAAGAGTAAAAACTCATCTTCTAAATACCGTAACAATAATTTCTTTTGAGGCTCAACAACAGTCATTGTTATCACTGTCACATAACAATAACTTGTTATTATCTTTTAAACCTTAGAACTAGTTTTTGATAGAAAGTTGGGTTCCCATTACTATTGACTAATATAAGATTTTAGCTCCATTTTGGGATATTTAATTTTTACCATTTTTTTGACAATTCTTTATTTAGTGGATTTTCATAATTATTGTTTGGTTATAAACGATGGTTAAAATTACATCTACAATATAATTTTCTAACATAATTATGTCTTCAACTCACAAATCTAGACTTACCATTATACTTTGCTATTTACTTAGTTTTAGAGCAAGAAAATAGATGACACCTTTTGTGGCCAAAACTATAACTTTAATTTTCTTAACTGTTCTTCTTCCTTGTCTATAATTGCAAATGTCATAATTAAAATAAAACAGATAGTTTAATAGTTTTCTTAAGATTCTAATTACTCTATTTATTGGTTTGTACTAGGCTTACTAGTGTATCTTGAAAGTTTGCACTCTACAAATACAATATCTAGCTCAGTTAAACTTTCAATAGCACTAACATATATATTCAAGTTGTACCATTACTTTAACGAAATTCTCAATTAGTTTAGTAGTGAATTCATAGGGGATACTTGCTTACTTTATTCCAAGATTTTGGAACTTACTAATAGTTTCTCAAGTAATGAGATTGATTTAAAACATATGCCCCACTCATTTCCATGCGTAAGATAGCATCCAATTCATTAAGATAATCTATCTTACATGTAGTAATTAGATACTTCTTAGTTTTAGATATTCCTTGTAAATTGGTCATAGAGTGAAAACACAACATTTTTTTTACGATGTTACTCAAAAATATAAATTCAAAATATTTCATAATCAATAAGTTATGCCTACCTTGTTTTTTTTAAGTATTATGTTTCTCTTCAAATGCTTCCTGGATATCTGGCGTAGACTTTATAAAAACTTAGAAATCATACATATGCTCTCAATATGAATTTGGCCTCGACAAACAAATCCATCATATATCTTCTCACTTCTTTCAACCATTTATAGTCTTTTAGTTTCCTTCTAGTGAGCAAAGTTGGTTCCATAAAAACAATCTTCTTTGATGAAGTCTTGGCTCGTGACTTTGAAATCAATATTGATTATGTGGTCACTTCTACTATCACCTTAAAATTGTTAGGGATTTTGGGTTAAAATAACAAAAAAAGTGGGCCAAAGTATATGCATTAGAAAATGTGGAATTGCAACAACGAAAACAATTGAAAAGAACATAATATTTTAAGGATTTAGGGCACAAATCACTTTCATTAAGGTGATAGTTGCCCTCACTCCAAAGAGTTTGCTAATAGCTTCCTAGCAAATTCATCTCAAGGATACAACAAAGCCTTGCGAAGTTGTGTACATAGCAATTATGAATAGCTTTCGAAGAACTCTCTAGGAAACTGTTTAGAAACTAGGGCAATGTTTGGAGACAAGCTTAAATCCTTGTCTTGGAATTGAGGCTCCACTAACATCCACCAAATTCTAAAACAAGGATTTAAGCCAACCTTACTTAAATCCTTGTCTCCAAACATGGCCTAAGTAGTTG
This sequence comes from Bretschneidera sinensis, assembly GCA_023935145.1. Lineage (NCBI taxonomy): Eukaryota > Viridiplantae > Streptophyta > Magnoliopsida > Brassicales > Akaniaceae > Bretschneidera > Bretschneidera sinensis. The sequence continues at coordinate 41,849,430 of CM043698.1, forward strand.
TAATGACATAGGTTGTGTGTAGAGTAAGAACATAAGAGAATGAAAAATGAGTAGAAATGTTATGAATATGATGTGAAATATAGTAAAGAGGGGAATGTTGGTTCTCTTGAAAACTTGTAGAGGAAGGAAGCGACTGGTGTGAGCTGTTCGTCACTAAGCCCCATTTTCTTGAACGTGTTATGATACAAGATGTTGGCTGTCAACCAAGATCCTTTTCATGTTGTAGTTCCCGATGAGTAAAGTGATGACCATGGTGTCATCATGGGGTGGTCAGTCCTTCCAGGTCATCATCTATAAAAAAGATCGTTTGTTCCGTTCTTGCCATTTTGTTTTGTCTATTGGCAGGTGCTATTAACCTACTATAGGTTCTCTTTATCTGGAGTGATCATTCTCCAGCGACTGGGCTCTTGGAGATTGTATTAAAGGTGTTTGTGATCGCGGAGTGGCTTTGTGATCTTACCTTATGACAGAGGGGGCAGAATCTAACGGAGGATCGGTAGTTAGTGGGGTGAAGTCCCCTTTCGTGATCCAAGTGCCTCGTTGATCGAGGGCTTTGTGGTAGCATCTAATGCTGTTGAGGACCCCGAGTCATGCGTTCAGATCAATGTGGCTTTGGTAACGGGTGGGATAGCTCGGTTGAGGTTGCAAGATATACTTCTCCTGCCTTTTAGAATGCCCGATAGGATCGTCACTGGTAGCAGTACTTTTAGGAATTATAAGGAGGCCTAGACTGAGGATCATGTCCTGTCTAGTCGAGGTATGGGTTTTGGAAATGGTAGCAGCAACGACAACGGTAGTAGCAACAACGACAACGGTAGTAGCAACAATGTTCTTGGTCATATTTCAGGTTGGCATCATTAACAGATGAATTCTTCTTCAAAGTTTTCCCATGTATAACAAAAAAAAATTTATGCCAAAAGTCTTACTGTTGCTCTTATAGATGTTGTGAAGGACCTACGCACATGAGAACAAAAAAGACCTAAGGAGTTGTCGGAGGATCGGAAGTGTACCTTCGAGAGGACTCTCTGATGCCTAAATCAGTATTCTGTTTACAGAAAATGAAAAGGCAGGCGCTGTTAAAATTGTTTGTGACGAACATGTGTGATAATGAAAGCCCTCTACATACAGTGCTTTGGAGTATAGTCTCTCATAAGTGAGTGTTGTGGTGGGATTTGAGTTTCTCATATATGAGATATGAGTGTCCTTATGGAATTAGGATTTTTGTGTTTTAGGGTTTATGAATAAAATTACTTTCGTACCCTTGGACACATGTAATGATTTCACCGGTGGTATTTTTTGGGTCCGTGGACTTACCTTGGGGTGTCATGTGTTACTGTTTGTTTGGACGGTAAAATTATCCCACATCAAGAATCAAAAATAGAAAATCATGAGAAGTTAATGATTAATTGAACTACTGATCAGCAAGCTTAAAAGATGAGCAACATAAATTGATAATTACGATCTCCTCCTAACCGTTGCATCACTTAGATATTATATATACGCATTATCACTCAACAGCTGATTAATAACTCAACATATGCATGTTGAATAAGTAGAGTACAAAACTCTAACTATTTTTAGGAAGAAGAAAATAAAACACTATAAAGAGAACTCACAAAACACTAATTAGCAAAGCTTTTCTTATTTAGCACTTAGCTTTGTTTTTCTTCTTGATGAATTACAAGGCTTGAGTACTTGAGTATTTATAGCAAACCAAATGAAAACTACACCACACATATAATTAAACTAAATTTATTTACTACCACACAAATCCATTAAGCACCTAATTATGTTGTCTTCCACATCACCCATTAAGCACCTAATTATATTGTCTTCCACATCATCCATTAAGCACCTCATTATGTTGTCTTCCACACAACCTCACCAATAGCAACATACCTAACTTTGCCCCACTTTGTAATTGTAAGCAATTACATCATCAAACTAGCTATGGGTTTGAACAATACTATTGGACTTTAGATTGGGTTGGGGATTACTTATGGTGGGCTAACATTGATTCTCAACATGGAGGAAATGGAGTTGGTTTTGAAGCTGGGCCTGCTTTGTTCCCATTCTAAGCCAGCAGCTAGGCCTAACTGGACATTGATTCTCAACACTCCCCCTCAATGTCAGTTCTCATTCTTTGCACTGTGCTGAGCTGACAGCGAAACATTTCGAACTTGCTAGTGCTCAAACCTTTTGTGAACAAGTCCGCAGCTTGATCATCTATCTTGATTTGCCTCATCTCAATCTTTTCTTGCAGAACCTTTTCTCTGATAAAATGATAGTGCACTTCAACATGCTTAGTTCTAGCATGAAAGATTGGATTCTCCGCCAAACGAATTACTGACTGGTTGTCACAGTACAATGGAATTGCGTAATCTACTGATTGATGTAGATCATTCATCAGTTGTATCAGCCATGTACTTTCTTGAGGTGCCATTGTTACTGCCCGATACTCAGCTTCTGTGGTTGACAATGATACTGTCGGTTGTCTCTTGCTACACCAAGAAATCGTTCCGGAACCGAGCTTAAACACATACCCAGTTGTTAATCTCCTGGTGTCATGATCTCCTGCATAGTCAGCATCACAGTAACCAACTAACTTACAGTCTTCACCTTTCTTGTACAAAAGACCATAGTCAATTGTACTCTTCACATATCTCAGTATTCGTCGAACTGCTTCCAAATGAGGCTTCTTTGGATTTTGCATGTACCGACTCATCACACCAACTGCATAAGAAACATCAGGTTGAGTCAAGGTTAAGTAGATCAGACTACCTACCAATTGTCGATACATCGTTGCATCTTCCAAATCTTTTCCTTCATGTGCATACATTTTGGCATTTGGTTCCATCGATGTTGAAATTGGCTTGCATTCGAGCATTCCAAACCTTTTCAATAAATCTTTGGAATATTTTTGCTGACAAAGAAATATTCCTTCTTGTGTGCGATCAATCTCTAGACCAAGGAAGTGATTGAGCTGTCCAAGTTCCTTCATATGGAAGCGGACTGATAAATTCTCCTTCGTCTGAAGAATTTCTGCCTCATCATCACCGGTTATGATTAAA